>CM076581.1:698811598-699308069 GCA_034641835.2 Pinus albicaulis
ACTAGGGGTAGTATATGTAGATGCTAATCTCTGATATGAAGAGAAAGCACAGTTTCAGGGGGAGATCAGCCGACAAGGAAAGCATGAAATAGGTCCTCAGGATCAAAGGATTATGGAAAGAATACATCCAACATAAAAGAGTCAATGAAAAGGCTAAAGGGTAAGTATTTTAGATTTAATCCAAAGTTTGGAGCAACAGGGTAAAAAGTCAGAAGATCTTAGAGAGAGGAAATGCAAGAAATGTTGAAAAAGGATAAAAAAAAAGGATCAGAGGATAGAATCTACACTAAGAAACATGAAACCCCTTGTTATTTATGTCAAATGGGGAGGAAGAAATAGCAATAGAAGGAAGGGTCCTAAAGGAAAATAGAGGAAGTATTGGATTATCGGTGGATGTGTTGCCATCAATGCCAAAGGGGGACACTGTTGGAAATGTTGTCATTGATGGCAAAGGAGATGCCAAAGGAGGAGCACCTGAAACAGAAACAAGGCAGCAGTGAGGTAGCAGAGACAACAAAAAGATAATTAAGGAGTAGTACCAGTCAAGGAGCAGAGGACAAGTAGTGAATTGAAGCAGAGTTGTCCAAGAGACACAATAGATTTTCCTCTTGTTTTCATGAACAAGAGGGTTTTTTAAGTAATTTCAATTAGCATAAATGAGGAATTTGTTTAGTGGATCTGAGGAGATGAGAGAATTGATATAAGTCTATTTCCATATTATTCGAAAGGATCGATCTTCCAAGAGAAAGCCGAATGGTAATATGAAATCCTCTGTTACTGACAGATAGGATCATGCCTGTATATTTCTTGTGGAAGTGGGAGTTAGACCTTCAAAGTTTGTAAACATTGAAAACCCTATGCAAAAGGGTATATTTTTAATTCTTTGCACGATCGAGCAAACTGATGTGGGTTCGTAAATAAGGGCTTACATATGTATCAAGATTTGATGCGCTCTGAAATTAATTGATTGCATATGGTTTCATTCGATTTAACTCTAAGCGTAGAGAATTTTGAGTTGTATGAGAATGTGAAATAGTTAAAATACCCCAGGATGACTTTTATGTACTCCCCGTTGAAAGAGGTTTGATACCCTTTAAGTTCTGAGTTAAATTATTGTGTAGGGTGCCGAAATGTTAGCCCCTGTATGGGGAGGTTTTCTCAGAATCCCAGTGACACTAATATAATCCCATGCGAGTGCTACGAAGCAGAATGCGATGAATATTTACAGCATAATGGAATATGAATACAGTGAGGATGTAAAGGAATAGAACCTCGAAGTGGAATAGTAATATATCACGAAAGGAGCGAAGTATTAGAAGCGGAACTCGAAAGATGGAACTCTGACTAATGAACAGTGAAGGGGGTTTCCATTTTTCATCGCACCACCTTTGTGGGATGAGCAGTAATTGAGAATTCAGAGCGATTCCATAGACTGGAGGACACGTGGCATGCGATGGATTTTCAAAACCACCCCATCGCACATTAACGTTCGACTGAGGAGGCATTGTGATATCAACGAACATCTTTGATCTGGAGGAAGGCTCATTGAACGGCGATCGCATTCGAGAGTAGCTTGAAGGATAACCTAAGGTATGGCACACATATTTAATTGAGCCATCACTTATATATGTGGGCCCAGAGCCAAAGGTACGTTATAGTTGGTTTAGTTGAATTAAAGCTCAAGATATATATTTAATATTTCCAAGGTCCAAACATTCGAGTAAGCATTATATATTTAAGTGGGGAATGTAATATAGTTTGATGTTATAAAGGTTATAAAACCGTGACCATACTTATGTTGGGTGCTAAACAAAAGCCACAAATTATTAATAGTTTTTAATTCTTGACTTAGGGAATATGCATACATGGTGATATATTTATATATTGTGCTTAAGTCAAAACCTATATGAAATGAGGTGCGTGCTAGGCATACATTAAAGTGAATACATGGGTCTTCACAATTGGTGTGGAACATATATATATGCTGATATATATACTACACTGGTATTTAATATAGTGGGTTTTATAAAGTTCACAGATTGGGTTTATTACAAGAGCCTGCAAGAACGAAAGAGAGGGAGACAACAGCAGAAAAATGGTACAGGAAAAAGGTGAATTGAAATTGTAATGTGAATTTCAACTATTAACTTTAAGCTCATATATGAACAGAGAACGTAAGTAGGCAGCCCAAGAACAGAGATTGATAATGAACAGACATCGCCCAGATTCATATGTCCTTGAGAATAAAACCTGAAAATTAGCTGTATATGTAGCTGGTCCACACAAGTACAGTGAACAGATGAATAGACACAAAGGTTAACCAAAATATTTAGAACAATCACTCAACAACAGCAGAAAAGACAAATCCAGTAAATCCAAAGTCCAGTAAAGGAGCTTAGTGGAATTGAAATGTGTAACTGAAAATGTAAATATTTTTGTTTTATATTGATTGTGATGCAAAGGCAAGTATCCTAAGGAAAAGAAAAATCCCACTACAGCATGGAAATTTGTACATATTGTTATAATTTTAAAATGAGTTGGATAAAGGAATGAGAAGGAAGAAGCCAAAGAGTCATCGCTGATCACTCCAAATTTCTTGTGAAATACAAACAGTCATGCGAGGAACTCTATATATAATATCAACTTGATATGCATAAGAGAGAGAGAGAGAGAGAGAGTAAGGATAGAGAATGAAAATCATAGAAGATTGAGGCAGAGAAGATAAAGAAGAGAGGAGAAAAAAGAGATGCTACAAAATAGAGCTGATATCTGAGGTAAATCAACAAATATTTATTTTGATAAATTGAGGAAGTTGGATCTTCCCTATCAGGTTTAACCTTGATAGCTGTCAGTTGTAGCTGACTGAGGTTGGAGCCTCCTATAGGTTGGTGCCTGCAGAAAATTGAAGCGAGTTCGAGCTTCCTTGCAAGTTGTAGCTTGCAGAATTGAGGTTGAAGCCTCGTGTAGGTTGGTGCCTGCAGAAAAAAAAGTGGTGAGAGGGAGTTGGAGCTTTCCTTTGCATCACAACAATAATAAGATGTGGTTTTCTCCCTTTATGGGTTTCCACTTATATCTGTTTTCTCTATCTGTGTTGCCTGTGTACTGAAATGATTCACCAAATCTGCTTAATGTTTGCTGCTCTCATAATAAGTTTGATGTCAAATTAATTTAATACTTGCTGCAACATATTAAGACCGTTCATATACTAAGGTTGATTATAAAAGTAAGTTGTAAATAAGCTGATGAAAAAATTGTAAAGCTCATGTATGTGTTAAACTGATTCATCCCCACCCCCCCTCTTAGTTTAACTAAGAATTCAACAGGTGGTTCCAAAGAGAGCTTTGTGATTTCCTTCTCATATTGAGAACACCCCTGCATGGAATTTTTTTTTCTTCCATCTCTTGCTGCAGTGAGTGTTTTGAAATCAATAAAAAACACTCTTTCCTTCCACATCTCTGGAGGGTTTGAGTAAACTCACAATATTCGTGACTTCATCTGGAGTAGGGTTATTACAGATGCATTTTGGGCACAATTCTTCCTGAAGCTTCTTATGATTTTGGGTTGGATTCTTCCAGAAGATTCTTATGATTTTGGGTTACATTTTCTTCATTTCTTCAATCTGGACTTCTAATATGCGGAGATGTAGTATTAAGAAATCCTGACCAATTTTGTTGTGATGAACTTTGAGATTTGGCATCTATGTGTGAAGGGAAGGAACGAGGTGCCATACTTCTTTATATTTCCTTACTCAAAGATAATAAACACCCCAAATCAACCAAAATTAACTTTTTGTTGACTTATATCATATAGTCAATATATATAAGATGTTTTAATAGCTATATGAGCTGGAAGTGGACGATTTTAAATGATTTTTTTGGGGGCAACATTAAGAATCTGAAATTGGACTCATGATAAATTATTTAATTAATGAGGGTATGTGGTAAGAAAATAGTTTATCAATGTACTTTCCTTTCAATTAATATTTTTTTTTCTAGTAAATTGGATAACAATTGAAATGTTTTAAAACATTTTTTTCCTTATTTTAAAATTGATAATAATTGTATTTTTTTAATCGATGAAGAAGAACCCAAATTTTCCACAGTGTGAGAGAATATATGTCGACATTTTGAATCTCCATGAAGGTCCATATTCAGGACGAAGGAATGAAGAAGTGAAAGAAGGAATTAGGTAAAATTTATAGAGAGAAGGTTTTTAAAGAGCCGACCAGCAATAATATCTAGGAAATAATTAATTAATTCCTATTAATTGAATAAATTCAATCAATAATGAATATGTATATAATAATATCTAATAACTAATAATAAATAATACTACTTTTATTATTTATTTTAGAATTTTCTAATAATTATTTTATGTGTAAATTTTCATTTCTCAAATAATAGTTAATGATTATAAAATATAAATCTAACTATATTCCTAGAATTTTAATAAATAATATTAAATGATTTATATTAATTCCTAGAATTTCAATAATTAATATTCTCAAATAATAGTTAGTGATTATCATTTATTACTAGAATATTAATAAATAATAGTTAATCATTATTATTAATAAAATATAACTATCTTTATAATTAGCTTAGAATGTAAAACCCCCATTTTATTTTTATTTTTAATTTTGTTCCTTAGCTTTCTACCCCATAGATACTAATAATAATTATAATTTATTAATTAATTAATTTTAAATAGAAATTAATTAATTAATAGGGTTAATTATTAAAAGTAAATAATGAATTATTTGATTATATATTTTTTACTAATTATTTATCAATGCTAGGTTAGAAATCCCTAAAACCATAGAATATAATAGGAAAAACCAAACCTAAGGAACTATAACTGGGAGGTTGTCGGACTGGAGGAATAGATTTGACGAATTAGAGGACGCCAACAGTCACTGATCTAAAAACCTCCATCTATGTTAAGGTTTTGAGGATGCTTTATAATCTCGATTGCCTCTCTAATTTTCCTTCTCCGATAGTGATCTTCTCTTGCAATGATTCTGGCATCCTCGAGACGTAAATGATGCTTAGTTTTTGTAGAGTGTTTAGCTAGGGCTGAGGTATGAGATATTTTATATTTAATGTCACCTCCATGCTCTTTAAGACGCTTTTGCAATGAACGCCCTGTTTACCCAATATAACTTTTCCCACATGAACAATCAATCTTGTAAACTCCTTTGAGTTGTTCATGGCTTATACTATGCTTAACTAAATGCATACTTTGTCTTAATGTTTCTGTTGCTGAAAATTGTGCGAATATGTCTTTCTTCCTCATGACTTTGGCAATTTTTTCAGTAACACCCTTGATGTATGGAAGGAAAACCCTGCCACAATTTTTCTGCTTTTCCTGATTTTCCGGAGGTACCTTGAGTTCCTGAGACATGACAGAGCCTTTGGCTCTATGTATGGATTTTTTGATATCATTATCACTATTAAAAATACCTTTAAATATATACATAAAGTGATTGAGTTCATATTTTAGGTGTTATGCATCAGATATCCTCAGGGCCCTCACAGCTAGAGTGTTAAGGACCCTAAATTTTTTACTCGGATGATGGTAAGACTCAGCATGAAGGTAGTTTTCAGTATGAGTCTTCTTTCTGAATACCTGATTTCCCAGTGTTCCATCATCTTTCCTAGTAACAAGAACATCTAAAAACAGGATTCCCTTCCCTTCTTCAACCTCCATAGTAAACTTAATCTCTGAGGAGATGGAGTTAAGGTGATTAAAAAATCCATCAAGATTTTCCTTCCCATGTGTCCATTTTATGTTGGTGTCGTCTACAAATATTTTCCACCAAGATGGTTTTAAGAGAGAGGAGGCAAGTGCCTTATTCTCGAAATATTCCATATATAAATTGGCGACAATGGGTGAGAGAAGTGAGCCCATCGTGACACCTAATATCTGATCGTAATATTCTCCCTTGAAGCTAAAAAACGTGGATCGTAAAAAAATTTCTGCAAGCTTGGCTGTTACTGGATCCGTAACTTCCTTAATGACCTGGATAGCCTCATCTAAAGGAATCTTGGTAAATAATGACACAACATCAAAAATTACCAAGATGTCGCTCTCTTCTAGCCTCTCTTCCCTAATAAGCTTAATAAAATCATTGGTGTCCTTTATGAAGGAGTCAGTATTTCCAACAAGTGGTTTGAGAATCTTGGCAACATATTTTTCCAGTTCATAGGAGGAGGATCCTATGGTATGACGATAGGTCTAAGGGGAACACCATATTTATGAATCTTGGGTAACCCATAGATTTTTGGAATGACCTCATAAGAGGGGGTCAACCTCTTTTTTGTCTTCTCATGAAGACCAGAATTCATAATCGTCTTCTTAACATCTCTTAGAACCTCGGGCATGAGGTTGGATTTGAGTTTCCTATAACTGCCACATTCCAAATGTTCCTCCATTTTCCTAACATAATCAACCTTATCTAAAGAAACAACTGACCCTCCTTTGTCTGCCTTTACGACAACAATCTTGTCATTGTTGCGAAGGGTTATTAGAGCTAAAATTTCATCTTTGTTCAACTTTCTCCTAGGGTTTCTATCTTTCCTTAGAATCAAAGAGAATTATTTCCTTAATGCTTCTTTTTCTTCTAGATCTAAACTTTGAATCCCTTCCTCATTGTTACAGATAATTCTCTCCTTCGGGATGCCCTTAGGGGAAATGGAAAATCATAAACCCTTATTGAGAATTTTATAGGCAGCTTGATTCAAATCTACCGATGAAAAATTAACGACCTTTTTATTTTTGGATTCCAAGTGGCTCTTGGCTTCAATGTGGTTCTGGCCCCCACCATTAAAGCCAACATTCAAGATGTTGCTAATCCCCACATCCCGACAGCATTCGGTCTTACTACCCACATCCAAACCCAAAGAATGGGAGACCAAAAATTCACCCAAACCCTTCCTAATGCCATGTCTCAAGCTCTCACCTACGTTAAGGTAATCATCACTCATACGAGCTCTCATGGGGACATGCTCCAGAATTTCAACCTTATTTATTCCATCAACTTAGTGTGCATAAATATGCTTCTTGAAAGTGTTGTTGTCCACGAATCTGGATGAATCTGAATCTCATATCACACTGTCACCATTTTTTATGTTATTGACTACAAGGTAGTCCCTTAATATCATTAATTTCGATTTATTGAAACCATCTCCTTCTTCAACATGTGATGAGCTAGCTCAAGAGTCGAGCACTCGGGATATCACACTGGCTGTCTTACTGGATTCTTCGGAGGATATCACACTAGATACATCATTGAAAACTCTATCTAACGTTGCAGAAAAGAAACAACAATCATGATGGAGACAATACGAGGACAACCTCACTGTCAGAGCACATTATCAAAGAGAGAACAACTCGTCAATGCTATATTTGATTGGCCTCCTCGTGACTGGAACCACATTCGTAATTAGCCTATCATCCGAGCAACTGCTCTTGTCTGAGCTGATCTTCGATCCATTTTTAGTATGACTGCCATCAGAGTTGCCTAAATCAGATTTTACAATTCAATTTGAACCGAGCCCTAAATTACCCACTGCAACACCATCAGAACGAGACCCTAACCTGACAGGGTGATAGCTGATACTAGAACCTACACCATCAAACAAACTGCAATTTGATATTGCATCTTCTAAATTGATTGCTGCAACGTAATTGGAATCTAGATTGATCAGTTGACCAATGCAATGTTTTTTTAAATTTTTTTCTAGAAATTTGTATAGCCATGCGATGTTTTAAAACATTCTTTTCTTATTTTAAAATTGATATTAGGTTTTTTCATTTTAAAATTGATATTAGAGTAAATTATTTGATTATAATTTTGATAATATAATTTAAAAACTACATTGAGTGAGATTCACAATATCCACTTATTTATAATTATAAAAAATAAAATAAAAGTGTAATTTATTTATTTTTATATTTATAATTAATCCAAAAAAATTATTAATCAATATACATCTATTTATGTATGAGATAATGTGATAAGAATTTTCATTTTTTTCTCTATATTCTCAATCAAATATGAAATTGTATATATATGTGTGTGTGTGTGTGTGTGTGTGTGTGTGATGTTATAACAATACAGGGTTCCTTTGTCATAACAATGACCTTCCTTCAAGGCTCTCCATCTTCAATATCCATCATCTATCATGTATCAGACACATACAGTTACAATATATATATATATATATATATATATATATAATACAACTTATAAATTCCAAGTCCAATTCATAAATTTCATAAGTATGAGATTCCTTCTCATGGTGTTTGGCTGTTAGCATAGTACCTAATATTTCTTACAGAATTACACTCATTTTCATATTTGAGACCAGTCCACCTACAACCTAAAATTTTCAATCAACCAAAATAAAGTGATCATCTATGCCTATAATCATTTCTTTCAATATTTACTACCATCCATGAGGTGTTCTCAGAATAATATTAATAAACTAATAATTCAAGAATTTTTAGTTCTTAATCATACTCAATTAAATGGAACTATGTTTTAATGTACATATGTTACTTAACATACCTACCATTACAAGATGAAACTAAATATTTATTCCAATAAACTGATGTGCCGATACTCATCATCACATCTACTCAATCCATCCCTGTCGCTTGATTTCAAAATCATACATTTCTATATCATGTATTCCACCATCATCAATTGGAAGTTCTAATCAATACCTCAACACATCATCTAGTCACCCCCCATATGTACCTTGAACATATTACAAGGAAATTCCTTTCACTATTTTCTAGAATATGGTCTCACACATTAGCTCTATTAGAATTCACTATCATGTGTTATAAAAATTCATAACATGATTTTGTTACCCATTCACTCATTATAAGTGAATCAATCATGAGATACTAATTCATGGTTGAATCCAAAGGATTATAAAAATCTTGTCATCCCAAAAAATTCTTCATTCATCACATCCAACCTAGGTATAATTATCATAGATGCATTCAATCATAAACAAATAAATGAATATATAAAGTATGCATAAAGGAATTCTTACTCCAATAATTGCAAGTCATATATATTGGCATGAATAATTTTCATATTTGGATAGTTTCCTTCAACATTCCTGATGTTAATTGATCATTTGATGTCTCATGGGAACTCAGATGATCCCTTCATCAACCTCTTGAGAAGCATCCTATCTTATCTATCCTTTTCACAAGGTCTAATATCATAGGCTACTTCATCATCAACATTTTCAACCATCATTGAGATTTTTTTTTGGAATAGACTATCTTTCAATATTTGAAATGTCAAATGTTTCGAGTGGACACTCTACCCATCATCAAGGAAAAAAGAAGAAGTAAAATATGAGTTGGGTTTAGAAATGAAAATATAATATAAAGGTAACAAAAAGGACTTAACCATGAAATAAGAAAATGGGTTCCAAGGAATGGAAAAGATCTTTAAATAATATAAAGAATAAAATATACCTTAGGAGAAATTTGAGGCATAAATTATTAAGAATCCAACGAAGAAAAATATTTATAAACTAGTTAAAGGTTTCAAAAAATATTAAAATATGGATTAAATTATTAAATTATTATTATTTAAATTCAAGGTCTTTTGGATTCATCAAAATTGTTTCAACAAGCCATCCTCTTTGCTGAAACAATGTGGAAACAATTTCATGTTTTGGAGAATCCTCTAGAATATGGTGCAATAACAAGATTATGGATTATTTTAGATGCTAGCTAATACTTACAAGAAAAAATATCATAATATTTGAAATTACAATATCTATGTCAAATCATGATTTTTTGATCAATAGAGGATGAGAGGATGTTTAGTACACTATCATATTTGAAGTCAAATTTGAGGAACAAACTTGATAAACATATGGATATATGCCTAAAATTATATGTAACAATGTATGACATTAAATATTTTCCATATGAAAGGGCACTAGATCTTTGACGATCAGACTGTGATAGAAGGGGCGAAGACAATACAACAAACTTCTCTAATAAAATTGATATGGAACATGATATTTTGGAGGATCATAATTACAGTTCATGTTGAAAATATTTTGTTCATAATGAAGCAAATGATGACGAAAAATGAGAAGTGGAAAATTGATATACCACAATTATTATCTATTCCAATATATATGAAGTCCCAAAGGACACTTATATTGGTATACATGTTTCAAAGGTGTGTAAGAAAAATTGAATGGAATAGTACAAATCAGGTGATTCCTTTTATTTTATTAAATTTGTTTTTCCTCTATTTTTGGTGCAGGTTCTAAATTATTTATCACAACAATATTACTAATAGCATATGCCAATTTGACATTACTTTCTATTATTTATTCTAACATTTCATCCATATTTCCTTTCTGCAATTTTTTTTAAGATTGATGTCTTGATAATTAACTATTACTTTATCCCCTTTTTTGTATGTGATAGAAAATGAAGCAATAATTTTATGAGGTGAGGATCTATATTTTGACATAGGTAGTGTCCTTGTATTAAAGGATAAATAAGTACTTTAACAAGGATTTTACTAAGCAAGAATGGGTTCATTTAAATTAGATGAGTTTATTTTTTTTTTGTATCTCTAATATCTTGGTCACTCTTAATGGTTTGTTTGTTTGTTCCATTTGGATCATTTTTCCAATTTTGAAAATTTTGTGTTTATTTTGGTTAAAACTTATGATCTCTTAAATTTTTCTAGTTTTTATTTGATTTTTGATTACTCCTTTTGTAAGGCGTGATTTGTTTCATCTCATTTTATTGATTTAAGGGGTTAGGTTAAAGTTAAAGACCTTTGTTGACTAAAAATATATTTTGTTTGTTTTTTTGTCATGTTCATTTGAGCATGATATGGTACTAGGATTGATATATGATTCACGTATTATCTAGGCATTCAATATGTTTTCCATAATTATTATTATTTTCTTTATATATTTGATTATCAAAGTATATGTTTTATTTAATTTTTATTTTCATTTCCTCTCACGTTGTGGTGTCACAAAAGAAAATTCACCTTTTAGAACCTACTATTTTACTGTATGTTTTCTTTAAAAATTATTATTGTTTGTTAAGAGAGGAAAATGAGCTCTGCTTAGTTAAGTGAAGAAAAAAATGGTCTATGCACTAGCATCCTTTATGTTCATCATAGAAGTAATATTATCATGAGAAGGGCATTCATCTAATGCAATTATACTTTGATACCAACACAAAAAAACATCACATGTAATTATTTGAGAACGATAAATTGTTTAGTGTAGTACTATTCTTGAAATGAAAAGCCCCTTGATGATAATTTTTTTTTGACATATTATTCCAAATAATGAACATGCATAGACTATTTTTTATATTTGTGTTATATTTTTTAACTCAGAAATTGTAGATTTTTAATGATTTTGTGTTATTATCTTTTTTTTCATCGTAGGAAATTAAGTTTCAATCCATATTCATCTTCCATTCATTCTCATTTTTTATTCTGTGCAATTTCAAATAATTTTTTACCAAGTCAACATTAGTAGAGTTATTAACTGTAGAATAAATTGCAACAACGACTACAATAGTTATGATCCAAAAGTAGGTGAAAAACCTACATATTATGATGAAACACAATATTTTAAAGTTGCTGGTTTATTTGAACTTGAGGAATTAGAGAAGTATCTACCTTTTATAAAAATGATGTATAAGAAAAAAAAAGAATTTTATGTAAATATTCATGATTTTGATATAGCTATGCATAGACCTTATTTTCATGTGAAGCCTATAGAATATGAATTACATCGAATATAGAAGGGTTATGTAGATGCGTAAAGACCAAGTTTGAGAAAAATAATTTATTTGGTTCAAGATCACATGCCTTTGGGGGTGCCTTTCCAATTAATTTCCCCTTGGGATGTCATAAGAAGTTTGTTGTAAAACATAATAAAAACATGAAAAAATATTTTCAATAGTGTATAACAAGAACCTAGAGCATCATTACCCATGATTTTTCTTTTCAAAAACATGGAAAATTGTATATCATAGTTTTTAAGCAAACATTTTTCTTATTACTACAGATGTTTCTATACATGAGTAACAAATCACTAATATTTTAAATGTTTTCTAATTTTTTAGAAGATTAATCAATAATTTTCAATACTTTATAACCTAGTGAAAATTTCCCAATATTTAAGAAAATTTTATAATTGAGTGAAATATTTGCCAAAAAACTATATATGTATATTATATTAATGAAAAAATAGCATATACATTTTTTTGTATACATTTGGGATTCACCTATTTATTATACATATAAATTTGGGGGGCTTCTCCTTGTCCGCCAAAAGGTTCATGACATATTGGACAGAGCCAATTCTAAGTACAACCAACGACATGGTCGACATCAGGTGCCACACCACTTCCAGGTGGGTGATAAATTGTGGCTACATTTTTAGAGACAGTGCCTCACTGGACCCCACCAGAAGCTTCGCCCGCTCTGATATGGGCCATATACCATCACCAAACCTCTAGGTAATAATGCATTTGAGCTCAATATTCCACCATTCCTTGGTCTGCACCCACTATTCAATGTGGACAACTTTCGGCCCTATTTCCCACCTCTACTGGACACCTCTAACATTGCAGAATAACTCACACCAATAGAGTAAAATGTAGAATACATGGAACATGCCACCATAGATTGTATCATGGACATGAAAATAAATAACACTCACTAGCATAAGATCTAAATATATCATATGGTCAAAGCTGGCCAACTCCTACACAAAGGAAAGTGGTCACCAAGGACGAAGTTGAGCAGAAGTTTCCTCATCTCATTGAGGAACTCAACACAATGGGGACCATTGATTTCTAAGGGGGGAAGAATAATCCAGGTGCATATTAGTGGCCACCCACCTATTCCACTTAGGGCCCCACTAGTGTTTCTTTAAATTTTTTAGTTTCCTTAATAATAGAACAATTTACTATTTTTAGCATTTTTTCGGGTCCTGAAGTTTTGAAGCCGTTTTGAGACCCTAAACAAAATTTTTTGGGCATCGATTCACCAATGTAAATAATTTCGTTTAAGGATTGATATTCATGGTGAGCAGTTGTATTCCTCAGATATATATTTCTAACAATGTATCATGTCCGTCAAACAAAGATAATATGCCAATGTTACGACCCCGACAAATTGATGTACCAAGTTACCCCGACGGTGCCCATATCATGGCATTACATCTCCAAGGGTTAGGTTTTTAGATGTTTATGGTTTTCCATTGTTCTTAATCATATATAGGCATTCAAGCCTCATTGTAACACAGATTTCAAAGGCCTGTAGCCACCGCATCTCTTCTCAAAGATAAGCTACCAATGCCATATCTAGTTTATTTCCATTCTGTCTATAAATAGATTTTAGTGTTTTGATTTTAATGAAATGAAGTGTTATTTCCACTTCATTTCTATATTTATGGTTATATGTGTATTTTTTTACATTCCTACATCAATTTGGATCATTTAGCATATGTGCACGTTTATTCTAATAGAAACTTGTGTATACCCATATAACTTTAATGTTAAGATAAATCTTTAGAACATTCTTTAGCCCAAATCATCAGTTATGCATCAGAAATTTAATCAGTAAACGTGTGCAGTAATAATAGAATAAATCATCACACAAGAGCATCACAAATGAACACCAAGATTTAAGGTGGAAACCCAAGTTGGGAGAAAACCACCATTGTCGTCGTCTCTGTCTTCAATATTTATTATTCAAAAAATTGCTTACAATATTGTACTAATTTAGACTCATATCAGTATGCAGGAATCTACCTACACAAGGCTGCAACCTTTTCTCATTCTCCAGCTACTACTTGGAAGGGAGCTCCAACCCCGTGATCTCGTTTACCAACCACTACTGCAAGGGAGCTATAACCCCCTGACCAGGACACCAACTTCTACTGGCAGGAAGCTTCTACTTCCACACTGAAGACTTCAACCCTCAGATCCATTGCAGACCATATTTCATATATTTTCACACTGGATCCAACAATTTCAAAACAACTCAATATATAGACCAACACTAACAACCATAACCCAAACTTTAAACAGAACTATAATATCACTGTAACTAGAAAAAAATAATAAACCCAAACTTTTGAATCAACATGTAGTACCAGATTCAACATTGATCATTTATCTCATTAAAAGCATACACTACTTCTCTTTACTGTAACCTGCATGTATACACGCTTTCATTGACACCAACATGTGTATAGATCTGTGAATACTAAATTTCCAGAATTTGATCAGACTCAGAAATAGATCTGAGGCTTTCATTCATATATATTTTTAGATTTGTAGAACCCTTATTCAGTCAACATCATTAATCATATTTAATATCTCATTGAACAAATTTGTACATGTTCAACTAGCAGCATATACAATATACAAACAACCCAATTCTACATGAATATTTCATTAATAGACAACATAAATATAGCATCAATAAACATATAACCTCTCCATCAAGCTTCATAAAAACCTAACTTCCATATGCGCGTTTGCATAAAAAAACCCACGTGTATACGCGCTTTCACCATGACGAACCAGTGTATAGATATTTAAATATTCAAGACTGCAGAGAGTTTTAGATCTATAGACTTACCCATATTTTAGCCTTCACTTCAGCAATCATGTGCCATGTCACACAGCTAAATATGTCACCTATATATAAGAAAATACATAGTCATTTCAGGACTAGAGATCTTGATCCATCATTGTGTCCATGGGTGCATCATAGTTTCAACACTACCAATAAAAAATATCCATTCTATGCAGATATACTTGAGAGAGAAGTATTCAGTTAAAATACCATATTATTGCACACCTTGCACTATGATCTTCTTCTCCTGATATAGGTTTAGCATTTACCAATACCATCAGCCAAAACCAAACAAGTGCTGATGGTATTCTTGGATGGAATCAAATAGACGACACCACATTCAATATTGTGGGCTGAAGCTATGGAAATTCCCCCTGGTATCATAATTTTAGAGCGCAAAAGGAATACGTGACTTGGATCGTACGTTTCCCCACTTATTTGTGACTTAACCGCCACGAAATTGCATATAGAACCTTAAATATGAGTATTAACCACCTTCTACTCGACTTATACCTTTCATCTGCTAGACCTTTTGCTAAACCATTGTGCTTCTCCATAAGAAATATACTTCATTATTTGAAAGAGAGTTGCCATCAAGGACAACATATGAGATCATAAGAACCATATTGCCAACAATTCGATATTGCTTAAATTTCTGATGCATAACTAATGAGCTGGGCTAAGTAAATTTTCCAAATATTTATTTGAATGTTAAAGTTATCTTTGTATACCCATGTTTCCATTACGAAATCTGATTACATATACTAGTTGGACTAATTATAGGCACGTATAGAAATCATTAAAGTAAAGGAAAAGATTGTGATTATTTTAAATGTTGATTCACCCCCCCTCTTAGTATTTTTCCAGCAATTTGTATCAGAGCAAGTCCTTGTGAAGGATCTTAATCACTAGAAGGAATATATTTCAAGATTAATAATCAAGGTGGAACAACATCTATTAGGCCATCACCCTTCAACAGAAACAATTTAATCTTCTGGAAGACAAGACCAAGATCCTATCTTTAGTCTCTTGGAGCAGATGTTTGGGCAATAGTTGAAGGAAGTTACCAATATCTAGTTGTAGTTCCCATAGATCCAGTAGCAAGTAAGAACTATGAAACCAATGCAAAAGTTTTCAATGCATTATTGGGAAGTCAGACTGAATCATAATTTTTCAAATTTATGTTGTTAAATACGACAAAGGAGATATGGGACAAAATCATTCTGAGCTATGAAGGTGATTCCAAGGTAAAAAGTGCTAAACTCCAATCTCTCAGAATTTAATATGAAAATATCAAAATTCATAATGATGAAAGTGTTTCTAGTTTCTTTTTTCATCTAGATGAGATCGTAAATCATATGAGAAATTTGGAGGAAGACCTAAGAGACATAAATTTAGTAGAGAAAATATTAAGATATCTAACTCCTAAATTTGAGTCAAAAGTGTCTGCTATTTAGGAGAAGCAGGATCTTCAGACTCTTACTATTTTTCAACTTCATGTGATCTTGGCAGCTTTTGAGATGAGAAAAGGAGGTTCGTTTGAAATCAAAGAAGCTTCTTTTAGAGCTACTACAAAAGGAAAGGAAAAGGAAGAAAAAAAGGAATTGGGGTATGTATTAGAAGAAGATGAGGTAAATTTTGTAAATAAAACTCAACTTGGCACTCGAAGGTTCAGAGGCAAGCTTTCTTTAAAATGTTTTTCTTGTGGAAGAATGGGTCATTATGCTACTAAATGTCCTTATAAAGATAATCGTGAAATGGGAAAGGATTTAGAAAAATATAATAAGAGATGAATTTTCAATAGAAAAAGTTACTATACTCATGAAGATAGTGATGGCTTATCAAATAGTGAAGAAGAAGAATCTGATCAAGATCTCAAACTGCTCATGGCATTTGAAAAAAGACACAAGTGAGACTAAAGAAAATTTCATCGATGCGTTAGAAGAAAATGACTCTCTCGAAGAAATCACTCACATCACAAAATGTTTGGAAGAAAAAAAATAGCCATAGAAACTTTAAAGAATCAAGTCATAGAAAAGAAGAATAAAAATAAGAAATTAGAATTTGAAATACTAAGTCTAGGAAAGGAACTTGAGAAAGTAAAAACTCTAAATCTTATATTTTCTAAAGGATCTGAAATCTTAGATGAAATTATCAAGGTTCAATGCTCACCCTTTATGAAGACAGGTATTGGATATCTTGGTGAACCTTCTCATCCAGAAAAATCCATGGGTGCAAGCTATCTAAATGCAGCAAAAGCCAACCATCAAAGTTTCATCAATCAAAAAAATAATAAATATAATACTTAGGTAAAACATAATCATTTGAATTCAAGGGTGAACAATAAATAAATTATTAGTCAAAAGGTAAACAACACTAGAAGGTTCTATGATCACATACATTTCTTCTTTAATGGACAATGTTTCTCATGTCATAATTTTGGTCACAAATCCGCTCAATGTGTTGCATACAAAACCATCATGACTAGAGAAGCAAGCAAGAAAATAGATGAGACAAGAATAAAGAATAATACCTATAAAAAATTTTATCCTCTTCAAGATGAAATTTAATGTTCATTTTGTAATAGCTTTGGACATGAAGAACCTGATTCCAGGAGAAAACTATAACCAAAAGAAAAAATATCCAGGAGCTCTAAGGCATGGAGAAGGAAGGAATTACAATTCGATAACTCCGAAATAGCTTTATTTGTAGAAGGAGAAGAAAATAAATGGTGCATTGATAGTGGATGTTCAAAACATCATCACTGGTGACAAAGACAAACTTGCTTCATACAATGCATTAGAAAAGGAGAAGAATGTTACTTTTGGAAATGATTGTCCTGCTATCATTAAGGTAAATGATATGTGTTTCTTAGAGAAAAGGTTAAAGCTAACAATGCTATTTATATTGATGGATTAAAGCATAAATTTTTGAGTGTTAGTCAAATGTGTGACCAAGGAAAAGAAGTTGTCTTCTGATCAAAGAAGTGTGTAGTTTGTGACATTGACACCAGAAATAACGTAATAAAAGAAACAAGAACACCAAACAATCTGTATTTATTGAAAGGTGCCCAAGAATAATTTTATCTAGGAAAATCAAAATATAGTTGGTTATGGCACAGAAGATTAGGACATCTAATATTTTCTCAAATAAGAAAATCAAGTAGGCTCAAAGTTGTTCATGGTCTACCCAACATTACTTTATCGTAAAGTACCATATGCAAGCCATGACAATTAGGGAAGAAAACTAGGGTTCAAGTCAATGCCAAAGAAGGAATTGCAAGTAAGCCTCTTGGTGTTATACATACTGATTTGTGTGGAATTGTAAGGAAAAAATCACCTCATGGAGAACAATAATATATCTTATTCATTGATTAATTTTCTACAATGTGTTGTATCAGTTTATTGAAACATAACGATGAAGCATTTCAAAAATTTACGATCTTAAAAGATTTAGTTGAAAATCAATTAGATTTAAAAATCAAATGCCTTAAATCTGACCGAGGAGGAGAATGCATATCAGATGAATTCTTTGATTTATGTGAACAATATGGCATAAAAAGAAAATTTTTTGTAGTTAGAACTCTACAACAAAATGGCATGGCACAAATAATGAATAGAATAGGTCAACAAATGGCTTGTGATATTCTTGATGAATCTGGGACTCCCGACACCTTTTGGGTTGAATCTCCTCATACTCAAGTAAATATTCTCAACAAGGCTCATGTTCGTATAAATAGTGATAAAACTCATTATGAACTCTGGTATGGAAATACTCCCACTGTGAAGCACTTTAATGTTTTTGGAAACAAATGTTATATAAAACATAATCACAAAAAACTTGGTAAGTTTGAACCTAGAGCAGATGAAGGAATACTTCTGGGTTACTCTTCTATAAGTAAAGCATACAAATTCTACAATAAAAGACTTTGGAAGATTATTAAATTTATTTGTGTTGTGATTAATGAATCTCTCACAGCTACCAAAAGGGAAATAACAAAAAACGAGGATGATGATGATGTATTTTCTCCCTCATAAAATCACAATATTATAGAAGAAGAACCTAATTAAGCATCAAAAGAGGATACATTAGAAAGAGAAAAGGGTCCATCCATGTATGTTAAAACTAATCATCTAGAATATAAATTTTTGGGAGAAAAGGAATCAGGAGTACAAAGAAGAATACCAATTGTAGGATCTCCTAGTTATCTAGCACTTTTATCGACCATTGAGCAAAAAAATTTAGATCAAGATGTTAAATATGAATTTTTAATTGAGGCCATGAATGAATAAATTTATCAAAGTGAAAAGAATAAAATTTGGGAATTGGTTCCAAGACCTCATGATGAAGATGTTATTAGAACAAAGTGGATATTCAATGATAAGTTAAATGAAAATGGAGATGTAATTAGATATATTTTTTTGTAAACGTTATGATTAATAAGAAGGTATAGGCTTTGAAGAAACATTTTCACCAATAGTAAAACTTGAAGCCATAGGAATGTTTCTTGCATTTTCAAGTTATCAAAAATTCAAGTTTTATTTCCTTAATGGTGATACAAAAGAAGAAGTTTATATAGAAAAATTAGAAGGATTCATTCTGGGAAATGACAAAAAAAATGTTTTCAAAATTAAAAAGGCCCTATATAGTCTAAAACAAGCCCCACCAGCATGGTACTCTCGCCTTGAAAAATATATTCAACAATAATGTTTCACAAAAGGATCTGCAGACAATAACTTATACAAAAAATTTGAGAATGATAAATTGTTAATTATTGTTGTTTATGTTGATGACATAATTTTTGGGAGTAATGATGAAGCCATGAGTCAGAAATTTGCTTCTATTATGAAAAAATAATTTAAAATGTCTTTACTTGGGGAACTAACATATTTTCTTGGCTTACAAGTGCAACAAGCAAAATATGGCATCTTTCTCTCAGAAGAAAAATATCTCAAGAAGATTCTGAAGAAGTATGGGATGGAAGATTCTAAACATGCGAGCACTCCAATGGTGGCCAGATGTAACCTTAGTTGTCATGATTATTCTACCATGGTAAACCAACCAAAGTATACATCTATGATTGGAATTCTGCTTTATCTATCAGGGACTAGACGAGATATGATGCATGCAATTGGGATTGTTGGACGATTCCAAGCCAATCCAAAGGAGTCACATCTTTAGGCCGTAAAAATAATATTCAAATATATACAAGGAATTGAAGATTTTGGTCTATGTTATCCAAATAACTTTGATCTTAATCTTCATGCTTACATAGTTGCAGAATGGGCTGGAAATTTTGATGATCGGAAAAGCACTAGTGGAGATGAATTTTATATGTGGCCCCAATTAGTATCAAGGTTAAGCAAGAAACGAAGTTCCATTTCCTTATCTACAACAGAAGCAGACTATGTGCATGTTGCATCATGTTACACATAATACTTTGGATGATGCAGAAATTATGAAATATTCAAATTAAATGTTCTCCTTCCTTCTCCATACTATGTGATAATACAGGTGCCATAAGTATCTCGAAAAATCTTGTTATGCATTCCAAAGCCAAGCGCATTCCTACCACGTATCACTTTTTATGGGAACAAGTGCTCAATAAAAAGGTTAAATTGGAATATTTTCCCTCCAAATAATACATTGCTGACATATTTACTAAACCTCTTCCTAGAGAATCACTGGAATATCTCAGATTGAAGCTGGGAGTTGTCTCTGCCTCACTCATCTGATCTGATTTATTTTAGAAGATTAAATTCAGTATGCAGGTTTCGTGACGTATAGTCCCATATATACATGAGTTTCTCTCTATATAGTCACGTATGGATCCTTCTGTCATTAAATCAGTGAGTTAGTCTTGAAGAATAGTCTTCATCATGTTGCTGACTGATATTATTTGGCATTGATGCGTACAACTATGGCTATGTTTTTTCAAGTTGTATGTCCTATTTTCTATCTACTTGATCCATATGCTTTCATGAATTGGTTGTTGAAAAATTTCAGGATGCACAGGTTTATGGTCAGAATTAGCCTTGCTGGATATAATGCATTGTTGGTGTTATGTTGGTTCCTGAAGTGTGTTCAATGATATCTTTCTATTGAGGTTCTTTGGTCTTGGTTATAAATTCATATATGTAATTTAATGTAAGGGTCATGTTGAGACCTATGATGTAAATTTTGTCATATTCAGTCATGTAGGGACTTTTTCAAATTTTTAAACCCACTTTATTGGGTGCTTGACTCCAAAATGTAAACCCACTTGGTTGGGTAGTTCATTCAAATATGTAACCCAAATTGGTTGGGTAATTGATCTATGTATGATTCCTTCATGATAGGAAAGTTTATTGTTTCTTGCAAATATGTTTTGTATCTTCAGCATGTGTTCAAGGGGAGTATGGTCCATATAGTGTAGCACAGATCTCGGTATCCTTGTATTGGTTTGCCCTATTCCCTTGTTATCAAAGGGGGAGAGTAACTTGGTGTTTGAACAATGCTTATGATTGATTTTTTACAGGTTGTGATGTTTCTACACCAACATAGTTTCCATAAGTTCCAAAGGGGGAGATTGTTGGCATTAATATTGCATGATTTTTTCTTGATGGAAACCCACTTGTCAAGCACATGTTTAAGAAAATATATACAAGTTGGTCAAGGAAAAGTCGTGTATACATGCGGGTAAAAAGAAGAAAATTAGTGTATGTATTTGCAAACAAATTTTATGATAACATGGGTTGTTACCGTCGTATTAGCCCACAATATTGAGCACAATACCAACTATTTGATCCCATCGAAGAATACCACCGACACATGTGTGTTTTTGGCTCATGGTATTAGCTAAGGCTAAAAATATATAAGGAGGATAAGATCATAGTGAAATTGTGTGCATATGAATGAGAATTAAATGAATACTTCAGTCTGAATTATATCTGCACGAATTGGGCTATATTAAGTAGACAGATTTGATATTTTGATGCACTTGTGAATACAAAAATGGATCAGGATCTCTAGACTAGAAATGAATATGTATTTTCATGATATGTTTATGAGTAGTGTATATTTGTGTTCTAGGACATAATTTTTGAAGTAAATGATACGATATGAGCAAGTTTTTTGTTTTGAAGTGTTTCACCGTTCTGTAATCATTACAGGGCTATACAATGGTTCGTCCCGTTGAAATAGCATATACCCGGGGGTTTGTTTCAGTAAAGGAACATATTGAAGTTAAGGTTATTTATGAAGATTTCTGAAGAAAATTTATGATCATTTCTGTTGTGTTTCTACTCTCTATCAATGAAGTCTTCATGTATATCTAGATTGATTGAATTTTTTTTATACTACTAATCGATTATGTATAAAGATGATCACTGACTGGTTGATTGAGAATAATGGATGTTGTTGACTGTATAAGGGTTTTGTAAATATGATAAAGTGTGCATGAATTTCTCTGATATATTCTGAGTCTGGTCAGATCTCTAATTTTAGTATATAAAGATCTATATGCAAGTTGCTCCACAGAAAAAAACGTATACACATAGGTTACCTTAAGTGAAGTAGCATATACAATTTTTTTTATGAATTATCAGGGTTGAAGTTCATTATGTGTGTTAATACAGAAGTATGGGTTTAATGATGTGATATAGTTATACTAATATCAATGTTTTTTTTTAATATTGGTTGAAGTTTATTAGTGTTGATCTAAAAATTTTGTTGTGTTGGAGTTGTTGGATCTAGTGTAAAAATTTATGAAACATGGTATGCATTGGTTTTGAGGGTTGAAGCCTTTAGTGTGGAAGTCAAAGCTTCCTCCCAGTATAATATGGTAATTAGATCAAGGGGTTGAAGCTCCCTTCCAGTAGTGGTCGGTAAATGAGATTAGGGGGTTGCAGCTCCCTTCTAGTAGAAGCTTGAGAAAGAGAGAAGGTTGCAACCTTCTGCAGGTGGGTGCCTGCCTACTAGTATGAGTCTGCATCAGTACAAGATTATAAGGAGTTTTCTATATAATAAATATTCGAGATATAGACAACAACAACGGTGGTTTTCTCTTGACTTGGGTTTCCACCTTAAATATTGATGTTCATGTATCATGTATTATGTGTGATGCTTTAATATGTTATTAATGCACATATCTACTACTTTAATGTATGATGCATACCTTATGAAATGGGCTAAGTAAAGTTTCTAAAGATTTATTTGAACATTAAAGTTATATGTGTGCACACATGTTTGCTTTATGAAAGCCATGTGCGTACGCTAGTTGGACTAATTATAGGTGCGCATAGAGATCAATAAAGTAAAATAAAATATTATGATTATTATAAATATTGATTCAGCCCCCTCTCAATATTTTTCCCAACACCTTTCACAGAGGATCCATAATTTGTTAAATATGATTCGTCTTTGCATGTTGCATCATATTTTTTATGTCTTTCTTCTTTATAATGTAGTAAAAAAGTTTTTGGTATTTACTTTTAAAGTTTTGTAACTTAAAGCTAAAATCCTTAATGATGCACTCTTCTATTTTATTTTTCACCTTCTAATTCTGCCATTTTACTTCTAAAGTTTGAAACAAGAGATTCTGCAGAGGCAGCCTATTTTCAAAGACTTTCCATTATCACCTCTTAATTTATTATCTTTTTCATATGTATTCATCACGAGAAGGAAACTTGAAATATTTTTCTCACACTAGAGACCAATAAGGATGAAATATTTGGGGTTATAAGAACACTGGAAAACTAAAATATTCTCATCATTTTTATCGATAAATGTCTTGGCCGACACTAATCTCCTTCAGCCAGATATTGCCTCTCAAGGAACAATCGACCCATATAACTCTCATTCTATGAACCCTAGGGAGGGATAAAATCCTTTGAGGTTCAAACCTCTCCTCACTTTTTTACTCAAAAAATGGGTTTGCACCTAAAGGGATTTTATCCCTCTCGACACTTCATAGAACCGAAGTTAGATGGGTCTATACTGGTTTCTATATATTTTCACTATTGCATGTTCATATTATTAAACTCATTAAATCTATGTAGTCATATTGATTTTTTAATATATTCAATGGAATCATTCCCATTAAGGGTATTTTTACTTTGATTATTATGAACGCGTAAGTTTTAAGTTGAGCCATATGAAAATCATGATTAGCTAACTAGCTAATTTTTCTTTGTCTAACTCTTTGTTGTCTTTTTTTTCCTATATTATATTTGTAAAAAATTCTGTCGTTTCAATATTTTCAATAGCTAACTAATATTTTTTTATTGATTGTAATTGTCTAGTATGGTGCTCCTAGGGCATTCCTCAACGAGGAAGAGGTCATTCTAGTACAAGCACCTCTTTAAGAACATGGAGTGAATGTTGAGCCAGATTAAGCTTATGATCCTATGGAAGAAGATAATGATGTTGATAACATATTGGATGGACAGTGGACAAATAGATTGATCCAAGAGACATTTAATAGTGTTGCAGGAAGGGATGATGATGATGATGCGTATGTTGGTGGTTATGATATACATGTACTTGAGATGGGAACTCAACCTCTTTATGAAGGCTCAGAAACATCTCTTCTCTCTTCTGTATTGCTTCTGGTCAACTTAAAGGTGGTGAATGGTTTTTAAAATAGATGTGTGACACATCTCCTGAGGTATCTAAGATATTTTGTGACATTTAGTACATCATGATAAAGAAATTAATTTTTTCCTTTGTTTTCAATGTTTGCATGTCGATCACCATTTGTAACATTATTTGGATGAAATATGTATATTTTTTAAATTAACCAACACTATTGATTTCTGATTTTGTAGATTGTTAGGTGCGTTTCTGTTACCACAATCGAATGTTTTACGTTGCACAAACTGATATTTACCTTCCATTATGAAAGATATTGGAATGGAATATCAAGTTATTCATGCATGTCCTAATGATGATATTCGATATTATAAATAACATGCATCGAAAGAAAAATTCCCAAAATGTCATCAGAGTAGATATGAAACCGATAAAGTAACAAAAAAGGTGCTTCGCAAGGTTCTTCGTTATATTACCATAATTCCACGTTTGCGACAATTGTTCAAGTGAAAAATCATGGAACAATATATGCGTTACCATTCAATGAAAAGAGATCAAGATGGTATTCCTCGAATTCCTGTAGATGGATCTGTATTTACGAATATAGAGGAAAGATGACAAAATTTTAAAGAAGAAACTCATAATCTTAAGCTCTCATTAGCAGCTCACAGAGTCAATCCATTTGGAGAGCTAAGATATATTTACTCGGTGTGGCTCATTTTTGTTATAAAAAATAACATTCCTCCTTGGATGTCAATAAAGAGGGAGCACATAAAGTTGACAATCATTGTTCCTGGTATTATTTTGTTTATAATAAATATATTCATTTACATAATAACATATCATGACTTCCCTTGTTTGTTTCATACTTACATCTTATCTTTTTTTTTTTTACTCATATATGTTAAATCATGTCTTATAATTATGTCTTGTTTTTTTTTTGTTACTCATATATTTGGGAATTATGTATTGTATGTTCAATCAATTAGGTATGTACCATTTCAAATATATGAATGTATATATCGACACTCTTATTGATGATTTACTTTACTTATGGAAGGGAATCACTATGTATGTTATCTCTGGATTAGCAGATTCACAAAGGGAATTTGAATTCCATGCAATGATTTTATGGACAATTCATGATACCCTAGGGCTAACACATTTTTGTGGTATATTATAACATTACCATGCACTTGAATAGTGTTTACTAGTTTATGAAGTTCATTTCATGGATTTTTTTGTAATTATCCCATTTAGTATACGTACTTCAATTAATAATTGAAATGAAAATTAATCCATCTCTTGCAGGTCTTCAAAAAAATGTTAAATTTTCTTATCTAGTTTGTGGTCCTAAACTGAAAAATTTTCATTCAAGAAGCCTAGGAAAGGAGGTTTTATTGTTTTTATAATATCTTAACAATAGGTTGGCAAGGAATAAATAATGGGACACTAACACAAGGAATGAAAATATATCCCATGAAATTCGGTAGGCTCCCCTACTATAAGCACCTATATATTGTTCATTTGTTTGATACAATGCACATCAGGAAGAGTCTAACGGAGACCTTATGGAAAATCTTAGATGGAAGGAGAGATAAAGAAAAAAAATGCTAATATTTGTAATGAAATTAAGGAGGCCAATCATGCAATTCAAATTTTGATTCATTCAAATAACGACAGAGACGGTCAAAATCTAAGCACCCTTCCATGGTTATTAACAAAGTGGAAAAGCAAGGATGTTAAAGAGTTTATTGAAAAATATAAATTTCCTACTCTATTTTCTCCAAACATAAAGAATATCATAACAAAGAAAGGTGAATTAGGTGGGTTAAAGACTCATGATTTGCATACACTCAGTAAGGTAATTATTCTGGTGTATATATGTGTACATTAATGGTGAACCATGTTGTTAGTATTTTTGTTTTATAATTATTTCATAATAAATAATCATTGATTATTTTTTTTGTTATAGTATGTTCTACCTTTATCTCTCCCATGCAAATTTGACAATAATGTCAAACAAGTTATATATGATCTTGGAAAATAAATGAGGTAAGTGGCGATTTATAGGCAAATTGTAATTTTTTTAATAATTTGTTGTACATTAAATTATATTTGAGTGCATTTGTTTTACTTGTAATGTACTGTATATCTTATTTTTGAAACTTTTGATTTTCTTGTTCGTTTGTAGATGGTTGTCATGTAAATAAATCGATAAATAATATTTAATTATTGGAGGCAACAAATTCTTTGTCTAGTGTGTGAAATAAAAAGATATCTACCTCCGACATTTTTCAATGTGCAAGAACAATACCTCATACACCAAGTTGACGAGATTGAAAAGTTTGTACTCGCACACACAAGATCAATGCGTATGGTTGAGAGGCACTTGAAATTTTTGAAGTCTTTGGTTAGACAAAGAGCACGTCCTGAGGTTTCTATGTTAGAGGCATACATGGTATATCAAAAAATTGTTTGTATTAGTCAATATAGTTTGACAATAAGAAAATGTATAAATGTATTGGATCGCATTTGGGATGTCAACTCCATGAAGAAATTTTAAGGGGAGAACCTATGGGGGGAAGGTACAATGGAGAAAGTGAGATGTAAGTATATAATGGAGATTTATAATACATTTGAATTTTAGTTTTTATGTATATCGTACTTATTTGATTTTTAGTCTTCATGCACAATCCAATACTATAGTGGTATAATGTGTTAATTAAATATATATACGAATTTGAACTGTTTTATTTTAATACATCTAGTAGAGATCGGGATGCAATAGATTTATACATTGCAAACAATGTTGATTCTATGAAGGTAAGGATTGAACGATACAAACAAGATAATAATGGTAGGTTATCATGGTATGGTGTGTCTACACTAGTCAAAGAAGCTAAACGTAGTGGAGATACCATTCTTACACAAAGGGAAATTGATTTAGCACATGGTTTAGTACATTACTAGGCAAGCATATAATTCACCTATGTTAAATTTTCTTACAATTATATTGATTCATATGGAGTTATTCTTTATTAATTTGAAAATTTTGCAAGTATAAATATGTTTATCAAATAATGACAATGTATTTTGTATGTGTTTTTCATATTTTTTTTGAAACACCGCAAGGAAATGTGGTGCAATGGCCACAAATTTCACATCAAAAGGTTGGATGAAAAGAGGACACCTTTAGACAGTGGGATAACTGTAGTATTTCAGGTAGAGAATGTTGCATCTAGAGGCGAAAGACATCCGGAAGTATCTGAAAATCGATACTATCGGTATTTGGATGATATACATCAGTGTGACATTAAATCCTTAAAATTATTTATGTTTGATGTTTTAGTGTCTGTCAGACCTGTCAATCACCAATGATAAAATCATTCTCTTTAATATGGTTTATAGGGTCCTAGTGAAAATATTTATAGTTCCAATAGGTCTTTATATAAAAATTTGATCATTGGTTGGGATAACTAGGTCATTGCTACTCCTTACATCTCCATGGTCAATAAACATCATCATGGTCAGGTGATTTATTTTTTAAATATTTTCTCAGTCATTATGGTCATTATTTAGCTCATCTTTCCATGTAGTGTCATTATTAGCTCATATTGTCAAAATCATGAAAATAGGTCATGCCATCATCAAAATCACCATTTAAGGGACTATTAATATGGAAAGTGTTCAATAATGATCTAAAAGTACATTTTTATATTTTTAAATATGTAAATATAAGTAATAAGGTTTCTAAGCTACAGTACACAAGCAATAAAATCAAATTGTGAAAAGACAATGTGGGGCCACATCACCAACAAGGAGAAAAATCGATTTCCAAACCTTAAAAAGACCAAGAAAGCATGTAATTTTCTCATTTCACATTCATGAGACATAATTTAATAACTAAGGAGATTTCCTCCCTCTATATATAAGTTTCTTTCCTTGGAAATGAGAATTATCTTGTTGCGATATGCTTTTCATTGACTTCGCTGCGCTTTTCTCTACCTTGTTGTGTTTTTCTTCAGGAAGGTAAATACTTTATTTTTAGTGGTTTCATCATAGGTAACAGGTTCCAACACATCATCTATAATTAAGTGGATTACCATACAACTCTCTTTCATTTCATTTCATGCTTGAAATCTCAATAATCCCCTCTCCTAGGGTTTGTTGTGTTTTTGGTGAATCAAGTCACTTTCGTCCAATTTGTTTGCGAAAACCCTCACATTCATGTTCACTTACCCTCTCCCACCTTCTATATACCTTCCATGACACTTTTCCTCATCCCTTTCCTTCATTTTTATCATTTCCCTACAAACCCTAGCCTACACTACACTTTCCTAGGCTAGGACTGTTTTTTTCCCTCTTGAGCCCCTTCCCCACACTTGTTTCCTAAATTTCCTCTTCCCTATACTCCCTAACATCCATACCTATGCCCCTAAATTTACCCAATAATATACACACCCTGAAACACCTTCATCCCCCTCAATTCCTAAAACTTCCCAAAATGCCACGTTTTCCTACACAAAAACCTTAATTTCCCCACCTAGTGAGCTAGGGTATCCCATGGATTCAGACTCCAGAGACCACTAAGTAAAGGATTCATAAGGGATTTTATACCATTATATATGAACCCACTACATTACAAAACATCATGGCTTCAACATTTCTTAAGAAGTGATTGCAAGATGTGGGCTCCCTATATTTCCGTGAGAAAATTCAAGAAGTTGGTTTCAATGACAAGTTGACAAGGATATTTTCCGCCAGCATGAAGAGATATGAGGCCAAAATATTAGTGATAGACTTCATCATATCAGCCGAGGTGATTGACATAATTTTTAGGGTTTTGAGGTCATTTGTCACACATAGTGACAATCTTACTTAAAAACTAGTTTCTGAAGTAAGGAAGATGAATTTGGAAAACATGAAAGAGGTTTTTGTCCATAATATACCAGGGAACAAAAACCTCCTTCAGTTTATGCATAAGTATTAATATTTTAGATAAATTTCCAAATTAAAATTGCTATAAGATGTTTTATGTAATTTTGGACAACTTGACTTCAAGTCGTTGTTTCAGGTATTTGGAGAAGGTTTTTCTAGTTCTTGATGACTCTATTATGTATCAAACATCCTCAATTTCCAACCATACCAATTTCATCCCAAAAAATCTCTAGGAAATTCACCAAATAACTCTCTAAATGTTTCGCTGCGCATTTCTCAAAATTTGTTATGCTTTTCCAATTTTTAGTGACCAAATTCAAACTTGGACTTTGAACAAGTGGGAAAGTATTTTTGAAAATGGGAGGAATTTTTTGTTCATAACATGCCCAAGCTCAAAAAAATCTCTCCATTTTGCAAAAAAAAATTTGGTTAGAGAGATATATCCCCATTATTGGGCCCTATTTTTGTATAAAACCCATAATTTTTGGTGATTTCATGGTGCAAAAAGTGCAATGCCTTAGTGTGACGCTTTTCCCTCAGAGGTCCAAATGACCTAAACCCTACACCAATGGAGATATTTTGACCTAAATATCATAAATATCTAATTTTTGTGTCAGTTCAACAAATAAGTTGGTAGCAAAGTGACCTTGGGAGAATGCATTTTTATCAGCCTTAGAGAGGCCATTTTTATTAAATAAGGAGTCTATTGACAACTATACATCCTAATATTGCCAATTGTACCTTCATATCGGAATTTGAAGCTAAGGAAGGCAATCAAAAATGCTCTGCAATATGGCACTGCTTTTTTCGCTCTTACCACTGCGCTTTTCCCTGTTGGATAATTTTTCGAGTTTCTTCAGTCAATTTTTTTTTCATTATGTAAATATTATTTTTTAAAGTTTATATGAGGTATATGAATGTAAATAGGTTTGTAAATTACATTTGGTGTAATTATGAATATCATTAATGATGGTTAGGTCAGTTAAAGGCTAAAAGGAGATGTTTGTTTTAAGCTCCTTAGTGTTGGGTTTTGGTTGGAGAAATTTGTGTAAGTTGATCCTATATTAACAGATTCGACCCCCAAGAGAGGGGAAGATGTTTTTGGCTATTTTTATCTATTTTCCCTTTCGAATCAAGGTTTTACATCAGTGAGTAGAAGACTAAGACTCTTGTGTACAATTGACATTTTTATAAATTCAAGTTCAATTGCAGCTAATATATAGTGATTCATGTGGTATGATTTTATGGCATATTTTTTCTACTATAATTCACTTTTATGAATGCTCGATTCATATTCTTCCCATATATATTATTTTTATTGACTTTCCTATAAGATATTAAACAAAATTCCCTATTCTTATGCATTTTTTTGGTAGGAATTTCATGTTTATGCAACTCATCTTTTGATAAATGAACTCATTCTTGTCATGCTCATTTTGATCCTCTGCTTTCCCACCCTATAATACAATTGAAAACACTAGATTTCCATTGAACATATCTACCACACCACTTTGTATCCATGTAACTATAATATTTTGGCTCTGACCTAGTTTCCTTGACATCCCCTCCTAATCGAGCAAAAACCCTAAATTTTCAAAATTATAGAGCTCATACCTAGCCTAATATATTTACCCTTATTTAGTCATATTTTTACTGCAAGATGAGCCCTCTATGATTTGGTACGGCTAGCTACCAAATCCCAAGTGATTCAAGGTTACCTCCATCGATTTCCATTCTCAGCCTTGGGACATTGTGGAGGATAATGTTTTTGGCATCATTTCCGAGGAATGAAACATATTATTTTCACTAGGTGAGAATGATAAAGATCGGATCTTATTATTGATGGTGGATAAAGGTCAAATACATATCAAGGCTAAAAAATTCACCTGACGAATCCACTATTCAGAAACCATTAGCTTGAATAACTTCTTGGTGAATTCACTATCTTCAAGATGGATTTAGTTGATAGAAGGTATGCTCCTATGAATCACACTCACATTCCTAGTTTTCCAAATCGAATACCTTGCATAGATTGGCAGAATTATCTTCCTAAATTCATATATGGGATGTAGGATGAAGCTACTCTACATCTAATAAAATTCCATTGGCATATAGATAAGCTTGAGATTAATTTTCTTGAGGACCATTTGATGAAAAATTTTATGGATACCCTCGAAGGGAAAGCAAGGTCATGGTATGAAGGGCTAAATCCAGGTATTTTATTCTATCTTTAATATTTCCACACAACATTCTTTGAGTTTTATGAAAAATATCATGATTAATTCTTGTTGTTCGAAGATTTCTATGAATCATGTGAATATTTCATTCAATACCTTGAACAGGCTTTTTGTGATGAAGATTGTCTAGATGATTAGATTTTAGAAGCCCTTCATAAATTTTATTCCCAATAGAAAATAACAGATATTAGTTGCCTTGATACAAAGGATCATTCATAGTACCCATTAACTCCTTCTTTTCTTGAAGATGAAACAAATCTACATCTTAATAGTCTGGAAGAAATTGGTCTAAGTCATAATTCTAAAATTGCATGTATAGAAAACTTAAGAAGTGAACCATATTATGGTGATGCTCATATAATTTTGCAAGGAAAAGAGGAAATAGATAGTCCATTGGTTTATTCATATTATGGTTCTATGATTAAGGAAAGGAACATTACGAACCCTTTTGAAAATTCTTATTTTTAGCAGTATGAGAATACACCCCAAGATGCTCGGATTAAGAGGATATGTGACATAGAGTTGCATATTTTTGTACCAGTTATGGAATAATGTATTGAAGGTAATATTTTACAAATATTTGATGAATCAAATGCTCTAAAAGCTCTTAATTCAGATTCACATAAAGGATTACTCATGAATTATTTTTCTGAAAGACATATTCATGTAGCTTCAAATTTTGAAGATGTTAGGTTTCAAATTGACCATCTTGAGCTGGAGGAATGTAGTAAAAAAGAAGAGGTTGTTTTAGATCCTCTTGCAAAGGAAAATACTATACGAGGTTCAGAAGAGTCCGTTGAAGAAGAGGAGTTTGTCCCAGATCTCGTGGATGTGGACACTTATGTTGTTGAGAAGGTGGTTGCCAAAAATGCAGATTTTCAAGAACATACTTTCTGTGATGCAAGTCAAAAAACTTGATGAGAATATTTTTTTTCACTTAGAAAAATATTTTGCATTGGAAAATGAGAGCAGTGCTTGTATTTATGTTTGATTTCAAGAAAAGGAAACATTTCATATTTTTGAGGATCCTTACACTGATTTTCTATATCTAATACAGATGATGTATTTTCTTGTATTTATGGATCATGAGCCCATCTTCAGTGGACACTCAGAGTTGCCTATTTTTTTTCTACCTACTCAAGGAAAGTGTGAGCATGATTCTAGTAAGTAGTCATTTTCTATATTGGTTACATTGGAGGGATCATTTCACATGATTGTATATATTTCTTCAGTAGGTTGGTGGTTATCATCAATATTTGAAGCTTGATGGTCTGTTGCCATATGTAATTAAGGTTAGCTTTTCAATGTGTCAAGTCATTTCAGTATTTCGGTCTTTTCAGTTTCCAGACTGGCATTTTATTTTTTACTCCATGTCCAATGGATTAGGCTACCACTAAAAGAAAAAAGCACATTGGTGAGGGGTGAAAATGGTCACCATAAGCTCATTGGTGAGGGTCAAAAGAGTCTTCGTCACCAAAAACTGAACGTCACCAAAGGTGGCGTCGCCGAAAGTATAGGTGTTGTGGTGACATTCAAGGTCCGTCACCAATAATGATTTATAGTGATGAATAGTAACCGTCACCATTTCATATGAGCAATGGTGACGGACAATAGCAACCGTCACCAAAAAACTAAATGTCACCAAAGGTGGCGTCGCCAAAAGTATAGGTGTTGTGGTGACATTCAAGGTCCGTCACCAATAATGATTTATAGTGACGGATAGTGACCGTCACCATTTCATATGAGCAATGGTGATGGACAATAGCCTCTGTCACCAAAAAACTGAACATCACCAAATGTGGCGTCGCCGAAAGTATGTGTTGTGGTGACATTCAAGGTCCGTCACGAATATTGATTATAATGACGGATAGTGACCGTCACCATTTCATATGAACAGCAACGATTTTTTGTGATGGACCTTTCATGGCCGTCACTATTGGTGCATATATATATGGCGATGTTCATTGACTGTCACCATAAACTCATTGGTAACATCAAGGTCCGTCACGAATAATGACTATAATGACAAACAATGACACTCACCATTTCATATCAACAACAATGATTTATGGTGACGGACCTTTAATGGTCGTCACTATTGATGTGTATATATGGTGGCATTCGTTGACCGTCACCATTTCATATTTTGGTGAGGGTTGAAAAATGTCACCATAAACTCATTGGTGATGGTCAAAAGAGCATCCGTCACCAAAAACTGATCTTCGTCATTCCCTATATATGAATATCAGGGCACGATGGAATCGAACCACCAACCTCCTTCTTGTAAAGCAGGTGCTCTTCCATTGAGCTAGCACCCTTTAAAGAATTATAATTTAAACTAGAAATTGCCCCTAAAGGTGCAAAGATACACCAAAGGAATAAAAACCAAGAAAACTGAAAGAATTCAGTGTCCTTGCTCCTATTTTTATTCTACGACACTCTACAAAGTATGATCTTGATCTGTGACGTATTTGTGCCGAGTGGTTCTAATTTAATAGTAAATGTTATATTCAGATAAAATAAATGAATAATTGAGAGGCCTTACAGGCTAATTTTTAATCCTTACACCAAAATCTCTTAATATTCAAGTCTATGGAAAAACTCATTCAAAGTTCAAACTGAAGTAGATTTTAAATGGAAAGCCTAAAACTAGCTAAGTAGTTTACAAGTTAACATTTTGGATATAACTTCTGTTCAATTTATATGACAGGTTATGCCATAACCTTGAAACTAGTTTCTTAGCTAAAAGACTTTCTTAAGTCAACAATGACAAAGAAAGATAGTCATGGCAAGCAAAATTCTCTTTTTTTTCTAATGAGGGTGCATGTAACTTGATAAAGGTTGTATGAGAGTATCAAACCATAAACAATTTCACTAAAACATGAAAATGACAAAGTCTTGTTAAGCAACAAAATTTTAGTTGAATATATGAAAAACATCGAGCTAAATGATATAATTAAACTAAAAGTAACTGTAAAAAAATGAAATTGCCATCATATACCATTTGGTTTGGTTAGTTCTTCGGAAAGAGAAAGTGAAATTGCATGATCTAGCTCCTCATCTTGATTATGTAATGGACCATCCTGAACAAAAATGTCCACATACAACAATCAATGTTATTGTATTGGTAATACTTTTGATATAATCTATCAAAGCATGTACTATGTAGCAGAATAATTGGTAGTTGAATTACTTCTCTACTCGCATGTACTACCTTTGGTAGTTGAATTACTTGGAAATAGAAATCCTTATTAAAAGGTAGCGCAAAGAAAAGCAGAAGCCTTTGAATATGGATGACCATCTTGATTTTATAGAGTTATAATTGAATACTAAAGGACTAGGAATACTGCAACGAAATAGATGGATGGAGTGTAATAAAAAGAATTTGGATAATTTAGGTTGCACATATCTTTAAATGGAACCACTTTTTCCTTTTGGATTCCCAGTCTTTAATATGCAAATAAAATTTTCGATTCAACCAAGAGCACAATATTTTGAAGTCTTAGTTGCCTGAAACAGGGTAAGGACAACATTTGGAAATGGGGATGACTTTTGAAATGACCACTTTCAAAACCTTTGGAAACAGAGCAACGAGCACTTCCACACATAGGTCCAAAAGTCATGACTTAGGAGCATGAGCACACCTAATTCAGGGATGATTAAATATGAAACGATTTGGGCTGCAATTATACTCAATTAAACGTAAAGCAATGATTAAAATCTATATAAATGACTTAGAAGTCAAACATGACAACTTTGGAATATGGTAGAATATTGGCATAAAAACTTTGTTCATTATACATTCTCTTTCGTTTAGTTTTGATGCTTTACTTCCAAATTAGGTGTTTTCTTTGTTGGAGATAGCAATTCGTACATCTAGGTCGAACCATTAATGATTCCCACAATGAAGGGGCATGTAGCTCAGTAGTACAGCAGCATACTGGCCAAGGGAAAATCTGGGGTAAATCTTAGCATGTATAATTTTCAAGACGGGGATAGAGCTAGTTTTGCTTGAGGTTAGCCAGGGGACCTTAGCCAAAGTGTGGCCTGACGAGGGTGTTGGAAATAGGAATACAAAAATCTATGTTGAACCCTTAAGGGAAAGTGGCTCAGTGTTAGAGCAATCCAACTAGCCAATGACTTAAAAGTTTCGGAAATGTTTCAAGTAACAGACATTGTTAATTAGCCTATTGTGCTAGACAAAACATTGGACGACCTGCATTGGAAAGTTTTTGCATGGGGAAAGTGGCTCAGTGTTTGAGTAATCCAACCAACCAAGGACTTAAAATTTTCGGAAATGTTTCAAGTAACAAACAATTTTTAATTAGCCTATTGTGCTAGGCGAAATGGTGGACGACCTGCATTGGAAAGTGTTTGCTGACCAATATTGAGGCCCCGCTCAGGTTCAAAACTCAGTTAACCCACCTCATGAAAGGGCAAGTGGCTCAGTGTTAGAGCAATCCAATCAGCCAGGGACTTTAATGTTTTAGAAATGTTTCAAGTAATAGAGAATAGTTAATTATACAGTGATATGTGGTTTAACGGTAAGTTTCACTGGGTGAAACTAACGAGACTGTGGTTCAAATCCCATTGATAATATGGCTTCACTGGGTGAAACTAACGAGACCGTGGTTCAAATCCCATTGAGTATATGGCCTACTATGATCTCGCCTCAAGGAGTAGACTCCCCATTTCCTAGTCTCTGCTCTTGCTAAATCATAATATCTGGTATATCTAGCTTATATCTGGCTTACAGGTTCCTGGATATACTCTTGGTGTTATAAGGCTCTTGCTAAATCATAAGGTCTGGTATATCTGGCTTATATCTGGCTTAGAGGTTGCTGGATATACTCTTGGTGTTATAAGGTAGCCACAAAGGTTGATCCTGAACCTCCCCCAGATTAGTCCAAGGAAGAAATTTTTTGTTGAGAAATATTGAGGCCCCACCTAGGTTTGAAACTCAGTTAACACACCTAGCGTGTATGTGGGTAGTTGCATAATGCATTAGGTTCAGGAGTATAGGGTCAGTCCCTCGGACATGACCCTTTGCCTCCTCAAAGATAGGCAGTAAGTTTAGGAATTCTCCTAATACCCAAAAAATAAAAAATAAAGGAAAAAGAAATAAATTCTCCTAATAATGAAAAATTATAGTAATAAAATCCATCTTCAACATGACTTAACATTTTATATCATATTAGAAAAATTTTGAGTCAGGGAACAAGTACAAGGTTTGGAGTTAAAATATTTGAGTCAAGGACAAGGAGATATCATATACAACTTTCTGAGTTGAGGTTATCACTAGAGAACATAGTCTCGAGTCTTAAACCAATACTTAATTAGGGACTTATTGAAATAAATGGGTACAAAATGTGAATTCATCCCTCATGAGTCATGGCACACACACAACTCCTAAGGCTTTACAACAACTGCAGCTGCACCCATCACACTACCTTTTTAGGCTGAATTGTCCACACCTGAGGATTTGCAAGTTGCAACCACTGCAGATGCACCCATCACATCATCTTTTTAGGTTGAATTGTCCACATGTCCTAACCCACAGAAGATGTAGTTGAATATTCTATTATGTTGAATTCCATAGCTTTTGCCCACAACGGACCATAAGTCCTTGCATGTGATGAGTGCACCAGACATGTATCATGGGAACCACAAAACCTGCAAACAAAATTATCCATAAGTCCAAAATGGGGAGGATGTAACTGGCAATAACAAAGCTGAGAAAAATTCTCCCTTGCAATGAAATTCCAGATGTGACTCCTCACGAACAGAGAGCCATTCTTATCAAAATATTATAAGAGAAACATGTTTTAAAGCTAAATGTATACAATTCATTAACCGCCCTGCCATCCTACAGTGTCATATCCCTTGAGCATCCCCCAACACAGTGACTCCCTTGGTAGAAAAGGCCAAATAACTAAATAAGTTTGCTCAAAAATGTAAAAACAACATCCAGATATGGGAAGAATACACCAATGCCCAACATGCTTGGGACTACCAGTTAGTAGCAAGGAGTTTCACACCTTTGGTCAAGATTCCATTCTCACAGGCTTCACCCATGGGAGATAGGAAGGGATTGAACTTATGGAAATGGGAGGTGATGAACCATGTGCATATATTGCAAACCCAAGCCTACCCTCATTATCCTTGAGGCAAACACTACTGACCAAGTTCCATTCACATAGTTTTTACCCAGCACGTGGAGGTAGTCATTGAACTTACACCATCAGGAAGTGATTGAAGTCATGTACATGTTATGGACCCAGGGCCACCGCGTGTTCTCCTTGAGGCCTGCCAAAATATGTTTTTCAAGCGGGTTATGATCAAGTTGTAAATCAAATGTCTTATCATCATGGAGACTCAAGTGTAATCTCCCCTCAAGAACACGATGTCGTGATTTAATGTTGTCAATTTTGGTTATCGTCCGATATCTCATCAATAACTAAGCCTAGGCAGTTGGTCCTAGGCAATGTCCTGCATAATTTTGATGAAATAGATACAGCTTGGTCATGGAATTTAGGCCAAAAGTAGGCCCACTTCATTAACAAAGGCTTATTTACTAACCAGAATAAAAGGGGATGAATATGTCAAGGAATAAATGAATAGGAGCAAGGATAATAACATACGAAGAAGGTTCAAATTCGACACATTGCAAAGTATATTTTTTAGGTCTAAAATCATTCAATCCATGCATAGAATGGTATACCAAATAAAGCATTGGAATAGAATGCACATCATACCATGTTTAAACCTAGGCAAGTGCAAAATCCTTCCTGTTCTTCTCTAATCAAGAGAGTCCACATTTTAAAGAGCTCCCTATTGATTTGTCAGATAATTTTATTCTAATGGGAGTGGATGTGAAGAAACTGCCTTGAAAAGAATTCCAATGAGAAGACATACACGTGGCACAAAAAACCCTAGCATTTGGTCAAATGAGCACATTTCATGGGAACATTTTGGCTAGGGGGATGACAAAAGGCATCACGTAGAAGCTCTCTCCATTGTAAAGGCATGAATAGATTAATGGGAAATTCCCATCAGACTAGTTGAAGATTTAATGGAGAAAGAAAGTTCAAGGATTTCTTTTGTAATATCAGGTTCATCATTGCATCCATATTGTTGTTTGTCTATTGCTGAAAATTCATTAAAATTTTCCCACAAAATTAGGCTTCATATCAGGGAAAAGTTTGTCATTTGAAGAAGGGCTTTGGTTGAGGTGTTCCTATCAATTTCCCTTGCCAATTACTATTAAGTTAGACAAATTACTGCTGTCATTTCAGTTCATGGTAGGACACATTTGCAGTTTCTAGTACAATCACCCCTTTTGTTCCCATGAATGTGTATTAAGGAGCACCTTTGTAAGGGCCCTTTATGTAATTTCTGCAATCTGGAAAAAAAAATCATAGGTTGAGTTTTTGGCATGTTGTAACAGCACTATCGTGCCATCCACATTCACAATTTCAAACCCTCTGAAGGTTGCCACTTGAATCCATTTGCCCTAATTATATAGGCACTAATCTGAGTGGCGATTACAAAAGGCATCACGCAGAAGCTCTCTCCATTGTAAAGGCATGGATGGATTAATGGGAAATTCCCCTGTGAGCCTAGTTGAAGATCTACTGGAGAAAGAGAGTTCAAGGATTTCTTTTGTAATATCAGGTTCATCATTGCATCCATATTGTTGTTTGTCTATTTCTGGAAACTCATTAAAATTTTCCCACAAAATTAGGCTTCATATTAGGAAAAAGTCTGTCATTTGAAGAAGGGCTTTGGTGGAGGTGTTCTTATCAATTTCCCTTGCCGATTACTATTAAGTTAGACAAATTAATGCTATCATTTCAGTTCATGGTAGGACACATTTGCAGTTTCTAGTACAATCACCCATTTGTTGCCATGTGTGTGTATTAAGGAGCACCTTTGTAAGGGCTCTCTGTAATTTCTGCAATCTGGAAAAAAAATTCATAGGTTGAGTTTTTGGCATGTTGTAACATTCACAATTTCAAACCCTCTGAAGGTTGCCACTTGACTCCATTTCCCCTAAATGGATAGGCACTAATCCCCACTAATCCCAGTCTTACATCACAATCTATGTCTAAATATATCTCATATTTTAATTAAGGAAACCCCCCTTGTTTTAGGCGATAAATAGCAGAACGCAAGAGAGGACAATATTGTGGTGGCAATAAAAAAACCCTCTTAGTTCCCCTAAAGGTTGTACATGTGTTTTAAGGCTTTACCACTTAAAGTGCAGGTTTGTGAGGTAACAAGTATCATCAATGTATCTTAGCAGTTTTATAAATGTCAATGCTGGGCATTGACTTGATTAGAAACAAGAAATTTGAAACAAGCAGACTTTATGTTAGATAGAAAAACAGCTCAGGATAGTAACTGTGGATTCACCCCTTCAATATTTTAAAATATTAGAGTTTGTGCTTTGTTTTTGGTTTATAGTTTCATCATTACCATAGATCCATTTTAACAATTTGTGATACCAGTGCTTTAATGGTGTAAATTCAAAGAAAACAGATGACCACACTGCATGGATGTGATCTTTCAAATCATATGACATCATCTTGAAAAGAAAAGGAAAAATAAGGATGGGTATGAGAAATGTCTTCTTTGTAATAGAATGGGTGAGATAGAATGATGGCCCGCAAAAGTAAAAAACTTAAAAGAGTTGCAGGATGCTCTGCTTACACTCAAGGAGATACACATTTTCATTGAGAGGGATCACTACAATGTGGTGCTTCAAGGGGAAATGACAGTTAGTGAAATGGACTTCATTACAAGGGGTGCCAGGGTGCATTCTCAACTATAGTGGATTTTTTTAAGAGGATGAAGGACCCAAATTCCAAAGTCTACTTTGACTACTTGAAAGGAAAAGTGACAGTTACAAGATTCTTCGTTTGCATCAGTAGGATGAATCTCTTGCAGAGGATCAAACAAAGGTCAAAGGCATGTTCCGATTGCATTTTCAAAATATTTTCTCTTAATGCTTTTACAGATCATGTGGTGGATGTCAGGAACACTCATTTTAGAGTCATTCCATGCAAGATTTCTATCTATTGGTGTAGTGATTGAGTCAAATTGGATAGTGACTTCTCGAAAGAGAGGGGTTTTTTTAGCTCTTAGTTCTATGTAGAATATCAAGTCATCGGAAATGGATGGCCTTTGTTGTGATTTTTTCATCAGGAATGGATGGCCTACGTTCTGATTTCCACAAGGCCATGTTGAACACAATACAAGATTATTTCTATTGTTTGACAGCTGAAAATTTCTCTTCTAAAATGCTATCTAAATCTCTTAATCAAGGCCTTAGTAAACACATTACCAAGAATGTAGCTAGGGGCACTATTGGAGTTTGGAGCCTCATTACTTTCCTCGGTGTCTCATACAAGATCATGGCTAAAGAAATGGCTCTCAATTGCATGGAAGGTAGTTCAACAAGAGCAAACAGGTTTTGTACAGGGTCCAATTATTCTAGACACGTAATCTAGACTCAAGAGGCCTTGGAATGGGCTTGAGATAGTGGCTACCAGCCTTGGTTTCTGCAGATTGAAGCTTCATCACAGACATGTTAGTTTTTCTTGTACTACCGTCTGACCCCGCACTATTCGTTCCAAACCGTATTTCCCTTTGGCCTTGCTGTTACTTGCTTTATCTACAATTTCTGGTCCTTTAGACCTTACATGAATGACATTAATTAAACCAAATAGGTTGTGAGCACTTCCCAATATTTACTGCACAGATTTTAGATTGGCCATTTAAACATTAAACCTGACATATGGTTCGTCACGGAGAAGATGATTAAAGGTTTGGAGGATACCTGATAAACACCTGCAAGGAACAATCCCATGTAGTACGGTTCTCCTTCACACAAATGGTGCACAGAGAGCACACTTTCAACCTTCCCACTAGGTCCAATAAAGTGTTCTATTTTTCCATCACTGTCACATGTCAAATCAGCCCAGGTTGCCTGTGTATTTGGCTTCTCATGCAACTGATGCAAAGGCATTATAAGGAAAACTTGATTTATGGCCCATGAATTAGGTATGGAACGGAAAATAGATAAGTTGATATGATATGTCACTGCTAAGTATTTCTTAAGCTTATCTACTTCATCTGGTAACTCAGATTCTACAAAGTTTTAAGACACTAAATGAAATAGAATCATAGACATCTTCAACTTGTTCACTATGCTCAAGACTTAGGAAACCAAGCTTAAATAAGCTATGGGATTATTTTTTTAACCAATTTGCATCATTGTAAGCTTCCTGTACATTTTGTTGGCAGATAGTTTTTTTGATATCATATAAATTTAATTCACCAGGATTGCAATCTTTCCGATGCTTTGTGTTTGTATGATATGGAACAACTGAACCTGCATGCAATTCACTTGAATGCAGATCCTCTTGAACAGCTGTACCTGAAGTTTGGACCACGAAGTGTGGCCATGGTGAACACACTACTCTCTAATGCATCAACATTTCTCCTTGTTAGTAACTCATTATCCCCTGAAATTTTGCTAAATCAATCTATTTGTCAAGGTTGCCCCTTTGCCCTAGATTTGTATATTTGACAATGGATGCCTTGGATCACCTATTTGAAGTTGCTGGCATTCAGGGGCAAGTGAAAGACATCTTACATCCTGATGGGTTAGACATGGTCAACAATCATTTTGCTAATGGATCCTTTATTTCTATGAGTGTTAAGCAGAGCTTGGTTGATGGTGCTCATACTTGTTTGCACATCTTTGGATCTACATTAGATGTTGTGGTTAGTGACCACGAGACAATTTTTTAGTTGTTAGAGTTAGACTCTCAGCCTACTAGATTCCCACAGCTCGGACTTATGTTCGACCAAGGGTAATTGTGAGGTATCTAGGCATTGCATTTGAAATTTTTAAGTGGGGATTTCATGAGTGGCTATCCAAGATTGGTGTACCGTGTCTTCAACAATTTTAGAGTAAGAATTTATTTTGGCATCATAAGGACCTCTCATTAGATGGGAAGTTGACAAGGGGGTTGGACAGATCCTCTGTGCCTCACACGTTTATTATGTATCTTGTTGGTTGCCTAGTAAGACTCAATTTTAGCATTTAGAGCAGATCATGCAATCATACCTGTGGTAAAAGTATGGTGGGAAGGAAAATATTCCACAAGGATGGGGGGGCTCATCCCTTGCCCAATGTGTTGAAAAATAACATTGCGACATCGAGGCCATTTTTCAGGGATGCGGGGTGGATCTTTGGTCAGTCCTTGCAGTAGTATCAACCACAAAGGCTTTAACTTTTTTTGCTTTAGCAGAATCTATTAACTCCAACTCTCAATGCAAGATGGGGTGTCGGTTGATCTAGAAGAGAGGTGAGCACACAAATTACACCATTTCTAATCTGTTTGGAAAGATAATCAGGACCAGTATTTAGTTCTCCTTCAATGCCGCGCTCACTAGTGTGCTGCCTTGTTTGGAAATTGTAGCTATCTGGTCCACTCTTCCTTCATTGGGATTTGGCAGTGATTGAGAGTCTCTTCTCTGTTTTCCCTAGGAAGATTAAGTTTAAGTTAGCAAAAATTTACTTATCTGTCTACTTTTTGTTCCATTTATCTGTTTACTTTTTGTTCCATGTGGTGTAATGAGGTACATGACTAGCTATTAACTGTGGATGAATTATTGATAAGAGAAGCTCAATATTTATATTCGGTAACCTATACAGACTTCATTTCTGCTTTGCTAGTCATCATCAAAATGGAACCCCCAAAGGGAGGACAATTTAAGTCAAATTTTTATAAGGCTGCAAAAAGAGATCCCAGAAGAGCAGTTAGTGGAAGGGTAATAACGAGCAGGAATGGGGAGATGATTGTAGTATATATGGAAAAAATAGGAATCAACATCAACAATCAAGCAGGAATGAGGGATCTTATAGCGGAGTTAAATTTCTCCTAGGCCTAGCCTAGAAAGAGTGGCAATGGAATGGAGTGGAATTCTCAGATTATAATCAATTTTGTGATGACAGAATGCATTTCTTCTCGAATTTGGAAGTTTGAACCCCCAATGTCAATGGATTAAAAGGAGGTTTCAGCAGAAAGGTTAGAAATAGATCTCATTAGGCTACAAGAGCAGCCAACAAGGTTGTTGATTGGCTTTCTAACATGCCATTGAGTGGCAATTATATGACATCAAGATTTTCAAAACCTGAGGTTCAAAGGAAGAATAATGAATTATTGAAATTAATAGTAAGTCAAAATGTTGAGACTTAGAAAAAACACTAGGCCTTGGGGAGCTGACATAGATGTCCCTGTTTTTTCAATTAGAAAGATTAAGGCAGGATACCTTAAGTTGCAGGACATCAAATTTATGGACTAATTGCAAATCCCTACATAATTTGCGACAATGGTGGTAGCCATTAGTGAGTAGTATAAATCATAGTTTAATTCTTATGAAGTTTCTGTTTGTTTTCACACCTGGAGAAGAACTGGGCTTGTTAATTCACTTTTTCTCTGCATTATCTCAGTCTCTATTAGCCATTAGCAATCAGAAGAAGGCTAGAAAGGAGAGGAGAAAAGCCCAAACGCTCCCTCAAGGAACTGTGAGGAAAGAGGGTCCTGCCTGTCAATTGCATAATTAAAAATGATGGAAATCCTCTAAGGAGATAGTCTAGATTGACCAGCAATATGTTCATAGGCAGGAAGAGTCCTCCACGTGGAATGATACTAAGCAACCCTTTGGGAAGTGAAAATTTTCCTTGAACATGTCCTCCTCAAACAATAAATTCACAAGTCACTTGTCAGTGTGGGTGAGATATTTCAAAGACTAGAGGATAATACTCTATTTTTTAAGTTGGAGGTGAGAGAAATCATCAGGGAGGCAATGGAAAAATCTATGGTATAGTTTGCTAACTGAGTGTGGAAGCATGAGGAAGAAAAGAGGGCTGCTGATATTGAGTTAAGGATAGAACATTTCTACAAGTTTGACCGCATTTTCCAGCTTTCCCAGTTCAATGAAAAACTAAGTTCAAATTCAAGGAGATTAGATTGTACACTGATGGTTCAAAGAGAACAAGCGACTAAGTGGATGCCAACAAGGTGCTACTTAGCCACTGGGAGAGGTGCTTGGAGCAGCTGCCTCACTTAATCATTCTGCCAGTGATAAGCTCAAACAACAATGATGACAACCCAAGCCAAAAAACAAGGAAATCCATAAAATGTACAATAAATCCCCATTATGCTTATTAGTTGTTAAAGGAGGGACAAACAGCCTTTGTATTGTTACTGCTCTTGATAATGCTGAAAAAAAATTGATGCAAAAATCAGAAATACTCTGAAATCTTCTTGTACATGTAGCTGATAACAATGTTGCCAGAAGCAAGAATGCGGATGGAAAAAAAAAATTAGGAACTGGGAAGCGTGAATCCCAAAAATAGAAATTTTCAAAACAAAAAAAATGAGAACATGAAAGATACAGAAGATATAAACTAGTATAAATGCAAATATATTTCAATATTTTACTTCTTAAACGATAAAGCATGAGAAATTACATCATGATTCATGGTTCATATGAAAAGGATGAATAAATTTTTTTTTCAAAGAAAACCTCCCAAGATCCCCCCACCCCCCCTTCCCCCAACGTCCCAAGATCCCCCCACCCCCCCCTTCCCCCAAATATCCAGATGGAGAGCGGGACAATCACCAACCACAACAGCAGTTGGAAACCCTGACAGACTCGACTGGCTTTGAACCTGTGACCTATGCCATCCCCATCAACAACATGCCTTTGGCAAACGATTCAACTAATTGAGCCAACCCTTTGGCCTACATAACTATTATTTATTAGCAAAATTTGGGAATTTAAAATGACTACACACCAAATTGTGGAAGCTACAAAAATTGAGTTATGAAGATTAACTCAAAGCATTAGTGCAACTGCTCCACAATCTCATCATCCTTGTAAACAACCAAAGACCACCATGGAGAGCAGGACAACCACCAGCCACAACAGCAGCTAGAAACCCTGACAGACTCGACTGGATTTGAACCTGTGACCTATGCCATCCCCATCAACAACATGCTTTTGGCATATGGTTCAACTAATTGAGCCAACCCTAGTGCCTACATAACTGTTATTTATTAGCCAAATTTTTGAATTTACAATATGACTACACACCAAATTGTGGAAGCTACAAAAATTGAGTTATGAAGATCAGCTAAAAGCATTAGTGCAACTACTCCACAATCTCATCACCCTTGTAAACAACCAAATACCACCCTGTGTTCATCATCCAATTTCTTGTTTACTCTGCAAACCAAAGCCTACATCATAGTGGACAGCAAAGTGCCTAAAGAATGGATGGATGAATTAGCTAAAAGGGTTTTTATTCCATTATTTGGCATTCGTATGCACATCCTAATTTATACATTTGTTCAATGAACTTTCGACTTATGTACTCTTTTATTTATTACCTCATTTTACTCTGATATAGGGAAATGAATTTTTAACTTCGATATGTTCACTACAATAATTCTTGGTAGGGTCCATTATTTGCTGATATAAAAAAAAAATTGTAAACAATTCTCGGATGATGTTTTTAAAAGATATCCCTAACAAATTCTTCTAGGCCAGGGAAATGCTACTTCTTTTATCTTTTTTTCCATCCCTGATACCCTCCCTTCATACCTGACTGTTGGCATCTTCAACTTTATCTCAGTTACCAAGATAACAGACATTACTTTGACAATTCAATTGGTTATATTTCCTTCTCCATAGAAAGCTCTACTAGTGATGTTCCCAATACATCATTCTCAGTGAGACAGAAATGGAGATGGAAAGATTAAAGAAAAATGAACCTCAATCCTTGAAATAAAAATTATGGTCATTAAACAATATATACTTAACAGGGAAGACAAAGTAATAGATAAAGATAAGATAATTTTATTAACGTCCAACGAATGACCACAAAAAGGTCAATGGGACTGCAGGTTACAATGATTACAACATCCTAGCTAGTGGACCAAACGGTCCCCTTTATTTATAAGAGCAGGAAAAGAAAAACTATAAAGAATATGAAAGTAAAAGTCTGGATGACTGAAACATCTTGACAATGAGTTGTGGTGAAAAAGTCCTGGAGGAGAAGGATGAGCCTCCGGAGTGGGGGGAGACTCCTTCTCCTAGCATCCGAGGCCGTTAGAAGAGGACTGAAGGAAAATTTTCAATGTTTGTTGCCCTGAAGAGGAGCTGGACTACTGTCACTGCCGTCGGGAGGATTTGGGGCTCCCCCTGGAGGTGGGGGGGGCCTGGTTCTGGATCGCTGATGGGGTCTAGTGGGACGAGATTCCTCGATCCGCACTGACCTAGAGTCATGGTCTAAGGATCGATCAGTGGCTCTCTTGGTGCCCTATGATGCTGGGAGTGCTCTGAAGAAGTCAGTGATCCTCTGTGTGGTGGCCAAGACGGACGAAAGCTGGAGTAGAGTCAAACGGTGGTAACGTGCCAAGCATCTCTGGTTGGTGTATCTAAGGAAGCTGGCTAATAAGCAATAAAAGCGCTTGCGGATCCCATAGTAGACAGGGCATCTGAACATGAAGTGTGAATCACTTTCCACCTCCTGTAAGTGACAAAGTAGACATATCCCCTCCGTCCTGTCAATATGGTGGTTTTTTTCCACCCGAAGCTTGTGCGATCCAACACTGAGCTACCCAAGGGGGACCCTGATGGCATGCATCCAATGTTGGAGGGTATAAGGGGGTCAAGTGATGAGTCCATCTTTGGGTGCAGACTTCCCGAAGGATTGACACATTTAGTCCCTTAGTTAAATAAGGGACTAAGCCTGGAAGAATAAAAACCTATTTAAGACCAAGAGTGAAGGATAGTAGATATGAAAAAGAGACCCCTACCTATGAAGTACATAACTCACCAAAGAGATAAGGTTGATAAGGAAGCCTAGCAAACTAGAAAAAACCATAATGTACAAACACCATAATTGACCAAACAACATAGAATTCCACTTGAAATCCAAAAAATGGGCACTCCACGTAAAATGCTTCTATATGTCACATAATAATATCTACTTTGAGATTTTCTAATAAAAACCACATCATAATATCTTTCAAGATTTCTAGATGTTGTATAACAATATCCTTCTCGATGTGTTAGTCATTCAAGTCTCCATTAAGAAAAACCTAGGAAAAGGAAATATTGTAGGGAAGCACTCCCCTTGCTCAACTTTCAAGCAAGTATCTACAATAGTGCACTCCCAAAATACTCCTGATCGAGTGTTTTCAAGCAAGGTTACTTGCGAGCGGGAGCGAAAACAGGGAGCGAGAGCGGGAGCAGGAGCGCCATTTTCAAAAGCTCCCAGTCCGAGATCGTTTCGAGTAGCGTTTTTTTAATATATATATATATATATATATATATATATATATATATATTATATTTTTTATATTTTGATGCATATATGTCAACAAAAGCATATAGAATGATGAATTAGACATAAAAAAACATAGATTGAACCAAAGGTATCTTTATCATTACCTCTAGATTCGTATAGGGATCTTTGTCATTAATATCACCCTCTAAGCATTGGCTCTGGGAGTGCACTTCGAGAGCAGGTTCGAGGGAGCGCGCTCAAGGAGCGGGTTTGATAGGGGGAGGCTCTCCCCCGCAACCTTGTTTTCAAGAGCATGCTCACAATCTGCATATTCATGTTGTCTAGAGAATGTTGAACACTCCCCAAAGAGTAGGGCTAGTCCCAAGACAATTGGAAAAGCTATTTTTACTTTTTTTAAAACAAGTTGGGGCCTATGAGAAGGCCCCAATAGGCCTCACGCGCTCAATGAAGGGGATTTAGAGCTTTATAAATGCCTAAATCCTCTTCATCTCTCCTTGCATTTTTCTTTCCAAAAAATAAAGGTTTGATTGTTAAAGGTCATCAATTTTGGTAGAATATCTACCATTCAAACCCAAGAACTAAGCCAATGGAAGTCCCTCATGGGAAAATTTCTTGCAGTAATTCCTATAATTAAACAATTAAAAAAATGCAATTAGCTACCTCTTGAGTGGGTTTAGTAGCCTCTAGAAGCTTCTCCTTTAGCATATAGGCTTAATCCTGCTTGTCTAAGTCCACGTCATTTCTTCGAGATCCAATTTCTTTGCTTTGGGACCCTTGGGAGCATGGGTCCAAGCAAATCCGAGGCCATTTTGCATTATGATTTGGTATGTGTGGTTCGATGCTACCACGGCAAGAGCTTGCAGTACACCATGGAGTCTCATAAATCTCAGCGAAGGTCTCAGGCACTGTGTTAATAAGAATAATACTCTATGCTACGGTGTTGATCAATGCCAGGTGCTATATCATAGTGTACAACCTCGGCAATTCTAGGTACTGTGCTTACTGATGTTATGATGCTAAGATGCTCGAAGCTACTTAGTGTTGAAAAGTGTAACTAGGATCGGTCTTCATATTGACTATGTAATTATGTATTTATGTAAAGAAGAAGACAAAGATAATAAAATGTATTTTTGTTGTACTTGCTTCATGGGTTTCATGAGCAATATTTTATTATAGGTCAATAGAATTCTTCTTGATGTCTATTAGGATTCATCTACTAGTTATAAATGTAATTAAGGGTCATAAATATGAAGAGTAGTCATCAAAATGCTCCAAGACCTTGTAATGTTCACCCTCATTAAACACTGGAATAATTGCACTATATGTCGACCTATATACACAGTGATCTAGTCGGCCTCCAATCAGCTTGAAGGTTCAGCCTAACAACAGTGACATGATGCCTATATACAGTCAACTCTATGGTCATTTGAACCAAGGAATTGCGGATCTCTGGACAGGAAACAGTGCAGATTTCAGGAAGCATAAAATTGTAGATTTCAGGAAGGAGAAAAGTGTGGGCTAAAGGACAGAATTACGGACATTCCTGTGATAGTTACCTATTAATAAAGTCTGGGTTAAAATACAAATGGAAGCAGTAAGTGCAGTTTTGTTCTGTGTAGCATTCTGGAGCAGTGAATGCGGATTAGTATGAAGAAGCTACGGTCAAGTGAAGTGCGGTCAAACTTGTAATGAATTCACTAATAGTATAAGGTCAGTGTTCTATGTATTTTAATGACTGTAAGCATTCAAATGTTATGCTATGCGAAGGGTTAGGCTCAACGATCATGATGTGATGATAAGTCTAAGGGCTAGTATAAGTATGGGAAAAGGAGGAAGGTAAACCTATGATTCACCTTCCTACTCTCAGAAAGGTTACACATCTCCAAATGCATGACAAGTGAATGATGAGACTTCAAATGATCTAGTCTCTTATATTTGAATAAGCAATAAGAAGTGTCTGAAGACGAACTTAGAAACTGAGTTCTCTAAGGTTGATGCAGATCAAAGCAAGTTGTTGAAGAAAAGAAGGATCAGTACTGAAGGAAGACTTAGAAGAAGTGGAAATGTCTTGGAAGCATTAATAGGTCAAGGGTCTGCGTCTTGGTCATGGTACTTGTCATCTTGAAATTCTATAAGAAAAATTTCTCGTGGGGTTTCCTCTCCAAGAGGGAGAGGTTTTTCCCTGGCTCAAAGAGCCTAACTTTGTGTCTTTTGTATTTTGGTAATTGACTTGATGAAAGACTAAATAAGCTAAAGAAGAGAAGACAAAAGTAACTCAAATAAGCTCACAAGTAATTATCAAGAAGAGAAATTGAATTAGTCACCAGCCCCCTAAATTCTCAACACTTGGTGCTACTCGGTGTTGTAGTGATAACATGAAGTTCAGTGATGAATCACTATGTTTGGATGTTGCTATAGGGATTATGATTTGAAGATCAAAGGATCAAGGAAGACGACTATGTCTTGGTCTTGGAGTGGCGAAATAGATCAAGGGCCTTGGTCTTGGTATTTGTCAATTGGAATCTCTATAAGAAGAATTAGTGCAGCTTTTCCTCTCAAAGAATGAGAGTTTTTGGCCCTGGCTCATAGCCTACATGTTGTGTCTCTTTTATATTTATGTTTATGCATTGGTTACTGTTTGATGAAGAAAGAACACTAATAATCTAACAAGAAAAAGATCTTAATCTAAAGAATTTAAAAGGCATTCACAAACAGTCACTAATGAAGAGAAATATCTTCACACTAAATCCCGTAGATTTCTCAACATTGTAGTGGTTAAGGGCCTTCTTTTAAAAGGCTTGGTGCAGGCCCGCCCTTTCTCCAGTCATAATGAGCGGCAAATAGTTTTGGAGAGTTGTATGAAGCCGAATCCACCTTTCCCCCTAGTTGTAATCAAGGATTCATTTCTTTTGTTTTTCTGAGTTCTTGTGAGACCCCTCTCGAGGGGATACTATGTTTGCAAGTGCGAGCTACGAATCTGGTCTCCTCCCTTGCATCCAAGATTCAAGAATGGACCAGGATCCCCTCTGCCTTATGCATCTCCTTTATGAGGGCCAACAACTTTAGGATACAAATAAACTAAGTGAGCACAACATAGTAAACAACACAATAATAAATCTAGTTTCTAGATTGTGAGGGAAAGCTCAAGGAAGGGGTGGTCCCTCTTCCTCTCAGCCCAAATATTTTAAAATAAGCGTTAAAGCTAGGGATTGTGAACCAGCCTCCTATGGAGCTCTCAATGCCAGCCTTTCATGTGGATAAAATCGAGAAAATCCCATCCATTAGTGTGCCAAAAAATTAATCCGACTCTCTCAGTGTTGACTACATGGAGCATGCTCTAATTTGTCGATTTAATGGATTTTGGCCTTTAGCATATGTACTTCGAGATTAGGTGGCTAAGACCTGGTATAAGCACATTTATCTGTTCTTCTCCTCGGAGGGATACTTTATAGTATATTTCAAGAACCAGAGGGATCGACAGGGGGTCCTTGAGCTTGCAACATGGTTTTGGGTTGATTAGGGCTCTCCATTCAACCATGGTTTGTAGATTTTAACCCCTAATAATGCCAGATTTGGCCATTCTTATTTGGGTTCAACTCCCTAATTTACCTCTTAACTTAATGCACCCTGATATTTTAGTCGATATTGGTAATGCCCTAGGCTGATTCATTAATGTCAACACGCACAAGCTAGCGAAGGGTATTATGACCTTTGCACAGATATGCGTGGAAGTTGATTTCAACAAGGGATTACCTGATAAAATCCTCCTAAAATGGGGGGGAGCTATTTTCTCACAAGAACTAGATTATGAAAACACAGCCTTCTGTTACAAGTCTGCCAATAGCCAGGTCACCTCCAAAATGTATGCCCTTCTTCTCAAGGGCGCCCTCTCCACCTCACCAATAATTTATTGCTAGTGTTCAGTGAAAAAGAAAAAAATGTAGAACAATAACACTTCACCCTTTCCTTCTTCTGGTTCATACAGATGGTCTAGACACACATTTCTTTGAGAAATCTAAAACCTATACCAACTTTTCTACAGATCCATTGGAACAAACCATTGTTTCATTCACTCCTTCGTATGCCTAAAATGTTGATGTTATGTATTTGAAAAACATCAAGTAGTAGGTCTGACAGGTCTCTGACTTATCCTTCCAATTTAATAAATTTCTTGAATTGCTTTCTCCTTTGATTTTGTGATTGTTATATTTGAATTTGGGTCAATCTTTCCAAGTTTTACAATCACTGGATTGTTCAATTTGAGTTTTCTATACGACAAGTTTCTTGAACTAGATTTGTGATGTTGTTTGTTTCTCGAACATACGCTTTTATTTTGAATTATAATTTTCTAATACTTTTAGGATAATAATAACTTTCATGGCTAGGTTAAGTGTTGCCTTGACAAAACAGGCATCTTTGTAGACTAACTTTTCAATGTGGAAGATCTATTTAGGAGGGTGTTTCTCCATCATTGTTTTCTGAAATATTCCTTTACCTAATAACACAGACTTTCTAAAATGGTCTTCAACTTTTCACCATTATACTTATAACAAATTGTATTCTATAAGAGTTGCAGTCCAAACTTGTCTTTGCTTGAATAGACATTGTAATTGTAGCAAAGCATAGATAAACATGAAACTCTAATGTGTTTGGAAGAAAGTCGGTTCATGCTTCTAAGAAGACTTAGAGAACATTGTGGCAGAGAACTAACTGTTATTCAAAGAACTCTAGCATTTTCTAGTGACAAAGATGAGGAAGAGGATATACATTCAAACCATTGTGCTCGCCAAAAATATTCAACCAGAGAAGCAAATAAAACAGTCCACTGTAATTAAAATGACAAAACCGATGAAAATAGTAAAAATTAAAAAACAAATGCTAGAATGGCCTTAATTATTTTCTTAATTGGAGTATCCAATTCTTGAAGAATTCAAAGCCGAAGCATAGAATGGCCGGTGTAGTAGTATCCAAGGTTGCACTAAGAGCTATGAGCATGAATCATACTTTTTAAAAAAAAATTCTACTTATTTTCATAATTTAAGAGGTTTCACCGATCTAAAAATAGAGAATAAATAAATGAAACATAAGCTTATTGATGGTGACATTGTCGTCGGGGTCTCTGAAGCATCTTTTCTATTCCCTTGAGGCTGAGTGAGGTGCAGAGGATTCTCACAGAAACTTTGTTGGCCGCAATGCTGGCCTTCATCTAAACCTCTCATTTACATCTTATATTCTTGCTCCTTTATTATGAAAAATGGCCTCCCCAACTCATCAGAAGCCAACGTCATCCCTGCAAACAGTAAAAAAATGAAGCACAGAGATTAAGCCGAAACATACAAGCATGGATGCGAAAAAATAGTAGAACCAGATACCTGCGTGTTCTCCTCTTTGTGGAATACTAAAAATTGTGGAAAAGCAGTGAAAAAATGTAGCGCCGTCAACCGTCAATGGACTGAAGAGCCGATGGTGGGGTTCGAGATCAGATATCCGGTCTGCCCCTGGTAAAACCCCAAATCCCAAGTCTCTTCAATCTGGTTTTCGCTCCCGCCCCTGTGCAAAGGGAAAAGATTCAATTTAGATACTTTGAGAGTAAATGATTTAGTTCCCGCCCTGTAAAAATCGAAAAAAAATACCACTTTGGAACATTTGGGTTGCCACGGGTTTTCTAAATCATCCAAAAAAACAAAAACAAAAATCCTATAATTTTGTTTCCAAAGTTTTTTTAATAGTAGTTGAAAGCATTTATGGTATATTTTTGGTTGTGATGAAAGAATTTTTTTTTCGTTATATGTATTATAATAATAATAATAATATATTTTTAAGATCATTTATTTTATGTAATGATTTTATTATTAAAATTTGTTAGGATAGGAATGTTGTATTTTTGAAATTTTAATGTGAAAGTATTTTTAACTTAGTTGTATTGAAAAGAAAAAAAAAATTATTATTATTATTATTATTATTATTATTATATATATATATATTTAATATTGGGTTGGTGTTAACAAAATAGGGTTTATGGTAAGTGGGTTTAATAGTTAAAAAGTGTTAGTCTCTTAAATGTCATATGAAAAATTTGGAAGGAGTAAGGTGTATATTCTTCTTTAGGTTAAATATATTCAAATGGTTGTGTGAATGGGGTTGTAAGAGCCTATGTTTTCATCTTGAGAACATAGAGTCATCTCGAAGTCACTCTCATAGTTTAGGTTGTCATAAGTAAAATATGTGTTTTGTCTTAAGATGTGGACATTTCATTTTAGGGAGTGTGATAATGTGGTTTTAGCGAGGCATTAAAAGATGGAATGAGCATGTACATTTGGTATGCTAGTGTTGTGTTCTTCTTGAGGCATGAGTGCACATCTAAGAAGACTCTAACAAGGGTTGAAGAGGTGGAATACTTAGATAAGTTTTGTGGGTTGTAGTCTCACTTAGAGGTGTAGAAAAGCAAGTTAAGCACCATAAGAAGTTTTGAAGCAAAATTAAGATATTTGACAAGTTGCACGAAGAAAACGTAGCAGTGGTACTAATTGAACATTCTTTGATCGAAGTTGATACCCTCTCCTTGGCACTACCACTTTGCAAGACAAAGAAGAAATGTGAAATATATGTGGAACCCACTAAAGAAGTTGGCAAGGTTGTTGCAACATATATAGGTGGTTTTGTCGTGTTGCAAAAGGAGTTATTGGAACTTAGAAGGTGACCATTGGAGTAGATTTTTCATGGAGTGTCGGGGAGGTGCAAGGGTGTAGGCCACATCTTGCGGGTATCTTGTACTTTTGGTGTGCGTTAGTGATGTTAGTGCATTGTGTTTGATGAGAAATAGCTATATAATGTTTCATGAAGGAAAAAATCCACAAGTTTGAGATGTCTTAACCATTTGGCATTGTAAGATGTGTTATGCCCTAGTTTTGAGGAGATAATTAGAACCCTCTCAAAGTATGATGGGTTGTACCATGGACTTAGGTCCACTTGCATGGGTTGAGGTGTAAAGGTGCCTAGTGAATTGAGGAAAATGATTGCAATGCTTACCTATATAAAGTGTTTATGATATAATATTAATGATTTTTTTTGGAGAATGGAAGAGGAAGATAAGAAAGGAGAGGCACTAAGGTTTACTGTAAATCAATCAAAAGGAAGGAAGAATGTCTCGTATTAGAGACACTTTTTAAGTTGCCTCTTCAATAGTATTAAATTTCGTTGGAGCTATGGATTTACCCTCAAAAACATTGATTGGGTACTCGAGAAATCAAAGACCTGACATATCCAAGCTAGTCCATTAGATCGATTCGTCTTGGGTAAAGGTTACAAATTCTAAGGTGCAAATATCCCATTTTTAATGTGGGTTTTAAACCTTTGATTTGAAAATGCTAAAATCAAGGTCATGATCTTGAAAGGAGGTCCTTAATTTTACCAAAACTCAATGCCAATGTTTAATCCATGGTGTGATTCTTTCTATTTGGGTTTTGCCTTAAACATTGAGATTTATCTTTGGGTCTAGCTATTAGTCTATCGTTTCATTTATGTGTTGAGAAGGTCTTAAGGGTCGTAGGGGATGCGATGGTTATTTTCCAATACCCCTCCCTTGAAACCTTATAAAGAGATAGTGTGCCCCATTTTGTTGTCGTAATATTTCAACCATGAGCTCTTCTTATTAGTATGCCCTTGAAGGGAGGGTATGTAAAGGAAGTAGAAAAAAAAAAAATTCATGTTGAGTTGAAGGAGTGGTATAGATTGTAGGTGTCTCTAGAGGTCTTGACAAAGGTGAAGGATAAAGGAGTTCACCTCTTATTGAAACGCCTTCCATTCCACCATTTGAGTTACTAAAGGGCACTGACTTTAAGGGTCATAGGTGAGTTCTCACGAATATCTTAAAAATAAGAAGGTAGGTGTGATTTAGCATAGGATTTATTCTTCAATGGTTGACTTTTAGGGTAAGATTTCCTATTAAATGGAAAAAATTGAAGCCCTACCACCCATAGATTAAGTAGAGTATGAGAAAATGTTTCCTAAGTTTCAAAAATTCTCACCATATATTGTCCATGATATCCATGACAATTATGTTCAATTGTCAATAACTCATGTTATGATATCATCTTTGATTCATGGCACATATACTTCTTCAACTAGTGGTGGAGAGTCCAACCAATGAGTAGGTAAGGTTGTTCATTTAGAAGGTTGGCATCAATGAAGTATTCTCCCTCTCTGCCCAACTCTAAGAGGAGAAGTATGCGTAATGGACTTATTATTGTAAACAATTGTAAATATTGGGTTATCTTAAAGTTCAAGGACTTGAAGTTTTGCGTCAGTGACTTCTAGGTGTGTTAGGTGTCAAGGCATGGTGGGATGTGCTAGGGAGTACCAAAGCATGCCAAGGAATGCAGGGGATTCTAACAGGTGCCACATAGTGACAAGGGATTGTTAGACGTGCTAGGTGTTATGGCATTTCAAGATGTAAAATATGCTGCTTAGTTGTTTTACGACCACGAATGGATGTGAGCCTTGTCTTCGTAACTTATTAAGTTGTTTGATTTGAGATTCAGCCTGAGTATCCTAAGATGAGTTATAGGAAGTTATTAAGTGAACAAGGAATAGTATAGTTGTAGTAACTGTAACTTGGTCAGGCTATTGTAGTCGAAGCAGGATTTGGTTAGGTTCCCAAGTTGCAAAAAAATAAGGGTAGTTGTGAGGGCATGATAAATAAGGAATGATAGGGCGTGCCATGGAATGAAAAGGTGTGCTAACAAATTCTAGATAGTTTCAAAGCATGTCAAGGAGTGTTGGGGAGTGTCAGGGCATCACAAGGAAGAACTAGGTCAAAATGCATGGAAATGAATGAATAAGAGTGTGTGCCAAGGAGTATCAGTGACTTCTAGGTGTCTCAAGGATGAAGTGTGTTAGGATAATTTTAAAATAGGACTTGTAGGAGGAAAACCTACGATTGCAGTAATGGGATAGACAAAGCATTTGAGACTTTAGGTTAGACACAACACTATTGTTTCAATAACTTGGTTGGGTACCCAAGTCGCAAAAAAGTAAGGCTATCTATAAGGGCATGACAATTAGGGAGTGCCAAGGTGTGCCAAGGAATTTCAATAAGTGCTAACACATGTTAGACGGTTCCATTAAGGCATGTTAGGCACACCAAGAGATGGCAAGTGATAAGGAGGGAGTGACAAGATATGCTAGATAGTTCCAAGGTATGCTAGAGTGCTAGGGAAGCATACCAAGATGTGTCAAGTGCCAACGTGTGTTTAGTGTTAGTGAGTGCCAGGAAACACAAGGGAGAACTATGTCAAAATGCCTGGAAATGAATGAATAAGAGTGTGTGATAGGGGGTGTCAGCGAGTCTCAGGTGTGTTAAGGAGGGAGTGACATGGTATGTTAGGCAGCGTTAAGTCATGCTAGTGTGCCAGAGTGGCATGTAGCCAAGATGTGCCAAGTGCCAGGGTGTGCCAACACATGCTAGGAAGCTCTAGGGACCCACAATTGAGCACTAGGTGAAAATAATGCATGCAAATGAACATTAAGAGATTGTGACAGGAAGTGTCAATAAGTTCCAAGTGTGCTAAGGAGGGAGTGACAAATTATGTTGGGCAGTGCTAAGGCATGCTAGAGGCCATGGAAACATGCCAAGATGTGCCAGGTGCTAGGGTGTGCCAATGCATGTCAAGGAGTGTTATGGAGTGCAAAGGAAAAACAAGGGAGCACTAGTTTCAAATGCATGGAAATGAATGAATAAGAGTGTGTGACAAGGAGTGTCAATGAGTTATAGGTGTGTTAAGGAGGGAGTGACAAGGTTATATGCTAGGCAGTGCCAAGGTATGCTAAACTACCAAGGTGTGTCAGGAAGTGCTAGGGTGTGTTAGGGTGTGTAAAAGCATGCCAAGGAATGTAGGGGATGCTAACACATGCCACATAGTGCCAAGGCATTTAAGAGATGCCAGGTGCTATGGTATGTCAATATATAAACTGTGTTGCTTAGTTTTTTTACAACCACAGTTGGATGTGAAAAGCCTTGTCTTGGTAACTTGTTAAATGGGATGAGTTGAGATTGGACATGAGTAGCCTAAGATGAGTTACATGTAGTTTTTAGGTGAATAAAGTATACGTTGAATTTCAATGACATACGAGAATTTGTTTTTGGTCTTAGAATATTTGATGCAAACACACTCAAGTGCCACAACACATATACTTTGCACAACGAAATCTACACACATTAGGGAATCAACTAGTGCACATGACAATTTTTAACTTTTCAAACCGTTCTTTGTTAAATACAAACTATAATAGAATAGGCTAGAGCTCTTGTACCACGGATCATGACCCTTTACAATCACACTGATATAAGGAATACAACTAGGGCTTGGTGTTAGTCTTTTGATAACCAATGTACCTCGAACAAGACAACACTTTAACCACTTTTTGATGGTGGCCGCACATAGCCCTTTCAGTCCACATGTCTTGAACATCACATATGGTAGGTCCTCTTGCCTCCCATTATGCAACTCCTCAATTTTCCTCTATCAATGATCAACTCATAATCAGTGTATAGATAGGATTTATTTGGATTCATTTGTATCATCACTTGACTTGGGGTCTCTCTATCTTTAGATAACTTCACATTTTTCCTTGGAGGACTATTTTAGACGATGGATGCATTTTGATGTATGGATTTGGGCTATTTTTATGTTGGAGATTTGTTTTTACAAATGTGAAGCTAGTTGGATATACTCTCTAACATTGTGAGTGATAATTTAACTCTATTCTTCTTGTTGTTGCATGCTATTGAATTCACTATAACTAGGGCTAATTGTTGCATGATGGAAATGTGGAATTATGTGTCTATTTAGCTTATTTAATGTATGGGCCATTGTTAGATGAATGAAATTTCTTTGAGACCATTGTATCTCAATAATATTGCACCAAATGTATGAAGTATAAATTCTTTAAGGTCACTTTTCATATTCCTCTAACATTGGACGAAGTTGACTTTCTGGGCCTCCTTGATCAAGAAACCAAATTCTTGCTTATTATCATCCCTGACTCCATATCCCCAAGTGAATTAGGCAATAGTAGCTCAATAAGGGTGATGATTTCCCCCCATTTTTTCACAATTTTCCATTTTTCCCTAGGTCTAGCCCCATTATGTCACCTAGGGCATCAATTTCCCAGAAATCTAGCCAGAGGAAAACTTCGATCTCCTAGAGGCAACTGCGTTGGTGGGTCCACTCACTCTCCTCAGAATTTGGGCCAATTATGATGGTGGAATCTCCAGATACCTCAAGCCCTATCTCTAGGATAAAGTTTTGCCTAGGTGTTCCCAAGGCTAGAACCTAGTAGGATCAATTTGACCCATCAAAGTAAAAAATATTGCTTGATCCTTTCCCCTCACATTGTCCAGGATAGGAACATCATTGGTTGCTAAATTCCATCCCTGAACCTTGGTTGGGTCCACTTGGCCCCGTGTGGTCCCATTTGGTGTCAAAGGCCTTTCATCAAGGACCATTTGGGAATCCAAGTTCCCAAATCATTTTATGGATTGAGAACTTCTTTCATAAGTCGTATTCTTCTCCCTCAACCCTTCTATCCCCCTCCTCTCTCCCTATAAGATCAAGTCCCTTGCTTAAAAGGCAAGCAAGTCCCACTCTTTATTATATCTTAAAGAAATGGTTTCTAGGGCTAGTGAACTAGGGCTAGGGATAGTTGGCTGGTCCACTTGACTAATACTTTAGTCCTTAAAATTTTGCACATCCTTAGGCCCTATACACCTTCCATTCTACCAATCTTGTTGTCATTCACAAGTACAAAAGTTAGGCCTCTTCTTTGATAGTAACCTAACAACCCTCCAACTGTACTTGGACTACCATAAATCTGCCCAACCACAGTCAATTATTTTTACTCATCTAGGGCCCACAATATTCTCTTCATCTATGGATCTTCAAATCTTCCACTTAACAATGGTTTGAGTCCTCTCAAAATCATTGTTCTTGTGTATCGACAATTTGATCTTTGTTGTCCAATCTATGAAAAAATCTAAACTACTCTTCTTATCATCCTTCTAACAATATGTAGATGACTGAACTAGGGTCATAAATTAGCCACTAACAGTCCATTGACTAATTTTGTATAGGTTACTTTAGATCTTTGTCTAAAACTCTCTAGATAGTCCACCAAAATCAAATACTCTGCATGTCAATCCATTCTTCATATGGCACATTTATTCTGCATGCTCAATCTTATGCTCAGGTTCCACCCTCCTTTGGATCTGCTATCTCCACACATACTGAATCTGCAAACCATCTTCCATATCCGCAATCTATATTTCAAAAATAAACCTCGCTCTAAGGGTCACAACCTTTCTTCTTCTACGCAAATTTGTCACAGTATTAAGGGCATATATTATGAACTAAACATGCTAGGAAATTGTCCTAACTAGGGTTAAAGAAAAAATTGTGGTGATGTTTGGATGGGTGCTAATTTTTAGGGTTTTCCATTTTTATAATTTTCTTTGTTGTGCTTTGTACCATGCTACCTAGTTGCTTTCCTGTTGCCCTAGCATTTTAACTTTTTCGATGTCTATCTCTCTATTGTTTCTTGCCCCATTTGAAATGTCATCCTTATTTGGTAGGTTTTTTCTTCAATATAGTGTGAATATTTTTCCATCACACAGCTTCTGTGGCGTATGTCTACTGAAATAGCTTGTAAGGCCCATTCATTAGGGTATTTGATGAAATGAAATGATTATCGATGATCACCAACTAATGGTACCTACAAAGATTTACTCTAACGATTCTACAGTTTTCCTATGCCAACAATTATACAACATTTTAACCTCATGAACTAGTCTCCTATGTTCTCTTACCTAATGCTATAAGCACTTATTGTTGTTGTCAAAGCTTTTACTCTCTAGTCCCATTGAGCTATTTCAGTTATTTGTGTACATTGATCTATTTTCATTTCATTTCTTCAATTTTTCTGACTATTATGCGTTACCTTTCGCCAGTGACTTCTTTCTTACCTATGCTTTTTCTGCATAAGCATTCCAGCCAGCCAGAGCAGTAGGGGCAGCAGGAGCCACTCAGTCCAGCCAAAGCCCGGCAGGGGCAGCGCAGAGGCAGTAGGAGCCACGCAAGGCTGACGCAGGCCCAGTCAAGGCAGCATAGGGGAAGTGTAAGCCCTTTAGGTGTGACGTAGACCCTTACTGAGCAATGCAGAGGTCAACATAGGCCATTCAGGCTAACGTATAGGGATTCAGAGCAGCGTATTACTACCATTTTTATTTCTCTATTGGGTGAACCAGTTTTGGTGCCCAGGATTGTTGTACTTAGATTCTGCATAATAATGAAAACCCTCTAGAGCTAGTTGCACCGGTTTTCCCGCGTTGGGTTTTTTCCAGCGACAGTTGTCCAGAAAATCTGTCTGCCACTTTTTCTATGAGCATGTTATTCAATATTTGATTTGTATGTGTAGGTTGCTAGTTGTATTTACTATTTACTTCGCTAATTTATTAAATATTTCATAAATTAACTTGTAACTTAATTCAAGTAGGAGAAGTAAATCAAGATACTGCAGTGGGGTTTCTTAGATTAAGAAATTTTCACATTCCCTAGGTCTAGCCCCATTAGGTCACCTAGGGTAACAATTTCCCAGGAACCTAGCTAGAGGAAAACTTCTATCTCCTAGAGGCAGATGCATTGTTGGGTGCCCTCACTCTCCTCAGAACTTGGGTCAATTCTGACGGTGGAATATTCAGATTCCTCAAGCCCTAGCTCTAGGGTCAAGTTTTGCCTAGGTGGTCCCAAAGATAGAACCTAGTAGGATCAATTTGACCTATTAAAGTAAAAACTCTTGTCTAATCCTTTCCCCTCACCTTGTCCAGGATAGGAACATCATTGGTTGCTAAATTCCATCCTCGAACCTGGGCTGGGTCCACTTGGCCTCGTGTGGTCCCATTTGGTGTCAAAGGCCTTTCATCAAGGGCCATTTGGGAATCCAAGTTCCCAAAGGATTTTAGGGATTAAGAACTTCCTTCATAAGTCTTTTTTTTCTCCCTCAACCCTTCAATCCCCCTCCTCTCTCCCTAGAAGATAAATTCACTTGCTTAAAAGGAAAGCAAGTCCCACTCTTTATTTTATCTCAGGGAAAGGGTTTCGAGGGTCACTTCCCACCTATTCATTGACCTATATGCCACAAGTGACTTCCTAAACTACCAAGACTCCAACCATCGATGAAATTTCGTGAAGAGAAAGGAGCCTTAGCTGTGGTGACAATGGGCTAAGCCTCCATCGTTTCCCTTGTCCTAGCAGTTGCCCTCTTAGGAACCCCTTTTAGGTCCACTACTAGTTTGAGTGGTAACAAGTTCTTCACAATTCCATTTGTGGAACAACTCTTTGGTAAGCCCACTTTTGCCATATTATAGCTCCAATATGAGAAGTCCAGGGCTATGGAGGCTGCCCTTCTTCTCTCTGAATCAATCCTCTACAATATAGTGAACTAGGGCTAGTTGGTTGGCCCACTTGATTGTTACTTTAGTCCTTCAAAGTCTGCACATCCTTAGGCCCTATACACCTACCCTTCTACCAATTTTGTTGTCCTTCACCAGAACAAGAGTCAGGGCTCTTCTTTGACAGTAACCTAACAACCCTCCAACTGTACTTGGACTACCATCAATCTGCCCAACCACAGTCAATTATTTTTACTGATCTAGGGCCAACAATATTTTCTTCATCTAGGGCTCTTCAAATCTGCCACCTAACAATGGTTTGAGTCCTCTCAAGATCATTGTTATTGTGTATCGACAATTTGATCTTTGTTGTCCAATCTATGAGAAAATATGAACTACTCCTCTTATCATACTTCTAACAATCTGTAGATGACTGAACTAGGGTTACAAATCAGCCACTAACAGTTCATTTACTAAATTTTATAGGTTTCTTCAAATATTTGTTTAAAACTCTATGGAAATTCCACCAAAATCAACTCCTCTGCATGTCAATCCATTCTTCATATGGCACATTTCTTCTTCATGCGCAATCTTCTGCTCATGTCCACCCTCCTTTGGATCTATTGTCTCCACACATACTGAATCTACAAACCATCTTCCAGATCTGCAGTCTTTATTGCAGAAATAAACCTCGCTCTAAGGATCACAACCCGTCTTCTTCTACACAAATTTGTCACAGTCTTAAGGGCGTACCTTATGAACTAAACATGCTAGGAAATTGTCCTAACTAGGGCATTATACTTATGTACTTCTAATTGTTGTAGAACAAACCCTATCCACACATAGAAAAAACACGACTCTTGCCTCCATAAGGGACTCGACCTAGCACATATGGATCCATAGATTTTGGGCATTTCTTTGATAGAATCTTGACATGAACTTCAGATCTCAATGTTGACCCTCAAACTAGGGTTAAATCAATCAATATTACGCCTACGTCAACTTCTGTTATGGCTCTAAATTACAGTGCAAGCCCTCCTCCATTTATGTTGTTCTTTATCACAGACCTTGCCACCTACTAACCACCACAAGGCAAGATGGTATCAACCCTCTCTTATATTTCATGTAGAAAATATAACCAAAAAGATTCAATCTAATCTTGTAATGTCTAAAACAAGATACTGAATCCTTCCTACAATTTGTGGAAACAAAACACGATTGCACAATCACATATAAGTAAGAGAAACAAGTTATCAATCGCACAACACCAGATGTATCTGGGGAAGCAACTACTCAAAACCCTCTATCTCTATTTTGTATTAAGTCAAGGAATCATGAAACAATACAATGCTTAATCTCTCTTGATATTCTCCAGCACTCTGCCAATTGTCTCCTGCTGATCTAGGAAAAATCGGTCTAATACTTAGTCAATTCTCAGCCTGCCTTGTTCACGCAATTCCTATGGAATTATCTCCATATTAGTTAGGAAAATCGACCTTCCTTGATTTTGAAATCCATCATGGCATCCCAATGACCTTATAATTGCACATGGGAAATTTTCTATAAATACAACTGATAGTTATGTTCCTCTTAACTGTGTTACAATAAGGATGAAGGGTCTTTTTTATTATTTAAAAATAAGATAAAACCCTAAACAGCCAAAACCCTAATCCGAGGAGATGTAACACCAAGAGTTTATGGGCCCCGTTGGGGTTAGTTGGGTAGCCAACTTTCCGGGGTCATAACTTGGTCATATGATCTTTGTTTGACGCACATGATACCTCATTGGAAAGATCTCTCCGTGGAATACAACTGCTAATGCAATTTCTAAGAAATCACCAAACCTTTCATGCCCAAAAAACGTCGTTTGGGGCCTCAAAATGGCTCTGGAAGTTTAGGACCCGAAAAAATGACAAAAATAGTAAATTGTGCTATAATTAAGGAAACTGGAAAACTGAAAGAGACAAAGGCGAGGGCCCAAGTGGAATAGGCGAGTGGCCACCAATATCCACCTCGATCACCTTAAATTGAATTTACTGAGCTAACTCAATCATCATGACTTAGTTAACTGACACAAGTTGTTATGAGACGAAATTACAATTTATTGTCCAATTTATTTAAGTGAAAAATAAATTAGACACCTCACATTCCTCACTCTCGGTACATCAAAATTCCTCACTAATGTGGGTGCATTTTTTTTTTGTCCTTTCTAGTTGCCAATTTCACTATTTCTTGTTGCAAATTTCAACACTCCCTCTCAGCAAGAAAGGAATTCAATATATCCCCATCCGGTACCTTTGGAATGTTCTGCATGCTACACTTCTCTAGTGTTGTTTGCACCTGCAAATCCTGAAACTAAATAGCCTTCGAACAACTTACTCAGTATAATGCATGTGTCATCAGAGTCTTCTGACTGCTGCTAGCTACTACACCTGTCTAGTACTGGATTCTCTGCGCTGCTGCTGACATCTGCATCCGTGCCCTTTGAACTATTTATAACTCTGATTTGTAATCCAGTATTTGACATCTGTCACTCTGATTTCTGTCTTGCTAACATCTAACTACATCAATCTAACTGATCCTTCCTACTACTATTGTACTGTGGGCTCCTCGTAGCCAGGTTCAATCCATGAGACACGCCATCTCAATGGACCTTGCCCAAATTTATTATCTTGGGATTATGTCTACACATCACCCCACCTTACACCTCGACGTATGGATGCTCCCTCTTCCCATCTGGCTCGAAATTTCCCCCTCATGGAGGTCTCTGCTTGAGTGGACGCTTCCACTTAGTCTCCTCTATGCTTCTCTAATTGTGGCAACTACTCCACAACCTTCTGAGACTGCTTCTCATGAGGATGCATGTTGAGAGGTAATTTATGTTCCCTCTAAACCACCAAGTCTCTAAATTCTGCTTTTCTCCTCAAAGCTTTGCATGCATCTGGTACCTCAATTACATATAGGTTCTTGACTCACACATAGTGTAATTGTCCCAACGTTACAAAAAGTTTCTAAAATAGAGTTGATTTTAAATCGATGATATCTCCCTCATCCGAGCTCCTATTCGACCGATTTTTTTTTCCCATTTGGGTAAATTTTCGCGAGGAATCTAAATATTCTATTTGTTTTTGAAAATTTTACACCAAAATATTCAAATATTATTTGCAAACTCGCCGCCCAAAAAATTCCTGCTCTGATACCATGTAGAAAATCTAACCAACGAGATTCAATCTAATCTTGTAATCTACTAAAACAAGATATTGAATCCTTCCTACAATTTGCGGAAAAAAAACACGATCGCACAATCACATATAAGTAAGAGAAATAAATTATCAATCGCACAACAACATGATGTATTTGGGGAAAGAAACTGCTCAAAACCCCTCTATCTCTATTGTGTATTAAGTCAAGGAATCATGAAACAATACATTAATTCTTAATCTCTCATGAGATTCTCCAGAACTATGTCAATTGTCTCCCGTTGATCTAGGCAAACTCGGTCTAGTACTTAGCCAATTCTCATCCTTACTTCAGCCTACCTTGCTCATGCAATTCCTAGGAAATTAACTCCTTATTAATTAGGAAAATCAGTCTTCCTTGATTGCGCAATCCATCATGGCATCCCAATGACTTTATATTTGCACATGGGAAATTTTCTCTGAATACAACTAACAGTTATGTTCCCTTTAACCTCTGTCTCAACTGGGTATTCCTCAAAACTGATATGCATGCAATTATTAATAACAAATTATGAGTTATATGATTGATCACTCATTGTGAATTAAATCTAATTTAATTCACTGGACCTCTCACTAGCTCATCACTCAGTTAGAACCAGTTAAACTGATTTTAACTCATTTAATCGAGTTAATTACACTTGCACCCCACTAATGCATCAACTTCAACTAGACTTCAAAAATATTAGAATCCCTCTAGATGCCTCATCTTAGACCCTCAAGTACTTGAATTTCTTGAGTTAACTCAATCATCATCACTTAATTAACTGACACAAGTAGTTATGAGATGAAATTACAATTTATTGTCCAATTTATTTAAGGGAAAAATAAATTAGACGCCCCACATTCCTCACTCCTGGTGCATCAAAATTCCTCACCAGTGTGGGTGCATTTTTTTTTTTTGTCCTTTCTGGTTTCCAATCTCACTATTTCTTGTTGCAAATTTCAACATTTCAGAATTTGATGCGGCCTTCACACAAAGACACCATTGAAATCACATGCCCATATTCTCATGAGAAACCTCTCTTAAGCTCGATCTACTAGAAGAGAACCAACAATATGCCATCCTACTTCCTAGCGCAAACCAACCCTTAAGGTATACAACATTCTTCTAAACCCTCACATGATGATCTTGCTCTTGGAGGATGATCATGACCTCCCTTTAGCAACCCTTACTCAACCTTCGTACTCGACCTACTTTAGGACTACATCTCTCTTCACCCCCTTGATGTGCCAGATAGTGGGAATACATGTCAAACATGCTAAGATGTGCCAAGTGATAAGGCATGCCAAGATGTGCAAGGGTGTGTCAATGCGTGTCAGGGACTGTCAAGAAAAAAAAAGGGAGAAAAAAGTTAAACTACAAGGAAATGAACACATAAGAGGTTAATAAGTCATCAATTTACCTTTTCCAAGAGGGGCATGCTAGGCACACCAACACTAGGTGCCAAGTGCAAAGTCTTAGTGCATTCTAAGTGCCAATTATTCCTTTGTTGCTTCTCATCTACTTTCCAACAATTTATAATCACAAATAAATTTAATATTAAACCATTCCAAATCATACCAAGGCATCTTAACGTATTCCATACATGCTAAGACTTTCCAAGCGCCAATATGTGTCAGGGACTAGTGTTATGCATGTTATGAAGTGGAAGGGAATGTTGAAGAGTGTTAAGGTGTGATAGAGAGTGATAATGCATGTTGATGAGTGTTAAGGATTACTAGGAAAAAACATTAAGGGAGCACTAGGCAAAAATTCATGGAAGTTAATGAATATGAGGAACATGTGCCAGATACTAGTGTTAATGAGTGTTAGTTGTCATGCCAAGGAGGGACTGACAAGGTATGCTAAGCATTGGTAAGGCATGCTAGGGAATATCAAGGCATGTCAAGAATTCCCAAAGCATTCTTGGGAGTTCCACGGTGTGCTAATTATATCACGTCCCAATTAATAGTGCCAAGATATGCCAATACATGGTAGGTGTTAAGGATGTGGTGCAGGGTGCCAGGGTATGTCAATATGTGTCAAGGCAACAAAAGGAAGAACCAATAAGAGGGTTAATAAGTCAAGACTTTATCTTTTTGAAAAGGGGCATGCTAGGCACACTAATAATAGGTCCCAATACATGCCAAGTGGCATTGTGTGCCAAGTGCTAATGTATGTCAATACATTCAACCAAGGCGTTCTAGGGCATGCTAGGGACTATATGCAGCATGCCAACACATGCTAGGAGAGTTCCATGTTGTGCTAGCGCATGCCGCCATGTGCTTTGGCATCAGTGTCATCACGAGATGTTCTAGGTATAAAGATGTTCCAATACATGTGGGGTGCTAAGAAATGTTAGTGTGTGCCAAAGAATTAATTTAAGGCATGCCCAGATTGGTGAGGATCGTTAGGTCTTTCTCATTAATAGAAATATCAAAGCTTGATTATGTATTAAATAATATATTTCCTACACACAATAGTGGAACTTTATCTAAAGGGAATTTTCTAGATAATAAACTTAATATATATGAATCATGTGTTGACTCATAGGAAATCTCTATTCGACTAGTCATTACTTGAGGGAAATGATAAACACTAATTACTTCTAAAAAAATTGACTGACCCAAACCACTATGGCCTTGGACATATTATAAAAAATGCTCCACAATAATGGTATTAAATCGTTAACTTTTGAAAAAAAATATATTAACAGGCACATAGTGTCATCAAAAACTCATTGGAATGATCAATGATGACGGGCATTTTCTGACCGTCACCAAAAGTAACAAAAAGTGCATTGGTGAGGGTCATTAAAAGTTTGTCACTAGAAGTGTCACCAAAGAGAGAATTAGTGATGGGCCTTTAACGACCCTCACCAAAAGTCTCACTGAAAATGTCTTTGGTGATGGACCGTAAAGGACCATCACTATATACACTTATAGTGATGGTTTTTTAATTATCAATGATGACAGACATTTTTTGATCGTCACCAAAAGTAACAAAAAGAGCATTGGTGAGGGTCATTAAAAGTTCGTCACTAGAAGTGTCACCAAAGAGAGAATCAGTGATGGGCCTTTAACAACCCTCACCAAAAGTGTCATTGAAAATGTCTTTGGTGACGGACCATAAAGGACCATCACTATATACACTTATAGTGACGGTTTTTTAAGGACCGTCACCATATGTGACATTGGTGACGGACCTTAAAGGTCCGTCACAAGCATGACCCTCACCAATGTGTTTTTTTCTTGTAGTGTACCTAGTATATGTTGTTCTTGACACCTCCTAAGGATTTTTCATCCCCAACTGTATCCAATTTTAGTGTATGTCATTTATGTCAGTCACTAGTAATCAAATTATTCTATTTCATGTGGTAGATAGGGTCCTAGGGAAAATCTTTATAGTTTCAATAGGTATTCAAATAAAATTTTATAATTCGTTAGGATATCTAGGTTATTGCTACTCCTTAGATCTCCATGGTAAATAAAAATCATTATGGTCAGTTCATTTCTCTTTGCAAGAGTGTCTTGGCCATTATGGTCATAATTTAGCTCATCTTTCCAGGTAGTGTCATTATTAGGTCATATTGTCAAAATCATGAAAATAGGTCATGGAATCATCGAAATCACCATTGAAAGGAGTATTATTATGGAAGGTGTTTAAAAATTACCTAAAATTACATTTTGATATTCGTAAATATGTAAATATATGTAATAAGGTTTCTAAGCTACAGTACATAAGCAATCAAATCAAATTGTGAAAAGACAAGGTGGGGCCACAACACCACCAAGGATAAAAATCGATTTATAGCCTTTAAAATGACCAACCAAGCATGTCATTTGATAATTTTACTTTCATGAGACATCATTCAATCACTAAGGAGATTTCCACCCTCTAAATATCAATTTCTTGCCTTGGAAAGGACAATTCTCTTGCTGCGCTGCACTTTTCACTAGCTGCACTACGCTTTTCTCTGCCTTGCTACATTTTTCTTCAAGATGAGAAATATCTTCTTTTCAATGGTTTCATCATCAAGAACAGGTTCCAGAACATCCACTATAACTAAGTGGGCCACCGTACACCTATCTTTCATTTCATTTCATGCTTGAAAGCTCAGGAATCCCCTCTCCCAGGGTTTGATGTGTATTTGGTCAATCAAGTCTCTTTGCTCACATTGGTTGAGAAAAACCCTCAAATTCATGCTCAATTACCCTCTCCCAACTTTCGTATGCCTTCTTTGACACTTTCCCTTACCCATTCCTTCATTGTTATCATTTCTCTACAAACCCTAGCCTACACTACACTTTCTTAGCCTTTGACTGTGTTTTTCCCTTTTGAACCCCTTCCCCTAACTCATTTCCCAAAATTCCACTTCCTTACACTCCCTAAAATTTCTCCCTACCACCCTAAATTTTCCTAGTATTTTAGACATCCTCAAACCCCTTCATCCCCCTCCACTCCCAAAACTGCCCAAAATCCCTTGTCTTCCTACACGAAAAACCCTAATTTAACCTCCTAGTGAGCAAGGGTTTCCCATGGATTTAGGGACTTCTAAGAAGAGGAGGAATAATGGAGGTTAGGTCATCAGGTATGAAACCACTACAATATAGGACATCATGGCTTCGCCATTTCTTAAGATGTCATTAAAAGATGTGGACTACCTAGTTTTTTGTGAGAATATTCAAGAAGTTGGTTTCAATGACAAGTTTACAAGCCTATTTGCCACCAAATTGAAGTGACACAAATCCACAATATTAGGGATAAAAATTTTCTTATCATTAGAGGTGATTGGCATAATTTTTAGGGGTTTCACGTCATTTTCTACACATAGGGACAATCTTACTTCAAAATTAATTTCTGAAGTAAGGAAGATAAATGTGGAAAAATTGAAAGAGGTTTTTGTCCATCATAAATAAAGGAACAAAAAAATCATTCCGTTTAAGAAAATGTGTTATTACTTGAGATAAATTCCCAAATTATAGTTGCTACATGAGGTGTTCTGCACTTTGGACATATTGACTTCAAGTCATCTTTTCAGGGATTTAGAGAAGCGGTTTGTAGTGCCTGATGACTCTATTGTGTAGCAGACATCCTTATATTTCCATCCATATAATTTACATCCCAAAATTCCTCTTAGAAGGCCTCAAAATGACTCTCCAAACATTTTGTTGCGCTCTTCACAGAAATTGTTCTGTTTTTCCAATTTTTAGTGACCAACTTCAAATTGGATTTTGAACAAATGGGAAGGTATTTTTGAAAAATAGAGGATTTTTCGTTCATAACATGCCAAATAAAAAAATATATATATCATTTTGGAAAAAAAATAAATTTTTTTATAGATATATAGCCCCACATTTGAGCCATGTTTTTGCAGAAAAGCCAGAATTTTTGGTAATTTCATGGTGCCAAAAGCATAGCGCCTTGGCACTGGGATTTTCCTTCAAAGGTCCAAATGACATAAAATATACACAAATGGATATATATTGACCTAAATATCACATCTATCCACTTTTTGTGCCATGTCAGCAAACAATTTGGAAGAAACAAATACAAAAAGTCACTTTCTCGCACCTTTTTGACACAGGTGCTGCACTTTTGGAGAGACTTTGGGAGACTGCATTTTTGTTAGCCTTGGAGAGGATATTTTTCTTGCTTAAGGAGTCTAATGAAAATTAGAAATCCTAATATTTCAAATGGTAATTTCATATCTACATTTCCACCTCAGCCAGTCAGTCCAAAGTGCCCTATAAGATGGAACTATGTTTTTCCCTATTGGTGCTGCACTTTTCCCTATTGGTCAATTTCTCGAGTTTCTTCACTCAAATTTGCTTTTTCATGATGTATATATATATATATATATATATATATATATATATATATATATATATATATCTGTTTATATGAGTTATATTAATACAAATAGGCTTTTAAATGACATTTTGATGTAATTTTGAAGATCATTAATGATGGGTAGTTCAGTCAAATGCTAAAAGGAGATGTTTGTTTTAAGCTCCCCAGTCTTGGGTTTTGGTTGGATAAATTTTTGTATGTTGATCCTATCTTGAGGGATTCGACCCCTAAGAGAGGGGAATATGGTTCTTGGCTATTTTTTTCTAATTTTACTTCAAAATCAAGGTTAGACATTAGTGGGTAGAAGGCTTGGACTCTTGTGTACAGTTGACATTTCCAGAAATACAAGCTCAGTTGCAGCTAATATATAGGGATTTATGTGGTATGATTTTATGGAATATTTTTCTACTATAATTCATTTTTATGAATGCTTTATTCATATTATTTCCATATCTATTCTTTTCAGTGACTTTCCTATAAGATGTTAAACAAAATCTCTATGATTATGATTTGTTTATATAGGAATTTCATGTTTATGTAGCTCATACTTGTCATGATAATTTTGATCCTCTACTTTTCCACCATACACTACAATAGAAAATTCTAAAGTCACATTGAGCATATCTAACATACCCCTTTGTATCCCTACAACTGTAATATTTTGGCTCTAACCTAGATTCCTTGACCTCTCCTCCTGATCCAACAAAAACCCTAAATTTTCAAAACCCTATAGCTCAGACCTAGCCTGATATCTTTACCCTTCTTCTATCATATTTTGGCTAAAATACCACAGAGAGAGACCTGTTTTATTTGGTATGTCTAGCTACCAAATTCCAAGTGGTTTGAGGTTACCTCCATCAATTTTCATTCTCAGCCTTAGGACATTTCAGAGGATAAAATGATGTCAAACAGTACAAGCTACGAATGAATGAATGTGATCTCGATAGAGTTGTTATTTAACATGATAAGCTATTTACTATGGTTAATAAAAAGAATGTTGAGCTAGGCTCAAAGCCCTATGTTTTCCAAGCTAATGCAAACAATTATTTTACTCAAAGGTTCCACGTAAAGAAGGTTGGTAATATGTTGTTAGATATGATCCAGGAGGAAGACCGATAAAGTATAATGCAGTGGAAGAATATTATATTGAAGAATAATATGATGTAGAGGTGAAATGGGTTCATGCGTCAGACGAATAAATTGAAAAAGTTAAACGATATTTTAATCTAGATAATGTTCATGACGAACTAGTTGATATTGACAATATGTCAGATGAAGAACTTGAAGAGGTCGAACCAAACGTGGGAGAGGATATTCCAAATGATGATATAGATGTTGATGATCATGATGCTGACATGGAAAATACTTTGAACATGAATTATGAACACGATCATACATATAATGAATTCGATGAAGAAGAACATTAATGATATGAAATTTTTAAAATGTACGAGGTATGTATTTATGTGTTTTCAGTTGGTTTGTTCTCTTTGATTTACCTTCAATAGTAAAGAAATTTGTCTAAGATATTCTTATGGAAATTTATTTTAAATTGATCTTCATATGGAAAATCATCGAGCTAAATATAAGAGGAAACAATGTAATGGAAGAACTAGTGAATGAAAAAATTAAACTATATATAAAATACAACTATATATAATATTAAATAAAAATATAACTCTATATATTAAATAACCAATATTATCAATAAAAAATATAAATATAAATATAAAACAAAAAAATATCTAAAAAAAATTCAAAAAACCAAAACTAATTTGAATTCTCATGCGCTATGAATTCTTCCCAAAATTACACCCTTCCCTTCAACCCATTAACTCATGATGAATGATGGATCAGTCTCCCTGCAATAAACACAAATACCCCAAAAAAAACCCCACTCACTCAATACCGGCGCATTGCAAACACTTACTCAGTAGAGAACTCGCCATAGACGGTGACCATGATGCATCCATAGGTGACGGTGACGGTTCCTCATCCATACATGATGGTGCTTCATTTAGCCACTCAGAAGAGGACTCACGACATCAGGAGACCCCACTCTCTATTCTACCAATGGCCATGGTAATTTTCATTTCTTATTTAGACTGACTGTGTGGCAACTGCAACACAAAATCCATGGTTATGTTTTATTGTTAAAACATATTTTTAATTTTCTATTCACAAATACGAAATGAGAGTATTAGAATATTCACTTTTTCACTTACAAACAATGGCATTACTCACCTATTCTTCTGTCATCAGTTGCAAGAAATATTTTCCACCAATAAATAGATATTTTGGCTCACTCTTTGCAGTTCCATTTCCTTCTTTCAAGGGAAGAAAAATAAGTTTAATACCACCCATATCAAACTTATAACAGTTACTTCTTCCATCATGCACTAATTTCCTCTTAAATTTATAAGGTTTTTCCAATGGCACATGACACACATCCATAGGCATGGTATCACAAGACACTTTGTCTTGATATATTCCTATTTAAAAAGCAACTTCACTTTGCTTAGTAACCAAAATTTGGTGTCCTTTATGCAACCATTCCACCTTATAGGGTGTTGGATGCTTGGCCTTGTTAAAGTTCAGATTTTCCACATTTTAGTGGACACCAAATTTTCAGTGCTTCCATTATGAATAACAACTTTGCAAAATTTCCCTTGGACTTTGCATGTAGTTCGAAACAAATATTTCCTTTTTGAAGACTTTTTCACTTCCTTATTTGGTTTCAATAGCACCTCGTTCATGAGAATATCTTCTCCAACTTCAAGTACATTATACACTACAGGAACTTGTGCTTCTGACTACTCTCCTTTTGCAACATAGTTTCCCATTTTCCATGCATTATCTGTATCAGGACACTAACAGGATCAATGGCCTAGTTTGTTACATTTGTAACATTTTTATACTAGCTCTTTGCCTCTACCTCACTAGTAGGTTCTTCAGCCTCTAGGTTGATATCCTTTCCCTACTTGTTCTTGCTAGTTAGAACCACCAGGTTCATCCTTGTAAGCTAGGCCATTCCCTCTTCCAGGTGTTTTCCCTCTTCCTTTGGTAGATCATTTTCCTCTACAAAAGCTTTTTTTCTTAATTATCTTCTCTTCTTCTCTTAAAGAATACTGGTAGGCCCCCTCCACGGTGCTAGGAGATAACATGTTAATCTCCTCCTAAATTTCCATCCTTAATCCATTGATGTACCTACCTGTCTTTTCAGAGTTATCTTCTATATAACCTACTCTCAAGTTAACCTTATAGAACACTTCTATATACTCTCTCATTATCAGCAACCTTGGTCTGAGGTTCTGCATTTTTTTGTAAAGACACAATTGATAATCCTTGGGTAAGAATTTTCCTCCTGTTATCCATGCTAACGATTACATTACTCTATGTTGGTCTTAAGTTAATTAGGTTGGGTGAATTAGGTTTGAATAAGGTCTTTGAAATTTAAATTTTCAAAAAAATGCACATGTGAGGGGTCTTAAAAGTCATTTCTCATGTGAATAGATATGTAATGATCACAACCCACCATTTATGTATTTATAAAAAAAAATTGGGTACCCTCATATTTTTAAATTTTTTCATGTCTTAATCCTTATATTTTTTTTCTCACAACTATTTATTTTAGTGTTAAAACATTTATATTGATTTAATTTTCACGAACACACACACACACACACACACACACACACACACCTTTTTATATAATTTATGGATCTTAGGTTTTGTGTGGTTCTCCTCATTCTACAAATTTTCAAGCCCAATAGCCTACCCCCAATCACGTGCCTTAGTAAAGCCTTTTTACATAAATAAATCCCCATTGTTTGGTTATCTTGTACCTAAAACCCTAGGTGATTTCATTAAATCAACATCACAAACCATTCAATGTCCATGTTCCTAGGGTTTTGATGACGTTTGTCAATTGTAGTGAATTTTCCTAATCAACTAGCAACAATATTATCGTCTCAATCCTTGGGTCCTCGGTCCATTCTTGTAATTGAATTTCAAACACATTTTATGGTTTTGAGGCTAGGGATTAATTCTAATCCACAATCGTCTTAAATTAAACCTTAATTGAGAAAATAATCATGATCAACAAGGTAATTAAAAAGCTTGCCTACGAATCTTTCATTTGAATATTAGTATTTTCACAGTGTAAATGTTCCATACTACGAAGCATAAGAAACATTTTCTATCGTGTAATTGAAATTAAGGATTCATAATATAACTATGTAGATTCATCAAAACACATTCACTCACTAAAATATTACATTAGTTTGCTCAATTTTGCTTATTTATTTATTTTTTTCTCATAGGCCCCTACACACAACACTTGATTCTACAACTAATACAATGAGGGAGAAAACAAAGAAATGACAAAAGCCTAGGTAGAAACACAGGGGCTTCAGTGCGGGAGAAATACCATACCAGGTGGGTTCATATTGGGGGATATATAATAAGGGAAAAATGACATTATATATTGGGGGATATATAAGGGGTAAAGAGTATTTATATTGGAAAGTATAAAAAATGGAGCTCAAAGTTAATGAAAAAATATAAAGGGGTATAAAAAAATGTTAATGGAAAAATGGATACCTACAATATATAGTGAAAGTAGGGGATTTTTAAATTGGGAAGGTGTATTGGGTTTATATTGGGAGGGGGTTAAATAATGTGATTTTTAATGGTATTTTCCAATATGTACTCTAATTAAGGGTATTTTTTAATATGCTATGATCGCACGTGATATGTTAGAGGTTCATTGAGTGAAGACCCTATGAGTATAAATGATGGCCAAATTGTTGAATTGAAAATGAAAATGAAAATCATGAGAAACAGTCTAATAAATGTAGAAATATTCAAGGAAGTTGAACAGGGAAATGACCAACTCTTAAATGCACAAGTTAGATTTTTTGAAGATTTAAGCATGGTACAAGCCCACAAGACATAATTGATAACTATTGGATGAGGTAGTAGATACATTTTTTGAAAGGAGAAGGGTGAAATAATTTCTATTACAGTTAATCTCTTAGCATGCCACAACTAAAACATCTACATCAAGAATCCCTAAAGCATCAGATGCCAACATAATAAGAAGAAAAAATTCCCTACAAAAAATGCAAAAGGAATTTACAAAAATATAAATATATGATCTAGTTCATTGAGTAATATTGTTCTTAGTGAATTGATTCATTGCTCCAAATTATAGGAGAATTTGACATTTATAATGTACCATTCCTGGAGTATTCCAACAAAGCAGATGTTTTCGTTAATGATGTATTAATTCATAGGAGCGATATTCAAAATGATATTGGAAAATTAGAAAGATATAACTTAGAAGTAATTTCCAACTTCTTTATCAAACCACATAGCAACCGCGTCATCGTGAAAGAGATGATATCCATTTTTTTCCTCTTAGATAATTATAGGGTAATTAATTATGCTATAGCATCTAAAATATATTTTCGTTTTTAATGGGGTTTTTGGATGACCAATGCTATGAGAAAATTATATGCATATGTTTTAAAATTTCAATAGTATTGAATATTAAGAAAGGGTTGTTTTTACTTCAAAACAATTATTTGATTTTATAATATGTGAAAGTCAGAAAAATGTAAGAAACTATGATCTACAAAGTATTCAATTTGAACATTTAGTTTATCATAAGAAAGGAAGGCTGGCAAACCATGTTTACAGTTGAACAATATATATTTAACCTTATGAAGATGACTGATAATTAATATATGTAAAGGGACTTATATAGACAAATAGTATAATAAATTAATCTCTAAAACAAGTGATAAATTTAGAGGATTTAAGATAGACTGATATTAAATTTTTTCTTACCTATTTATCTCCATAAAACTTAAATATATGTGGAAAAACAAAAATGAAATGTAAATTGGAAAGACTCACAATGAGAAAAGTTGTTTGAAACAAATCTAGAATCCTTTCATTAATGATAAATGATCTCATCTCATACAATTCTGCTTTACAAACACTCACCCAAGGGTTCAACCCTTTACAATTTGTTTATGTAAGTATTTATAAAAATTTATCAAAAATATTTGATTCAAATATCTATATCTTTGTGGAAATATCTCAAATTGATTACTAAATAAAATTGCAAAAATATAGTAAATTTGAAAATGAATTAAGATGATGGATCTAGATCTTAGGATTTCTGGTGATGAGGTTGCAGAAATAGGAGTCCTTTGTAGCTGAAGCTCCTTCGGGTACCTCATCTGGTAATTCTAACAATCCACATAATTTCTCCCATTTACTTTGATCTGGCAATGAAAATTTACTTAGTGTTCTATAAATTTCATCAAATTCTGTGTATCTTTCAAAAGTAAGTTTAGCTAAAAATAGATGAGGAATTTCATGTCTGGTTGCTAAATCCAGGTTGAGTCGTTCCATGAATGCCTTGCGTGTAATGATTCCTGTAACATTTCCAAACTTTTACCTATCTATGGAAATTTCCTACCACTTTGTTTGATAATCTTCAAGTTGAACTAATTCATCTCCCACACCTTGTAATCCAAGAATAACTTTCTGATATAACACATTAAACTTTTTGTGAAATCTTTGCACAATATTATGTAGATTTTCACACTTTTTCTCCAATTGTAACATCAGATTTCTCATAGTTATAACTTTCCTTAATTCTAGAATACTGTGAGTTCTGTCTTCAATATCCAGTTCTTATAATTCATATTTATTCTATGAATTCAATAGTTTGATAATAGCTACTGTATCCCTTGGCTTAGTATTTATTTTTATCTTTACCTCTGCAATCAAAATGTGAGATCTAGCAAGAATCTCACCTTGTTCAAATATTATTTGAATAGATTCCCATATATGAGATATTTCTTCAGTTATCTGAATCCAAATAATTTCTTTAGCTTCAACAATGGTGTCAACCATTATATTTTGATTCTGTAAATATTGAACTCTTTTTGCAAGATTATGAGTTTTCTGCAATTCTGATAGATAAGAACCATCTAATTTGTTTTTCTGTTCCTACAATTTATCACACTTTTCTCTAATATTTTCAATTTCCTTACCTTTGATGGCAAGACCATCCATGGATTTAGTTAATTTTGTTGTTGTAGTAGTAAATTTTGAAACGGTTGTTGTTTAACAAGATGCATTCCCTGTTGTTGTACCTACTATTGGAATTGTGGATAATGGAGTGGATTTTACTAGATCAGCCTCCTCTTTCTCTGTAAGGAGTTTTTCAATATCCTTTTCCATCTTGGATATTTGGTCATTCTACTGAATGATAATTTTGAAGAAATCTTCATTTTCTTTCTCATGCTCTCCCAACTTTTTAGCTTCTCGATCTTCTATTGTTGGGAGTTTCAGTTGCTTTCTTAGGGATGATGTATCTGCATTATTTCATTTAATTATTTCTTTCGTAGATTTGATGTCTTTGGGATCATATCCTAATTTTATCACTAGCTCCTCTAAATATTTTATCTTGGTACCTTTAGCTAGGGAAGAAATTTTCTCTAAATTCATCTAAGTATAGATATTTTTCACTATGGTTTGGAGCTTGGGAGTTCTCATGGCAGAGGTAGTTAAAGTACTGAAGATGATTTCACCTGGTTGCTTGTGAAGGTCCACCTGATCTATAGGATGAATAGTTTTTGTGTCAAAAGCAAAGATTGATTGTTTGTACTGATCTGTTATCTGAGGCTAAGGAACCTTAGGCTCTAGAAATGAAATTTTCATTTTTCCTCTTTAGATTGAAAGGCTAATAAAAGCCTATGTTGAGAATTTTTTCTTTGTTTCCAAAATTGAGAAAATCTAGAAACTTTAAGGGCTATATTCCTTCTTTTTATTTATGGATAAGCAGCAAAAATGTTGGGATATTTTTTACTACTCTGCCCTGATCCCTTTTTTGGTGATCAAATAGGTGTAAATACAATCATTGGGGTCCTCAAAGTTATTTAATATGGTGGAATATTGTCTTGTCTCCCCAAAACGGAAGGAGTACATGCTCCAGAAAGAAAATTTGGGTGCATTTGTTCAGTATTTTCATGCTGACTATCTTCCTCATTTGTTTGTTTTTGTTTCTTATTATATACAATGAAATATTTGAATGGAACTTATAATGCTGAAGGGAACTAGTTTCCCTTGTCCTTTTCTCTCCCCTTTCTTCTGTTAATGGAGTTTGTAAAGAGGACATATTTATCTCTTCAACCTCTTGTAGAGTATTTTCTTGCCATTCCTCCTAGTTCATGAATTTTTCAAGCTCTAGTCTAGATGTATGAATATAAGGGGTATATTTACGTTCTATCATCATATTTGAAACAATTTCAAAAGGGTCATCAGTCCAACTAAAATTGTGTTTAAAACTCATACTCCTTAGGATAACATCTGCATCTTCTCATGTTGCCCTTGTATTTCATATGAAAGCACCAACCTGTGTTTTTAATTTGAAATAGTATTTTTTCTTAGCTACTTGAAAATGTATCTGATCCATGTTTATCATTTGTCTAATGAATTCCAAAGAAAATATCATTATGGAAACATTCTTAGAAAACTTGTAGGGGGCTAATTCACAACCATAAATTCTAATTTCTGAGGAGCTATGATACAAGTACCAGTCACCCTTTTTGTTTTTCTCACTAAGGTGTAAAATCCTCTTTATCTCTAAATCTATCCTTGGCTCTATATTTTTGTTGAATAAGTTTACTACCACATGCAAAAACTGGTCTACAAACTGACTCAAAGAGAATTTTGTGTTCTCCTTCCAAACGAGAGGGGCCCAATGAGTTATTGGTAAAGGATTTCTCTGATCATACATCTTTTGTAGTTGAAAAGTGAATTTCTCTGATTGATAAAAAATAAATATATACACAAGGAGTGGGGCATATCTACAAAATCCTTCTTTTGATAAATTAGCAAACTTATCATGGATCTTCTCTGCTTTAAATTTTCCATAACAAAAGATAATTGTTGGCTTTTGTTCACTTGAAAAAATGGAAAGAAAATTAAATATATTCTCATCAATAAACTTGTGTGAATTATATCCCATAATGTAAGAGATAATGGAGACAATTTGTTTGGTCATTTCATGGAAAATGGAGACTGAGTGGAAGATTGGTTTTAAGTATTGGGACATCATTCGACATAAAGGTTTCAAAAACCTTTTCTCTTTATGGAAAGTCCAACTTGTTGTATATTTCCATAAGAAAATCTGGGTTGAAGGGATTTTTCAAGGGGGGCATCCTTTATTTGGAGAATTTTAGAAATTGCATGGGCATTGATGTAGAAGAGGGGTTCTCCATTAATCAGTGAAACTACAACTCTTTGACTGGGTATGTAATGAATTTGACATGAGGTAAAAAATTCATGAAAATATGGCACCCGAGGTAAAATATATTGGGATAATGTTGAATTCTAGAGGATGACTTTGTTATTGATGTCGAGGTGTTTTTGATGGAGAAAATTATGAATTTCATAATATCAAATTCACAATTAATCTCGGATATCTGATATAAATTTTCTACTAATGGTTGATGATCTAAATCAACAACTGGTGGTAGTATTGAGGTATCTTTGAAAGTAGATTTTCCTTTATGAGCCATTAAAATGAAAGGGCAGTGGATGTTTGTAAATACCTGTTAAAAAATAACTTGATAAGGAAGTATAGGTACTCTAAAAACAACTGAACCAGTGCAAAGCATGCCTTTATGCTTTTCTTACAATTTCAAATAGCCTAAGAAAAGTGATCAAAATATAACAGCGAAAAGATTTGAATTAGAGTGAAAGTGATGAGTTTAAATAGGATAATAATGAACGTTGATAGGCACAACGGGAGGAGTTATTGTGAATGCGTTATGGTTAATGGGTATGTAACAATAAATGGTAATAGGTAATTGGGAGACATATGGAAATTTATCATTAGATAAATAGAATGGCGTGTGAATGTTGAAAATATGGCGAAAGTAGTGAAATGGTCAAAGGGCGGCTTTCGAACCTACCCAGAGGATGAGAAAGAGGTAAGTTGAATTGATAGGGGAGGGAGGGGGGTGCAGTCTCAATGTTAAGATGACACGTAGCAGAGGTGGTTTTTATTTATGAATTTTCCCGAACCCTCCTTGCAGATAATGTTCAGAAGCACTGGGTGGTGCGGGTTTGAATGTGTGTCGTCGATCTGAGCACATTAGATCTCTGCCCTTCAAATCTGCAAGATATTTATTAAACATGCCAATAACATGTTAGTTTATTACATAATGGATTAACCATATCAATGTATGATTAATACTATAAAAAATACATTATTCTAAATAATTTTTTAAGCGAAATTTTAAGTGGCACGCTTTTTCCCTTTTTATTTTATATGAAACAAAGATTTTTTTTTCTTTTATTGCTTTTGACTAAGCATAGATTTTTAATTTTTTCTTTTTCTTTGTCTTAATTTACTATATAATCCTAACATTTTTTATTTTCATTACTTTATTTTCATATTCAATCCTAACATTTTTTTTTCATCTATTCACATTCAATCCTAACATTTTTAATTTTTACTTTTTCATCTATTCGGTTACAGAATTACGATATACACTCTACCAAAGATTCAAGTATTTTGTGTCTTTATTGTGTCTCTTTTATCATGTGAGTTTACTATGTTTTTTTCACCTTCTCAAATTATCTTCGAAAGCTTAATATTTAAGTTTATAATTGAGTTTCATGCAATGTCAGGAAATCAATTATAGTTTTTTTTAAGTATTTCCCTTCCCATATACATTTTTTATGTATCATAATTCACTCTTGATAAGTTCTTTGTTTCAAATATAATCCATTCTTCTAAAGCTATATTAGGAATTCATCCTTGATAGATTCCCATGATATAGTGGATCATCCTTCTCCTTCTTCCAAAACTAATAAATCAATTAATTTTTATGATAGACACTGAAGACATTGCGTTTGCTTCCCTACTTGTATGACCAATCCTCTGGTTTTATCTTAAACTATAGATTTTGACTCCATTTCCCAATCCTTATATCTTTACAGACATCCAAATACAAATATTTTTGGTTCTATAGCTACATAATAACTAGCCTCTACACTTAAAGAAATCTATTTCCTTATGCTTGACAAACATATTTCACTATTTCAGTATTTCACATTAGACTATTTCAATATTTTATGCCAAGCATGAGAGTAAAATATTTGCTTTGAAAGAGGCTACAGTAGAGGACGAGCCATAACTCGCCATGAAATTCTTCACAATGTTAAATAAAGAGTATTTCCCACTCCTGTATTTAAAGGATATTTGCAGAGATGGTTGGTATATAGACAGTGGTACAAGTTGCAACATGCCATATGATAAGGGAGTGTGATCTATTTCAGCCACTTGGCTCAGTCGCTACTAGATTCTTCGAGAGGTGTGGGATCCATACTGAAGGAATATTTGGTACAAGAAAGGGCTCAATTATATTTGAGAAATAATGGGGATGGACTTAGCCTTTCTTCATGTTCTATATGTTCCTCATTTGAGAATGAATCTATTCTTTATTTTAGCATTGGAGGACAAAGGATATAAATTTGAGTTCAAAGGAGATTCGGTAAAATTATGGCAAGAGGGAGTTGTGTAGTCTAAGGACTCCATCATACTTGGGATCGAAGAGGGACAATTGTACCGATTATGGGGTCGACCTCTAGTTCGAGAGGGACATAGAGCTAGTTATGCAACATTTTTGAGGAGGTGGGAGGACCACTTTTGTAAACCCACTTAGTGGGAATGGACCTAGCTAGAAGAGATGGGATACTCATATGACTTCAACACAGCTTTATCTAGTATCCCTAGCACATATGAGGTTGAGCTTCCATATTTAGAGCGAGTAGGATTTTTAAAAACTTATGAATAATGATTTTGAAAAACTTTTTGATTCTACTCTCATTGATAAAAAGTGATATTAGTAATATTCTTAACATGTAGCTCCAAAATAATTTTATGCATGTTGGTTTCAATATTTTTCGCTTGATTATGTCATGATTACATCAATCCACCTCCCAAGGTTTTTATGTCATGTGTGATCAAGTTAGATGTATATATGGTAGCATATTCTTTTTAGCATGGTCACAATTTTTCTAAAGGAAATATTTACAAAACCTTAAAAAGAGAGGAGCCTACTAGTGTTGGGATCCTCTCTTACATGAAAATATATATGAATTTTTCCCTTATATTAAATCTGGGTATATAAATACAAATTTTTCCATTACAAAATCATTTAATGACAAGGATGCAATGCATATAATTAATTTTAAAGTTTCTCATGGAAGCCACCATGTACTAATGATTGAATCATATGAAGAAGGTGGATTACCATGTATTAGAGTTTATTAAGGTCAAGTAATACACTTTCTTGGACAAGGATTATCAAATATTATTAAAACTTATCAATTTCCTTTTGAACTTCATGTTGTACCTGTGTTCTAGCCTAATGTTAATGTCAATATGCTTGATATTCAGCATGGGGAAGCATTAGTTGTAAATTTATTTTTACAATTGAATTATATACCTAATTAGATTATGATTCTAAGAACCATCAATATTCAATTTTAGGCTTGCGTCCCATAGAATGATCTACATATTCAAATATGTTTCACTCAAAACTCTATTGATCAGTGGTTGTCATTGATGTCAACCCAAGCAGCACCAGGGGCTAACACAATATTGAATGGGATTTTTGACCTACCAAATTAATATATTCTGGGTCAATAATGTGTTTTATGGTTTCTACTTGTCGACATTTTTCCGTTGATATATGGCATGCCAGGTAATTCTTCACGGTTTGAGAGATATTCATGTTTGAAGTTTGTACCCCCAGTTAGTGGGCTAAAACCCCATGCGGTTGGGGCATGGGTCATTGAAAAGTCATAATTAATATTTTTTAAGCTCCTAAGATCCCTCCCACATTCACTTGTTGAAGCCCCTCTCAACTTAAGCATTCATATAATGTTTGGCCATATGAAACAGGTCATCGTGGAATTTTCGCTCTAACTCTTTTTCTACGAAAGCCCAGAAGTGGAAATTTTTACGAAGTGAAGCCGAAATACTGAGGAAGCTGCAGTAAAAGTTTTAGATCAAGTTCCACAATATTTTTGGAGATATCATCTGTGGAAGTAAGGGTTTTTGCAGGCTTTTCATATTCATCTCAAAGAAGTGACCTTGGTAAAATCATCATAACTCTCTCTCTGAGTATCAAATTGGAATTCTGTAAAATGTGGTAGATAGTGCACAGTATATAGTTTTCACTATATCAATTTTAGAGGCAAATGAAGAAACAGTGACATGTGGCATGCCGTACAAGTGCGCTCTGCTGAAACAGTCCATAATTAGGGCAGTGTGATAAATTCGGTATCACTATCTCTTGAAGAATCCAAATTGGGTCAAACCTATGGAATTGGAAGGAAGACTCAGAGGACTACTATAGGACCAAAAATCAGATATTGAGAATCTGAAATAACATAGATACACTAGATTCAATATCGAGCTCCTAGAAGGTAAGAAAAAGCTAGATCATGTGTTGTCAAGGATTGCAAAGGACCAGAATTTCTATGGTAGAAAATAAAAACAAGGTGCAACAGAAGGTAGCATGAAAATAGCAGTAACCAAGGTGCATAAAAACATCAAGAAGTTCATCATATGAAGTCTTCAAGTGGGCAGCACTGCATACGATCATTGTAAAGGTATCATTGTACTTAGTCATTCTAAATACATTATTGTACAAATTGTACTAGTTTCTATCTGCCAAGGGTTGAAGAGGCATTGTTGGGAGGTATAGTATCATCATTAGGTGGTTGTGTCAAAGTTGGGGTTATGGTCTAGTATATCTTCTTCTTCTACATCATTCTATATCATTGTAAAGTGGACCATTTTCCCTGGTACGAGAGTCCATATTTTATTCTTCGATAGGGTGGTAGGGTGGTGCTAGGGTGAGTTGTAGCTCATTGGGTGTTGGGGCATTTGTTCAGTGACTACTAAAGAATATTGGGCATTGGAGTGTCCATCGAGTGGGAGCTGGAGAAGAATGCTTTTCTAGATTCTAGGAAGTTGGAGCTTTATTTTCAATTGGAGTTGAAAAGAATTATTAGAAAAGCATTAGGTGGTTTTTGTCCTGGAGTGGGTTTCCACCTTAAAAAACTGTGTGCATTTGTGTTCCTCTTGTTTTCTGCTATCATTGTACAAACACTGATAATAATTGAAGATTAACTAATGCTCTAATTAAAATAAATATTGATTAACCCCCCCCCCTTTCAGTATTTCCAACAAACTCATTTTCTAACAATCAAGGAGCACTCACATCAATTCTCTTAGAGACATAGCAAGTTACCACAACTATTTCTTTCAAACTTGTTGAATCTCCATTTACACAAAAAAATTCCATCACATATATATGAAATAGAGATAACTTTTCTTCCTCTTTGAATGAGGAAAAAAAAAGGATCAAAATTTAGAATTTCTATCCCTAAATAATATCTAACGAACTACCATGTATTTTATCAATATGGTGACAAGGGGAAGGCACCAGCCTCAAACCAATCCATAGATTCTCATTAGGAAGTGCTTACCAAAGAACAAATTTATATGCCGATCAATATGATCCAAACAGTCAAGAGGCTTCTCATAAAATTAAAGAAGAGACTCAATTTTTTAATTATGATTGAGCCACAGAAAAAATATATAAGAGACCAAATCAAAATCGTGATGATCCAAATCTCTCAACATGGGGTAAGAAACTCATTTAATTATCCCTTCTCTTTATTTATGATGTTAATTTTCTCATCCAACATAAAATAACTCTTTATTTTACACGATTTTTTTAGGTATTTTGATCCTCGTGGTGAGAACACGGGGGTCGGCGTTGGTAGAATCACCTTTTCTCTGCTTGTGAGTGATGCAATGAACACATAAATCGTTGATAAAACTCCTCCATATGGTGACATGGAATTATTTTCACACGCTGAACAACACACAAAAGGATGTGCACATGAAGCAGACCATGGTTCCATCACATCTAGTCAAGCAAGCTTTCCTCGGTCTACTCGTGTTACTAGCACGGGAACACTACTAGTTACATTTTTGGTAGATGATGTCCATGTTCCCATGAAGTTATAAAAGCTTCAAGGTATTTAAGAAATTTTTTACATATTAAGTATGATCTAATTGAAATTTACGTATAGAGTGTCATTATTTTGAGGTAATGATAATATTGTTTTGCAGGAAACGATACCTTCTATATGTGCTTGAATGAGGCATCCTTGTAGCTCCTTACATCCACCATTCACCAAAAGTGGAATTAAAAAATTAAAATTTTAAGGAATAGCTTATCAATAAGTGGTTTTTCCTATTCGGAGATGGTACCTTCAACAAAAGTGGAGCTACCACAAAGGAAGCCTTATATTTAAAATATATGCAAGAGAAATATAGGGTTCATTTTCCAAAGAACCCTAAGTATGAGCACCCTCCAAAAATTTCAAAAAGTGAGTGGAAATCCCTCCTAGAAGATGAAATGGAGAAACAAATTTGAAAAGAAGGGAAGACACCACTCGGAGCAGCAAGGTATTATGCACTTTTATTAATGTAATTATGAACATTTCTCATAAATATTGCGACATGTAATTAAACTTATGAATACAATATATATAGGCTCTAATATACATCTAAAGTCACGAAGGTGAGAATAGACAAACATGGCCAACATCATCTTTGCCCTGGGGTTACTCAAAACTGGTAGCAAAAATTGTAAGTATAAAAAAAAAAATTTGCATCCAAATTTTAGATTCTTAATTATTTTAATTTAATATTGCGAAAGAAAAAAAATCATGTTGTCATGCAAAATTGAGGGGTGAAAAATTCAACGAAACTCCAACGGAGGAATACCTAAAGCTTGCTTACAAGCACGAATATCAAGTCATTGTTGAACTAGTTCTGATCCCCAACCTCAAACTGAGTTAAATAAAGGAAACAAACAAAATTTATAAATTAATACTTGTATACAATATATTGGTTTTTTTTTTGTCATAAAGTAGTGTTCTTAACTGTAAAAATCATATAGACAATGTAAATACAAATGTCCCAAGAAATTATGGAAAACATGAGCCTAGTGACAGTGGAGTGCAAATTGAAACTGATGTTCAACTCGATTTTGGAGATATTTCATGTCAATTATAACTTTTTTAGTATGGATTAGAATTCAAAAGATTTAAATGCAAGTGTTGTAATAATTATAAATCTTGTTGGTTCTAATCTAGAGCATGTGTGGGATGAGGCTAGACAAGAGGAGGAGGCTACGACCACATCCAGAAGTATCCTGCTTCACTCTACTACCAAAGCAAGTAACGAAAACTCTCCTACCGTTTTAATAATAAAACACTTGTATTAATAATTACTATAAATAATAATTAAACATTTTATTCTTATTTCAGTTGATGCTCTGCCGCCTTTACAACAACATAAACGTTTCACCAGGTTGGGAGCAAGACATCTTATAGTTGAAGCGGATGACTTCCTTTCTTTATACATGAAAAATTGCAAGAAACCAAAGAATAATTGATTGTACATGTGATTTAATTAAAATGACCTTGTTTCATATTATGTATAGAATACATTTTATTATAATTCATACTGAGATCAAATATTTATTAAACTTCATGAATGAATGAATGAATTTTTACTATATATTTCTTTATATATCATGTATCTTAATATATTTCTTTCAAATATTTCCTAGTAGATTTATTGGGTAGTGGGGAATTTAGAGTGATGTGATGGGTGGGAGGGGCCATGAGAGCTTCCACCTTCATGTGGTCAGCAGTGTTCTGTAGAGAATAAATTAATATTTGGAAACTCTTGGAGTAAAACTCTGAGATCCAATAGTGAAACAAAATGGTCAATGTTGACTTCGTTTCTCCTTCATCAAGTGAAGAGAGGTTTGATCCAAAATTAAAATACACCAATACTTTATTCTTGAAAGCAAGAGGAGCTCATTACGGTATTCATGCACTCAAGTTTTTTAAATTATTATTTATTGTTGCAATTAAATTTAATAACTGGTTAAAATTAATCTAAGTTTTTCTCATTGGTCTCATGAATATATTTAGGAAAATATGTGTCGATTTCGATGTTGAAGAAGAATAAATATCAGAAGAAAATATCTAAAAAAGGTAACATTACATTTAACATTCAATTTTTCGTTATCATTATTAGGAATTTTCTTGGTGGTTCTTATTATTTGAAAAACTATTGTCTTAGCCCTTTTATAGATTGTCATGGGTATGTTATTTATTAGAGTTAGAGATACTTGTCCTCTCTATATTTTCATTATTGCCTAGTTTTCAAGCTGAAGTTTGGGAAAATGGAGGCAAAAATGGAATCATCTCATTGAGAACTATCATCCTTATCCATCACATTTCGCAAATCCATCATTTTTTTGGCCCAAACATATGTGGGTGAAAAACCCCACACTTGGCTTCCAGGCTGAAAATATACCCTTCTGGTCCTTTTCAATCCAAACCCTAAACTCTAGGGCTTGTATTTCCTCCCAAGCTACACAATTCAACAAGAAGTTGGAGGATAAATTCCAGAATTTGAAGGGTGAAGCAATTTCTGCAAGAGAAGAAATAGAGAGGTTCAAAAATAGTGCTCAATTTTCCACAATAAAATAAAAATATTTTAAGGCATCTGGTTTCAACAAAAATAATAAGAACCATGATTCATGCAAGAAGAAACAAAAAAATAGAAGAAGAAAAAAGAATAGGAATATAATTTGGAAATTTTACAATTGTGGTGTTCGTGGAAACATAGCAACAAGTTTCCGAAATGGAGAGAACAATCTATCTCATCAAAAGGAGTAGCCAAAGGAGAGACTACATCAATGATGAACGCAAAGAATACCTCCATCCGTCAGGTATAATATTCCATTTCATGGTTATTATTTCTCATAAACTTATTTTTTCCATATAGTTATTGACTATAGGGCCCATGCAAGGAATGGAAATTATACCAGTATAGGACATAAGACTGTTCCTTTATTTATTTGTCACATTAGATTTTTTGTGTGTGATAATATTGGCCATAAGGATATTGATTGCAAGTTTCCCATGTATTCAGGAGATCCAACTAGAGATAGGATAATATGGAAGGCCAACCGCATAAGAATAAGAATGATCAAAAGATAAAAGTATGGAGGATAAAATAACAACAAGGATCTTCCACCAATAAATGAGGCCTACATGTCACAGGGGGAGCATATGGTTGCATTATGAGTTACATGTAAATTATTAATCATGTGGCCATATGGGAAAGAGTATTAGAAGACAAATATACATTTCTAGAGGTGTGTGTGCTTAGGGGGAGTCATTGAGGTTTGAAGGATTATTTTCATTTTTTCACTATTTATATTCCATTATGATTTTAGTTGTAGCAACTACGTACATTTGTTGATATTTTTGGAGAATCTATATGTTTCGGTTGTTATTGATGCTAATGGTGTTTTGGAAGCCATATAGTTATTATTATATGAATTGTATAGGTGTGATGGGCGATCACACAATAAAGGGATAATTTGTTCTTCCAAAAGGATTTGGAAAGTGTTTGCATTGTTTTTAGGTAGTTTTTTACTGCTCCTACCACAAATTGCATGTTTGATGAGATAGTATGGTTGCATGGAAAATTAGGCATTCTATTAGCGTTTTCATTACTAGATAATATTCACGTGTTTTCATGCATATGTTTTCTCCCATGTATATCAAATGACGCGTTGGATATAGTTCACCTAGACAATACATATTATTGCTTGTGTTTTCATTTCTACATGAATTGTGCATGCTGTTGATATGTATTAGATGGATGGATCATGTGTTGTAGCTGCATGGAGAGAATATGTTTCTTACTATAATATGAATTTACATGGGAGAGAGATTATATATATTATTTCTCATGTGTTTTTGGATGGAAGAGTTATGATGATGGATATTCATATGTGGAGTATAATTTTTTTGTTTCTCACTACTTTATAGATTATGCCTGATCGATGATATGTTTCTCACCTATGATGAGGATAATTATTTGTTGTCTCTTATGATGTGTTGGTATGATGGATGTTGTTTCGTATTTTTTTTTCTCATTAATATGTGTTGGACAATCTGTGTCAATTTGGAGGTTGAAAAGGAACAACTATCGAAAGAAAATATCTGAAAAATGAAACATTACATATAGTATTCAATTTTTCATTATTGTTATTAGGAATTTGTTTGGTGGTTATTATTATTTGAGAAACCTGTCTTTTATCCCTTTTATAGATTTTCATGTGTATCCTATTTCTTATAATTAGAGATACTTTTCCTCTCTATCTATTCATTATTTCTCGGTTTTCAAGCTGATGTTTGGGAAAAGGGAGGAGGCTCCAAGGGATGGTTGTTAAATATTACAAGGTATTTTTCTTTTGATGTTCTAGAAAATTTGATTTCAAACTAACTCAGTCTACACCTTTAATGTAGATGTAGCACAATTACTCAGATTATGTTTTGGGCAGCAAAAAATTAAGAATGTGTAATTTTCATGTCTTTCAATTCAAGATGTAGCCCAAGTACTCATTATGGTTCGGGCAACAAAAATTGGAGAATGTGTAATTGTCATCTGTTTCAATTCAAGAATCCACTGAAATGGAATAATGTACATGTGATGCAACCTTCAATGATGTTGTGCCAGAAGAGGATTGTACTCCAATTATATGTATATTGCATGCCAATCCTCATTTCTCCCAACATTACTGAAGCTCGCATCCCATGTACATTTTTTCATTTGAGCGAATTATTAAATTGAAACAAATGAAAATTACACATTCTCCAATTTTTCTTCTTGAACCATAATCTGAGTAATTGGCTTACATCTACATTAAAGTTATAGAATGAGTTAGTTTTAAATCAAATTTTAGAGAAGTTCAAAAGGAAAACACCTTGTTAAAGTTAACGACCATTCCTGGAGTCTCTTCCATTATTTTTCAATAATAACCCCTCAGATATTTGACATACATTTAACAAGTGTCGGATATTCATTGACCCTCATCAATGAACCAGTGTTAGATATCCGTCTCCCATCCGACGCAAAATACCATCAGATCCATATCATATTTGTCGAAGGGAAAAATATAGAATCAAATATTCTATAAACACATCTGAGAGATGGATTTCAGGTATTTGACCTTGGTTAAAAATAAAAAAATTTCCTACTCAATGAATATATGTTGAAAAAATTCACAGTTAGCTGATGATTTATTTGGTACCAAGGACGATGGAAATCCAACATACAAGTTTGTCAATTTCCTGGTTGTGAAATACCGGATGAAATCCCACCAACAATATCTATATCTCAAGCTCATCAGATAGTAGACGAATTGGAGTCATATATCCATTGAAGCGACGTCATATTTTTTCCCCATTTGTATTAGTGACTAAGGGCTGCAAGAAGCAAGGTACTAATAGTTGCTAGATATATATATTAGATAATCAATTGAAGTTGACAATATAAAATCCATTAAAGGTGGATCTTGATGTATCACCGATCAATTGACCCAGAATATACCAAAATATTATGTGAATCCATGAAGCCATGACCTTATGAAATATAATTTAAATACAAATGGGCAACAGAAAAAGGTCCATAAGGACTAAAAGTGGTTGTCTTAGGTTGAAAATTCCCTTGAAAAAATATTTGCATGACTAGTGAGCATCATTTCCTATCACATTGTTATCACTCAGATTGAACCTCAGGTTGAGAGAGGCAATTCCGAGGTAACCTCAAACCACACTTAGCCAAGTAGCTAGCCCTACTAGGTCAAGAAAGGGATCTCTCCATATATATCACAGTAAAAATGACTAATTAAAGAATATTTTAGGCTAGGTATAGTAGCATGAGTTTTTTTTTTTTATTGGTAGGGTTTTGCTGTATTAGGAGGAGTTAAACAACTAGGGCAAGGAAGTTAGGTCAAAATTTGCAGGGTGTTCTATGTGGTAAGGTAGGTAGAAGTTTTGACATTTAAAGGATTATTATGGTGAAGTGAATAGATTGGTGAGGAGTTAGGAAGAGCATCTGAGATGAATTCTCCCTAAACTGAAGAAAATAAACAAATTATGAAAAATTCCCCAAAACAGAGCACGAAACATGAATTCTTCCTTTCAAACTTGAAATTAAGCATATCATAGACATGAAAATGGTTTACGAGGTTACAATGCATTCATAAAAATGATCACAAAGAAGAAAATATGTCAAACAATTCATACCACATGGATCCCAAAGAAATAGCTACAAATTTATCATTAATGTCCAGGCCAAGCTGATACAAAAGTGTGTCCTTGAGATGCCAAAGCTCCAAGTGAGTCAAACCATTACAATGACTAAGAAAATACATCATATAGACCTCCAAACCACTCTCCCTAGCTTGAGGGAGTCGAATCCATGAGATATGGATTACTTTCACCTACTCCCAAACAAGAATCTGAAGACTAGGAAGACCATACAACTTGCCTCTAAAAGAGAGGAAACTGATTCATTTGACCTCTAGAGGACTGAAGCTAATGAATTTACCCATAGTAAAATAATTCTCATCATAATTACATTAATATTTACCAATTACTTCAGTGAAAACCCCAACTAGTGAGGTAAAACTCAAAATTCACGTGATAAAGAGAGAAAATTTTCAAACAAAGAAAAGTTGTCCTAAGCACAGTGCCGAGTAAAAAATAGGTCTTCTTGAAGGTCACTTTTGGCTGACTTCCCGATGTACAAATTGAGCTCATGATCGCTCATTGGGAACTTTGTCATGTCTACTTTCTAGATATTCTTTTTATTTCTGATTTGGAGCTTATTTGACCCATCAAAACCGCATTCTCCTAAGACTACCTCTATGTGCAGTGCCATCCTGAAACAAAGGTAGAAATGTGATTTTTTGGGTGTTTTTGGCCCTTTTTCCTGGCCGATTTTGCTCCAAATGCTTATAAAAAGGACAAGGGGAATGTAATCATCATTAGGAAAACACTAATTCTTTCCTTTTGTCCACTGGATGCTCAAAGAAGAAGCGCAACACCAAGACACTGCGCATAGGGCATAATTTACTATGTTCTTTCAAAATTGCCAAAAAACTCAAAAAGATCCAAAAATTTGCAAAATTGCTCAAAATTTGTAGAATAAGCCTATAATCATATGTCAAGCTGAGCTAAGGAGGAATCAACAAGTAACTTGATTTTTTCACCTCCTTTCTTGCCCTTCTAGATCTTCCTCAATTTATCTTTCATCTGTTTGACCTTGATATTGAAAATTTTGTTCCGGGTTTGATAGTGATGAGCCATGTGCTTGACCATATGATTGTATTTGTTGGATTTTTCTATCAGCTTATCCAAGTGAATTTTGACTCTCTTAAGCCACACTTCTTTGTCATCTTCAATCTCCTTTTCCAATCGCTGGTCAAAACTCAAACATTGGGCTTCCTGCTTTTCTTTCTCCAATGATCTTTTCAGGCCTATTGTTCTTGGCCTTTTCCTGATGGTTTTAGCCCCCTCAGGATCTTCCATAGATGCTTTATTAATCATGTTAGCATTCCTCTCCTACATCAACTTCATCTCTAAAACATTTTTCTTGTCTATCAACTGTTTATTCTCTTTCTCTAGGAAAGAAATGATGAATTTTTCCCTTTCAAGATGGGTTCACAGCTCTCTGATATATGCCTCCTTTTATTTGATTTCAATGCTTGATGTGACACTATCATCAACCCCTCCAAGGTATACTAGCTCAAAATCAACCTCTAGCTCATGGGAATCTTCATGCTCTTGATATTTTTCTCCATGGGTGACCTCTATGACTTTCTCTTTCCCCTTCGATGCCTGGTGTACCTGTTTTTTTAATGAAGAAGGAAAATCCCCTTCCACACCATGTGGAGAAAACATTTGCCTCTGTGCTGATGAAAAAGGGAAGGCCTGTTCCACACCATGTGTAGCAAGCACTCGCCTCTCTGCTGCGAAAAATTCTCTTAGCCCTCTTTGATATGTTACACTACACTCTTTTACTGACCTAGGTTATTTAAATTTATGTTTCCCTATTTTTGCACCTGCAGGGCTAGTATATGCCTCTTTTCTCTCTTGTGGCATTAGTGGAGGAATTTGGGGATTTGTGAATATGTCATTAGAGATGAAATTATCCTAAGAAATGTTGAGAAAATTTAGATGATGGAGCACAATGAGTTTGATGAGGGAGTGATGACACAGGCTATTTAGCTGCTGATGATTTTCTTTCCTTAACACTAGGTATGCCATATTTTCAATATTCTAGAGCAAGAAATATGGGATGTTCAACATCCTCACCCTAGTGAAATGCATGAGTAGCCTGATATTGTATGTGTACAATCTGGAAAATCTTCCCTCACAAGTAAAATATATCATGATAATATTCATTACCAATGCATACTTGCTGAGGAGGAAACTGAAAGTGAAAAATTTTCTTCCTTCATTATAGTACCTGGTTTTGAGATAAGGCTCAAAATAATGATCATCCGGGTCCTGTGCCTTGTACCATTTTTCCCCTACATTTTGAATCCATGTAGCATCAACAATGATGGCAATGGACAAGGCAAAAGTCACACCTACAGGAGTTACTCTGTTATCATGGAGGTTTAGTATGAAGAGCCTAGTCAACTCAGGGTGATGCTGAACTCTTTCCACCTTTTCACAAAACTCATATCACCCAACATATCTGAAACATGATACAGCTAAAGGTGAGGCTTCTAGCTCTCTAAGGTTTGCTAGCTCTATCCTTATGATTTTGCCTCCCTTATGTGGCCTTATCTATTGTAAAACCTCATCTTCCTCAAACTCATCACCATTATGTTCCTCCTCCATGTAATATTTTTCCTCTCTGTCTATGCTTGTCTCTTTGACACTTTGAAAACCCTAGGGAAAAGGAAATAAAAAAGGAGAGTGGGTGAGGGAGTGAAGGGAAAGGGAGCAAGGAAAAGGATGATCAAATGAGGGATCTAGGAGATAGGGATAGAGATACAAAAATTAAGGGAGATGGGGAAAAGGGTTAAGAAGCATTTTAATGTGATGGGAAGTGAAAGTATGAAGAGGTCTGAAAATGAAAATTTAATTACAAGTCAAGGGTATGGGGAAACCTAGGCATAAAAGTGAAAATTCTAGAAATTTGGGATTTTAATGAAAGGGGTAAAGGGGCTTAGGGATATATAATTTTAGTGTTCTTGGGAGTATGGGATGAAGTATTCGGGTCTAGGGATAGTAATTTTTGGGGTAAAGGTATTTTTGGGAAATTTTGTAATGATGAGGGGGATTTTAGGAAAACTATGGTTTTTATGATTTTTTCCAACATAAAACTTCGTTCATAAGCACAAAAATGGTGAAAGAGGGAACTATAAGAATCTACTTACTTGCTTTAGAGATAAAGAGGCAATATTGAATTGTTTGGAAGAATTTGGGAGGGTTCTAGCTCTATGCGTAGTGCCTCACCCAAGAGTGCAACACCCTTAGCCTATGCGCATCATTGAGAAAAATCACACTGGTTGCAAGGTCCTATCCGCAGCACCTTTGGCCTATGCATAATGCCTAACCTAGGAGCACAGTGCCAGGCAATTTCTTCAAATTTTTCTCCTTGTTTGACCTTCTTGCTCCGAAATCACGTTTCTCTCCTTGGAAAATGAACAAATGAAGTTTTCCTCTTTCACAAATAGGCCTTTATACTTTGAATGGATTTAGTGGTTTTGAATTTTCTTTTGAAATACCCACTTTTCTAATGTTCCATTTTTCTCTTTAGACTTTGGCACTAATACTCTTTATCTTTTTTACCTTTTTGGCATTGCAAGTTGATCAAGTCATGGAGTTTGGCTTTCTTTGCTCACTAAGGCCGGACATGATTGCACTTTGACAACTCAATATTGCATTTATTTCATACGATAACATAAAATTACATTTTTTAAAATAGAAATAAATTACATATTTGACTTTTCTATCAAAATGACATTTTGATATAAAAGTCATTAAACTAAAAAAAAAACATCTTTGAAAGTATGATAATTACATCGTGATGATCTTATTTATCTCCTCTCATATATGTGTTGACCTCATCTAAATGAAGGAATGGCCTTGAGAAATGTAAAACCCTAATGACCTAATGGGACTGCTTTTTGACTGGAGCTTTCAATGAGATTTTGAATTTAAATATTTCCAAGTGAACAGAGCATTTAGATAGGTGTTATTATGCTCAAGGAATCATGAGAATGAGTCAGAAAATATGATATTCTCAGGGAGAAAGAAGCTTATTTGACAAGGACAACCACAAGTGGAACAATTTTATGTCATGACCTGATGGAATGATGAAAAAATTTATTCAGAATGGGACACCTAAGATGCACATGAAAATGTGTTTTGATCCCTAGTGGAAGTATGCAAATACTGACACTAACACACACAACAACATAGGAGAAATTAAATCACACATCATAGTGATTTGAAGAGTAACCAACTAGAGGGGTAGATAGACTCATATGTATGGTATGGATCCTAGGAAAGCCAATACCCAAATATGAGATAGTGACTCAAACAGGTGCCATCTTCCAGGGTGACATGACTGACATTGCCATTTTGACTAATAAAAATTGAATCATTATCATTCCATTTTATATTTTTAATCTCCTTCATAGTTTAATGACCATGAATGATAGGAAAAATAAGCTCAATATTTTATTTTTCATTCAATTTTAATGAGCCAAAAACATTTATAAAATTATACCTAGTTCCTTTCAAGGTTTAAAACACATAAGGTCAAAAATGAAGCTTGTCCTCAAGGAGAAAGTGGTATAAAGTGTAGGAACTAGCTTTTACTTGATGGAGCCACCCTAAGAATAAGGAGTAAAAAAGGATAGAAAATAAGACAACTCATTATTAGTGTCTACCAGTCCTGTCAGTCACTAGTGATTAAATTATCCTCGTTCATATGGTTAAAAGGGTCTTAGGGAAAAAATTTATAGTTTCATTAGGTGTTCAAATAAAATTTTGATCATTGGTTAGTATACCTAGGTCAGTACTACTCCTTTCACCTTCATATCCAATAAAAATCATCATGGTCAGGTCGTTGTCCCTTGAATAGTGTCTTGGTCATTATGGTCATCATAAAACTTATCTTGTCATGTAGTGCCATCATTAGGTTAGATTGTCAAAATCATTAGAATAGGTCATTTCATAATCAAATTTAGCATTGAAAGGAGTAGTGATAGGGAAAAGGTGTTCAATAAAGGTTGTTGGGCCAGAATTAAGGTATGTTTTCACTCTATGATTACTTCAAATTATAATACTTTTTTATAATTTCTCTCGACTTAATATTAAAGTAAAGGAGGGTTAATGAAAAATTAGGACAAATAGACTAACGGTAAAAATCATGATCAAAACAATAAGGATTTGACTTATTTCATCTCTATTCGTAGGAAAATGACACAACTGAATCGATGCAGACCAAAAGACAACTGATAAAAGATAACATGAATCCACAGTAAACTGCAGGGATGAGCGGAAGGTGGAAATACATATCCACGTCTAAAGAACTCAAACGATAGCCACGCTCAGCGGGCTATCATTTGGGAAAGACGATTCTACTAAGAAAAATCACCTTTAAAAAGGCCATGGATGGACAAAAGAGAGAAGGGAAAATAATAATTATTTTTCTGTAATAGGCATATTAGGACGAAACTTTCTAGTTGTATTCATGTCTTCACTCTTTTAATAAATAATTTTGGTATTTTGAATAATCAATTCCTAATTTTTCCATCGCGTTGGATTTCTGGTGGTTTGGGCCCAGCCATGGGAGTTTCCGTGTTCACCTCTGTACTGTATGTTAATTACATAATTTATGTTCAGTTATCTAATGCGTTTTATGAGATATCTTTCTACTTTTAAAAATTCTACGCCTATGATGTTGTAGTTTCATTTTCCACTCAGGCAGTTTATTGCTCATGTTTCTAGTTTACAATAATAGTTTTATAATTGTTGGACATTTTCATCTCTTTCTCAATTCCTTTATATCTTTTTATATGCTTTAGCACAACCTTTATTCAATGCTTTATATCACCAAGAATTAGATCTTTTCATTTATACTATAAGGTTTCTTGTTGTGCTTAATACATGAGAATGTTAGATAGTTAGTTCGCAAGAGAATTCCATTGCAAAATTAAGATAAGAAATTGTTGTTCAATTCATTGAGTTTGCTGTTCCATTCAGTAGGACTGCTATTCAATTCATTGAGTGTGTTTTTCAATCATAGATTATTCTCACTAGGCTTCATTAGACAGGATAGTTAAAAGTAATTTACAAACTCCATTCCCTTTGAGTTGATTGAACTTCAAGAATTAATTGATCTTCTTCATAGTAATATAGAGTAACTATTTCCGATGTCACTCACATATACTATGCTCGCACTCTTGAAATAATAAGACTTACCCTGGGTTGACAACTAAATGAAAATCTTAGATATTTCCTATAATAGTCACCTAAGAGAACCGGCATTTTTGGTGTCGTTGCTGGTGAGAGTGTTGAAGAGAGACATCATTCATTCCTTGTTCTCTATTTCTATGAACCATTGGGTGCTAAAAATGAGAGGTAAGAACCTGTTTACTGGAAAGCAAAATGCTTTTGCCCTAACCCAATTCTCAACAATTGATCAAAGGTTAGTAGAATATGTGCTCTTATTTTATGACTAGGAAGAAAAGGATAGAGACAAATCAAAATCATTTGCAAAACTCTACGAAACCCAAAGGACCGATAATCCTTGGTAGAACGACATACATAGAAAAAATCGTTAAGAGAGATGAATCTTAGGCATCTGTAGGACCCAAAATCATTCCCACACAAAGTCCTACTACTATCCCCCAGGCAGAAACCTCACCATCTGCAGCCCATGCTGAGATTCACAGTGAAACTAAAGGGTTTGAACAAAGCCTCCACACTACTAAACACATAGGTACTGACCCTTCGAGAGAGGGAGGTTCTTGTGATTTACAAGAAGGGGAAGGATAAACTAGTGGGGAAATACAAGTAACATATTTAGAGCTGGAACCCCCTAAAAAAGTGGTCGAGACCAAGAAGCTTGGTATTACAGATTGAGGGAGTGTTGTAAAGCCTCCTCCCCTCTCTCCACCAAATCCCGCTAAGATCACTCCTCCTGAATAAGAAATTCCCGAAGAATACTGGAATATCTTTGATCAAATGGAAAATAATCAAAACCAGAATCAAAGTCAGACGTCGACATTGGAATATCCCATTGTTGACCATGATGCTAATACCCCTATGAAATCCATTCCCTTGCAAAACATCCCCGGCTTCCATCGGTTGACCTCGGAAGATCCTGATGCATTTTTATTCCCGTTTGACGTCTTATGTAGGGGATATGACTATACCACTGACCCTTAGAGACTAAAATTACTCATCTCTACTTTAAAGAGGGAGGAATTACGTGGGTTCATGGGATTCAAAGGGGGAACCATCAATAACTGGGACAAAATGAAGAACATTTTTGTAACCAAATATCAATATTATTGTCGGAATCGGGAATGAAAGGATGAAATATTCAATATGTTTGTAAAATAAAATGAGACATTAGAAGATTATGTTGAAATATTTCAGTATAATCTACAAAGGTCCCCATATACTACATTATCCAAAGACATCCTCAAAACAAGAATACTTAAGGGAATGAAAGAATAATGTGTTGAAACACTCAATATAATGGGAAGAGGGGAAATTTATCAAGAAGAATATGATGAAATTATTTTTCTATGTATCAGGTGCTCTCGGGGCAGTACGTGAAATAATCTAATTGGGCGAGACTCAAAAAATAAATATCTCGAGTGGTCTGGTGGAAACGTAAACAGAGCACAGTTTGGTAATATTTTAGAAGACTTCAAAACTGACATTCTAGGTACTTTGAAAACACAACTTGATGTCCTACAAGCCAAGCAGAAGCAAGCTATGGCAATAGTGTACCCAATGAAATTGAGCCAAGGAAAATTTTAGTATATCAATGGAAATCTAGATAGTGACCAAAGGCTAAAGCTCATAAAGGTGTTATGGAAGTATCATAGAGCATTTTCTTGGGACTACGCAGACATCAAGGGCATAGACCCCCAACTATGCACCCATCACATCTATACTGACAAGGAGGCCCAACCTATTCCACAACCCCAGCGTAGGTTAAACCCTCATCCAAAAGAAGTTTTAAAAGAAGAAATTCAAAAATTGTTGGACATGATTTTCATTTATCCTATCTCAGACAGCAAGTGGGTCTCCCGTCTGGTAGTCGTCCATAAAAAAAAAGGGAAATGGAGAATCTGTGTGGATTATTGAGAACTGAATAAGGAAACACAAAAGGACCACTTCCCCCTTCCTTTTATTGACCAAGTCCTGGATACATTGGGAGGGAAGCGTTTCTTTTCTTTTCTTGATGGTTTCAGTGATTACAATCAAATCCAAATAGCCCTCGAAGACCAGGATAAAAAACCTTTACCTGCCCATGGGGTACATTTTCCTACAGGGTGGTACCATTTGGACTGTGCAATGCCCCAGCAACCTTTCAAATAGCCATACTTAGCATTTTTGCTGACTTAATAAATGAAGGCTTGAAATTTACATGGATGACTTCACCCCATATGGTGATGATTTTGATCAAGCATTAGAAATGCTAGAAAAAGTATTGGAATGATGTATTTCCACCAGGTTATTCTTAAGCAATGAAAAATGCCACATGATGATGACTGAAGGAGTAATCCTGGGGCACTATATATCTGCAGCAGGAATACAAGTAGACCTGGCAAAAATAGAGGTAATCCTTTTATTAGCCACACCTTGCACACAGACAAAGGTGCGTAGTTTTCTGGCATATGTAGGGTATTACCATAGGTTTATAAATAATTTCTCACAAATTGCTGCACCTTTGTATGCTCTAACTGGAAACATCGAATTCCATTGGTCTGATCAATGTGACACTGCTTATGTAGATTTAAAGCCACTGGTCTCAAAAACACTAATCTTACGCAGTCTTAACTGGGAGCTTCCATTTCACATTTCCTCATATGTATCCGATACAGTGATAGGGGTAGTTCTTGGTCAAGAAGAAGACAAAAATCCAAATGTTATTTATTATATCAGAAAAAATCTTACTCCTGCTGAATTAAATTACATAGTGACAGAAAAAGAATTCTTGGAAGTCATTTATGCTATTAATAAGTTTAGACATTATATAACAGGCTATCAAGTACTCTTGTATACTGATCACTCTACCATTAAATATTTATCCAATAAACCAATCACAAATTGGAGAATAACTCGTTGGTTGTTTCTTTTGTAGGAATTTGACATAACCATCAAGGACTGCCCAGGAAAAGAAAACGTGGTCCCAGAATTCTTATCCAGAGTTCCAAATACAGATGAAACACTAGCAGTTGACGATCAGTTTCCTGATGAACATCTGTTTGCTGTAGTAGTAAAAACACCATGGTACGCATACATAGCAAACTACTTGGCCATATGGAAACTTCCCAAGCATTTAACATCAAGGGAACTGAAGCTGATTGTACAATGCAGTGCTAGGTTCTCCTGGATCGGTGGATACCTCTTCCACACAGGGGCCAAAATGCATATACATAGATGCATCCGGGAAGACGAGATATATGATATCATACGGGCCTATCACGATGAACCATGTGGAAACCATTTCGTACATCGCAAAACGAGACACAAAGTATTACAACTAGGTTATTATTGGCCCACGATCTTTAAATATGCAAAAAATATGTCCAAGATTGTGATAGTTGCCAAAGAATGGGCTGCCCAGGCCAGGCAAATGAAATTCCACTGCAACCACAATTGGTAATATAACCGTTCGAACGATGGGAACTAGACTTCATTGGGATGTTGAACCCATCATCAAATCAGAAAACCCACATATTGTTTGCCACGGACTATGTAACGAAATGGGTGGAAACAGTAGCCTTAACAAGAGCCATGTAGGAATCTTTGATTAACTTTCTGTTCAAGCTATTTGTGAAATATGGTCTATCGCAGGAAGTGATAACCTATGGAGGGGCATAGTTCATAGGTAATAAATCACAACAACTCTACGAAATCATCACCTCACCCATAGAGTAATGTCTCCTTACCACCCACAGGTGAATGGATATGTCGAAAGCACCAAAAAATCCTTGAAGCAATCCTTACTAAAACAGTATCATCACATCGCCGAGATTGGGCCACTAGACTTCCATAGGCCTTGTGGGCTTATCGCAAAACATGGAAAAACACCACTAGATATTCCACGTATCATTTAGTATTTGGAAGAGAGCCCATTTTTCCAATAAAATTCGAAGCCAAAACTCTAACGACAACCTAGGAAGTAGGATTGGACTTGATGGAGGCCCAGATTAAAATACTCCAGCAAATAAATGAATTGGATGAAACACGGCTACTGGCTCTACAGTGCACAACTATCATACAAGAACAACGAGCTAAATGGCATGAAAACCTCATAAAAAAGAAGTAATTCTAGAAAGGAGATTGGGTACTCCTCTGTGACTCCAGATTCCAAGATATTCCGGGAAAATTGCAGATAAGGTGGCTCAATCCATACCAAATCCAAGAAGTGCATAACAATGGTACCTTCACCTTGTTAGGTCGCTATATTACTAGTACAGTCCCTTATTTTTGTTATTGTAACCCCCTTATTGTTATTATTGTACCCCTGTAACCCCCATATTATTATTATTGTGCCCTTAAAATATTATTGTTAGGTCGGCTAGGAATACATTGTGGCCCCACTAAGATTACATTGTGGCCCCATAGATTCCTATATATAGAAAGGAGGTTTTGTAATTTGAATCATCCAAGAATTATTCATTTATGTAATGTATTGGAGGTTTCCCCCTCAAAGTGGCTTATTTATATGGTTTTGATATCTCTTTTATTCTATTTTTGGAGTTGGTTTCACAACATTTGGTATCAAAGCTTTGGATTCTAGGGTTTCGCTGCTTCAAACAGGTCATCATGGAATTTCTGCTATAACTTTTTTTCTATGAAGGTTCAGAAGCTAAAAGTTTTAGGGTGCAAATATGAAAGCCTGAGGAACATCTTCGAAAAAATTCAGAGCTTTTTTTGCAATATTTTTGGAGATATGATCTGTGGAAGGTAGGATTTTTTGTAGGCTCCTGGAATTCACTTAAACAGGTCATCGCAGAATTTTCGCTATAAATTTTTTTCTACAAAGGTTCAGAAGCTGAAATTTTTAGAGCGCGAATCTGGGATCTTGAGGAATATCGTTGCAAAATGTTAGAGCTTGGTTTGAAATAGTTTCAGAGATATGATCTATGGAAGTTAGGTCTTTTTTAGGATCCCTAATTTCATCTCAAAGAGGTGATCGTGGGAAAATATTCATAACTCTATCTCTGAGCATCGGATGGGAATTATGTAAAAATTGGTTGGAATTACATAGACAATGGTTTCTTGTCTATAAATTTGAGAGCCAAAGGAGCAAACAATGACACATGGCAAGTCGTACAATTTCGCTCTACTGAACCAGTCCATAAATAGGTCATTATGGGACATTGGACATAACTTTTCCTTGAAGAATCCAAATCAAGTCAGACATGTGGCATTTGAAAGAAGCTTCAGAGGACTACTATATGGCCATATTTCAGATATTGAGGATCTTCAATTATAGAGATAATTCAATTTCAATATATAACTCTACAAAATCAAGTAAAAGGTGTGTATTTGTTTTTCAAATTGCATAAGTCTTGTTTGAAGAATCAAGTTGAATTGATTCCAAGGGCATATTATAGAATATATATCATTATTTGTTTCTAAAATTTCCCCTAAAAATAATTCAACACCAATTAAGCCTTTATAATGCTGTACTATGAATCATGAAGACGAAGAATGGCAACATGACATATCAAAATTACAAGAGCAAGTGCAACAAATCTCTCTCTCGCAAAGAGCAACAGAAAATGACATGGAAGTTTTGAAGAAAGGTGTGGAAACTAAGATGGATGGTTTGAAGAAAGGCATGGAATCCAAGATAGATGGCATGGAAGCTGGCATAGAATCTAAGATGGATGACATGGACGCTAAGATCGATGAAAAAATGGAAAACATGAAGAATGATCTAAAAGCAGACATGGAAGGTTTGACAAAGTTGATACAAGAAATGTTTCATAATGGTGAAAAGATAGTAGAGGAAACTCATGATGAGAACAAAATAAATGTTAATCATGATTTCATAAACTCTAATGTTGGTGCAAATAACCACCATATTCCAAAAATGGATATGAGGAAGTTTGATGGAAAGCATCATGTAACATGGATACTATAGATGGAGCAATATTTTGATCTCAATAATGTGTAAAACACACAAAAGTTACGCATTGGAGAAGGCATTCAGGTTGGCAAGAAAAATTGAATGTAAAATTATGGCGACAAGGAAGCCTACCACTCACTTGTATAAAGAAGGAAGTGTTACTACACCTAGATTTCCACAACCTACAAGGTTGACACCACAACAATTTGAAGAAAAAAGAGAAAAATGGCTTCACTACAGTTGTGATAGAAAATACACTAAAGGTCATAAGTCTATTGAGAAGAAACTATTTTACACAGATTTTGAAGAGGAAGAAAATGAACAAGAAGATGATATACACGAGGAACCAACCCTAGAAGAGGAAAAAATGAGTCCGACCATATTGTGTAATGAATTGGTAGGAATTACCATTCCTCAAACTCTCAAAATAGAAGGACATATCAAGAGGAAAAGGGAAATAGTGTTGATTGATTCAGGTAGTACCCATAATTTTTTTCATTGTAAGGTAGCAAAGGAATTGAATTGTTTGCTATACCTAGCACCAAAATATCAAGCGATGGTTGCAAATGGAGGAACTATAAATTGCTCTGGAAAATGCCATAATATAAAGATAACCAGGGGGGAATATGTATTGAATAGTCCAATTCTTTCCATTCCTATGGGAGGTGTTGATGTTGTACTAGGAGTACAATGGTTACAATCTTTGGGGATGGTAGCTTTTAATTTTCAATAACTTTTATTGAAATTTTTTTCAGAAGGAAAGGAAGTCGAATTATGAGGTATTGGAGGAAAGCCGGGAAATATAATAAGCTCTAATGTTATGAAAAATATTCTAAAGAAAGAACAATGAGGTGTAATTACACAATTATGCTCACTAGAAGTTCCAACATCAAAATGATCTATTTCTGCACATCTCCAAAAAGTCTTGGACAATCATTCCAAGGTGTTTGAAACTCCCAAAGGACTCCCACCTATTTGTGATCATGATCATGCTATTCGTTTGATTCCAGGAATTTTTCCTCCAAACATCAGGCCTTATAGATATCCTTATGTCCAAAGAGCGAAATTGAACATATGATTGCAAAAATGTTAGATATGGGTATAATTCAACTTAGTCAAAGTTCTTTCTCTGCTCTTGTAGTATTGGTACACAAGAAGGATGGATCATGGTGCATGTGTCCGGATTATAGGGAGCTCAATAAGCTCACCATTAAAGATAATTTCCCATTCCTATGATTGATGAATTATTGGATGAATTACATGGAGCAATTTATTTTACCAAGTTGGATCTTCATTCAGGATATCATCAAATTAGAATGAAGACTAAAGATATTCCAAAAACAAAATTTCGAACTCATGAGGGTCATTATGAATTTTTGGTCATGCCTTTTGGCCTTACCAATGCACCTTCTACATTTCAAGGGTTGATGAATTCCATTTTCAAACCCTTCCTTAGAAAATTTGTGCTAGTATTTTTTGATGATATAATAATATACAATAGGTCTTGGAACGATCATTTTCAACATGTTGACAGGGCGCTCAAACTATTGCAGGAGAAACAATTATATGCAAAAACATCAAAATGTTTCTTTGGAGTACAAGAGGTGGAATATATGTGTCATATTGTATCTCACGAGGGTGTTAAGGTAGACCCTAACAAAATTAAAGCCATTAAGGAATGGAAATTCCCCACAACCATAAAGCAGTTGCAAGTATTTCTCGGGTTAACAGGGTATTATCGCAAGTTTTTTAAGAATTATGGGAGAGTAGCAACACCTATAACAACATTATTGAAGAAAGATGAATTTTCATGGACTCCTGAAGCAACTAAGGCCTTTGAACATCTTAAAGAGGCAATGTGCCTAGCATCGGTCTTAACTATGCCACACTTCACAAAAACCTTTATTGTGGAATGTGATGCCTCAGGAAATCGAATTGGTGTTGTTTTAATGCAAGAAGGAAGACCCATTGCTTTTGAAAGTCGTCCAATTAAAGGAAAGTATCTACAGAAACCTATTTATGAGAAGGAAATGTTAGCAATACTGAATGCTCTAAGAAATGGCAAACTTACCTAATGGGAAGACACTTCAAGGTAAAAACTAATCATGATAGTCTTAAACACTTTTTGGAACAAAAAATATCTTCAAAAGAGCATCAAAAATGGGTCACAAAGATGTTGGGTTATTACTTTGAAATAATATACAAAAAATGGAAGCTAAAAGTTGTTGCAGATGCACTCTCAAGAAAGAATGAATAGGTGGAAGCATTGCTTTGTGCCATTTCTATTATCCAACCAGATTGGACAAAAGAAGTAAGAGATGAATGGAAGAAGGATGAAGAAGTGTGGACACTCATTCAAAATTTGTAGTAAGATACTAGTAGATCTGATACATTTAGTTGGAAAAATGATTCCTTATGGTACAAATATCACTTATATCTTTGTAAGAATTCCCAACTAAAAAAAAAGTTTATTTTGGAATTGCACACTTCTCTTTAGGAGGACACTCAGCATTTTTAAAAAATTACCACAGGGTGAAGAAAGAATTTTTTTGGGATGGACTTAAATCTGATATTCAAAAGTTTGTGGCATAATGTTTGGTTTTCTAGCACAATAAAGTTGAGGCAATTAAGACCCCAGGTCTTCTGCAACCTTTATCCATTCCAAGTCAACATTGGGAGGAGATTTCAATGGATTTTATCACAGGTTTACCTAAGTTCGAAGGCAAGAGTGTGTCATCATGGTGGTAGTTGACATACTTACCAATTATGCACACTTTTTTGCATTATCTCATCCATTTAAAGCAAGTACAGTTGCTACTACATTTATGGAGACAATTCAAAAGATACATGGAAACCCAAGGGTTATTACGAGCGAAAGAGATCCCATTTTTACTAGAAATTTTTCGACGGAGTTATTTTGTTGCTTGGGTACCCAATTAGCTCATATCTCATCTTATAATCCTCAATATAATGGTTAAACTAACATAGTAAATAAATTTTTGGAAGGATATCTTCATTTTTTTGTATTTGATAAACAAACACAATGGGTCAAGTGGTTACCTCTCGCTGAATGGTGGTATAACACTTCCTTCCATACTGCAGCAAAAATGACCCCATTTATGGCACTTTATGGATATTATCCACCATCCATCACATCATATTTAAGGGAAAATTCGAAGGTTCAAGCAGTGGAAGATCACATCAAGCATCAGCAAGAAGTTCTCCAACTCTTAAAGGATAACCTGAATTTGGCACAAAATCGAATGAAACAACAGGCAGATCAACATCGTAGCGAGAGAAGTTTTGATGTAGGAGATTGGGTATTTTTATGGCTACAACCATACAAACAAATGTACCTCAAGCAAGCTAAGAAGGATAATAAATTATCGCCAAAGTACTATGGTCCTTACAAGGTGTTGCAAAAGATTGGTACTATGGCATACAAATTGGAGCTTCCTGCTTCTTCACAAGTGCATCTAGTTTTCCATGTTTCATGCTTAAAGAAGGTTATAGGTGAAAATCTTCCAGTTCAAATAATATTGCCAGAACTTGATGAGGAAGGAAAAATCATATTGGAACCTGAAGCAGTCATGGAAACAAGAACTCGATAGCTACGGAATCGATCAATTTCAGAGTATCTCATCAAGTGGAAGAACTTACCCACTAAAGATTCTACATGGGAGGATGAGAATTTTATAAAAAACCACCCAGAGCTACTCAAGCGTTGAGGAAAACACTTTTTTTAAGGAGAGGGGCATGTTAGGTCCCTATATTACTAGTATAGTCGCTTATTTTTGTTAGTGTAACCCCCTTATTGTTATTATCCTACCCCTGTAACCCCCGTATTATTATTATTGTGCCCTTAAATTATTATTTTTAGGTCGGCTAGGATTACATTATGGCCCCACTAGGATTACATTATGGCCCCATGGACTCCTATATATAGAAAGGGGGTTTTGTATTTTGAATCATCCAAGAATTGTTCATTTATGTAATGTATTGGAGGTTTCCCCCTCGAAGTGGCTTATATTCTAAGGCATTGATATCTCTTTTCTTCTATTTTTGAAGTTGGTTTCACAACACACCTTGACCACCATAGATGGGTCTAGTTCTACATTTAGAGTCAATGGGCATAGAGTATGCCTCTATCACAAACCTCTCACAAAGGAATATTTTTCCAACAGGTACGAAATGATCCTACCATCCAAGTTGTGGCAAGAGGGGGTGATAACCCCACAACCTCAAGTACATGAGATTTTGATACCATCATTTGTAAATAATGTATATAACTTCCTTACAATTCTTAGTTCTTATTTTGTTGTACATTCTTCATATTAGAAATTGTATCCTTTCTCTCATCCTCTTTCATTTTTATTTTTCCTTGTTGTTCAAATTATTTGAACGACTGTTGTTCAATCCAATTGAACGACTACTGTTCAATCAGATTGAACAACCGTGCCTTGTGTTTTTATTTTCCTTCTTGTTCAAATTCTTTGAATGGTTGTTGTTCAATCCAATTGAACGGTTGTTATTCAATCAGGTTGAACAACTGTGTGTTTGTTTTATTTTTGTGGTTGTTCAAATTCTTTGAACAACTGCTGTTCAATATAATTGAATAGTTGTTGTTGAATTGGATTGAACATATGTGTTTTTGTGTTTTGATTTTCCTTATTGTTCAAATTATTTGAATGGCTACTATTCAATCCAATTAAATGGCTGTTGTTCAATCATGTTGAATAGCCGTGCTTTTGTTTTTTTATTTTCCTTGTTGTTCAGATTATTTGAATGGCTGTTGTTCAATCCAATTGAATGGCTATTGTTCAATCGGATTGAACAACCGTGTGTTTGTTTCATCTTTTCCTTATTGTTCAATCAGATTGAGCAACCTTGTTTTTGTGTTTTATTCTTTCCTTTTTCAATATCCTCCCCTTGATCCGCACCCTAGCTATAAAAGGCATCTTTGAGTAGGAAGTGGAAGTCGAAGAGAAGTGGAAAGCAGTAAAATTACCAATATAATGATTCTTTGACATTATAATCTCTAAAATAGAAACCAAAATTGTGCATATATGAAATGAAGGGCTAAGTAATTCCTAGTTCAAGTATGTTATAATACAATGCATGACCTTATGATGGTATATATTTCTGCATTCTCAAGTAGTATTTCCCTCCAATATGAAGAAATAGGAATAGGGAGTATTAATTGTATTAGCATACTTTTTACTTCTCTCACCATCCCTAACTCTTAAGGATTTAATGAGCCTCCCTTCATGTACAAAGAATAACTCTTATGTTTTCATGCAACCTTTTAAGAGAGGATAGGGGGTCTCATCATGAGCCAACCTACCATGATCATAGGGGTTTAACAAGTTACATGCCCACAATGTCCATCACACCAGGGTAATGACCTTCTCATTTCCTTGAAGGAAAAAAGGTCTCATCACGAGCCGACCTGATCACTCTATTACAATCCTAGTGAATGGCACTGTGACTATCTGTCCATCATACTAGCACAGTGACCTCCTCATCAATCAAAATGCTTATGTTAAAAAAAAAAAAGTACTATGCTTATATGAAAATTTTCAAGAGAGGATAGGGGGTCTCATCATGAGCCATCCTACCATGTTCATAATATTTTAGCAAGTGACATGCCCACAATGGCCACCACACCAGGGTAATGACCTTCTCAACTGCTTGAAGGATAGTAGGTCTCATCACAAGCTAGCCTGATTACTCTGCTACAACTCTGGTGAGTGGCTATGGCTATCTGGCTATCATACCAGCATGGTGATATCTCCACAAAATTTGCAGAATAATTACTTTTACATAAGGATCCTAGCTCATTTTTTTTTGGGTTAAAATAGAAAACTTGTCAAGGTTATGAACGCCTACTGGCAGCAGTGGCTCTGCTTATGGTATGAGAGTATGTTTCAAAGATATCCCATTACTCTTACATATACCTTACCTCCCATTTTTCTTCAATTCTTAACATAAGAACAGTACTCGAAATAGTGATAATTCTAATCTACCACATAAGTAACTATAAGTGAGATATGCTTACATGTTTGAACTTTGGGATGACAACAGAAATCATTACTTATCTCAGTATTGCTTCCATCACACTTTATCATTAAAGAAGGACATCCTATCATAATAATAGCTATATTGTTTTCTCTCCCTCTCAGGTCACTTCCGCATGAGATACACTTATGAAAAACTTCCAAATTTGACCTTTACACTGCATGCGCTCATAATTACCCAATTAATCCTTGTTCCTTGAAGCTTGAAAGCCATGGCCTCTGCTCTCACATGTAGACTATGATTACGGAATCCTGACATTCCCCCCATATGCACTCATGATTGATCAAATCCCTCTTATACTTGAGGATGTGGATGCCCTTACTTCAGCAGAGGCGGTGTAATTATTCATAAATAAGAAAGCATGTGAATTTCCTACACAAGGTCCATTGGATACACTGATAATACTAAAGGAGCATCGCAATTAAGGTATGAAGTTACCTGTAGAGGGCTACAATTTCCCTTTCTCTTGCATACATTGTTCACTCTAAACAAAAAAGCTGAAAGAGAACACAATCAGAAGGAGAAATTAGCTCAAGGAAATGCATTAGCCATGGGAGGAAACTATCTCTAGAATGAACCTTCGAACATCCCTATTTCAGATGTAGCTAGTGCTATCCTCTAGCAAGCTGGCTGGCTGGGATATTTACACACATTACAAGGATTTTATACACAGGTAGAAATTGAGTTCCTGCAAAACCTACAAGAGGGATAGACTATGCTTAGGGGAAGATTTATACCGGTCGTAAAAGAAGTTATTGCTGAAGTCTCCGGAATACTAGCGGAAGGAGAGAAATGGACATAGAAACACCTTCTATTATGAGAGACATTTGCAGCATATCAGGATCTGGAATAGACATTAGAGTGAAAAGGAAGAGGGATTAACCCTACCTCTCTACATCAATCATGGTAGGGACTGACGACATTCATCTAGAGATTCATTATATGCGATGGATGCCAAGACATGGTAAAACCCCATCAGCTTAAACTATTAGCTATGCTTAAACAAAATATTTCAACTAGCATGCCTTATTTCTTAAATTCTATATTGCATGACACTTTTGTTAAAATAAGAAAAGCGAAAAACCCTCAAGGATTTGTTAATCACCACAGGCTAATCAAACTAACACCATACATGAGTTGGAGAAATAGCAGATAGCCTGGGACAACTTTGTTAACTGTGTTGCAAAGGTACCTAAGGAAAACCCTGGCGTAACCGAAATTGAGCTCCCCAGGATGAACATACCCAGACGGAAAAGGACCCGTGCCTCAACTTCAGAACCAAGCAGGAAAAAGTGGTCCAAAAAGGCTTTAAATAACCTCAGACTTCATAGAAGAGGCAAGACCATCCCACTCGTTACCCTCAAGCCCTCAAAATATACCCTTACAATATTATGAGGAGGATATGGCTTGAGTCTTAGAGCAAATGTGGGTATCCCATGAAACTAAAAGATTATCTAAGCAGGATGGAGAATGAGAAGAACCATTAGACCAGTCTGCCACTGCCAGCATCTCTAGCCATACCAAGGTATTACCCTATCAAGAGGAACCATAAGCTTTCAATGCCTTGTCCCCTCTCAATAATGATGGAGAAAATGAGGGGAAACATGCATAGGAGGAGGCTAAATCTGAAAATCAGTCAGGAGACACCATCCCCTTGGATCAGAACACGAACATGGAAACAATTTCTTTGATACCTGAGGGTATCATTGTCTCTCTTAGCCAGGACCCTCATACAAAAGTAAACTCTAAAGTAAAAGTAGAAGACACCGCCACAAGAAAACCTGAAATTGACACTGCCATCCCTAAAAAAGAAGTTGTTTCTCCTCCACCCCCTGCTAAATCTAGACCAGAAGAAAATTTAACTGAAAAGAAGTTCAAGAAATTAAGCAAAACCTTCAAAAGGTTAAGGAAATTGGTAAAACATTTGAGGAAGCAGTTGAAAGAGGTAAACAAGGCCTGGAATCCTAAGAAATAATTGACCACAGCAAGAAACCCAAACAGAATTGATCACCAATTTATTAGATACTGTTGAGGCTGGAATGTAGACTGACCTAGCAGAGACTGTTGAGGCTGAAACACAGACTGACCTAGTAGATACTGCTGAGGCTAAGATGCAGACTGACTTGGCAAGCACCATTGAGATCGAGGTACAAATAGACATGGTGGACACTTTCGAGGCCTCTATCCAAACCAAAAAATGATTCACCGATGAAAAGGGAGCCCAAACGAAGGAAACCCCTTCCTATGCTCCTCTAGTTGAAAGGGTTGTCAATCAAAAATGGTATAACGAATTAGTTCGAACACATCATGAGTTGGAATGGTGAAAAAAGGAAGTAGTACCAGCACAAGAGTATCGAGAACTACTAAATAAATTCACAAACCTTTCCGCCATAGAAGATGAAACATTTTCCCAGCTCAGAAAGGAGCATGAAAAGGTAAAAAGGGCACAAGACCAGTTGGATCAAGCCAAGAAGCAAATCACTACAATTTTTTCTATGTATTCTGATGCACTAACATGTAGGGAACCAACCACCAACTATGCCCTATTCCTAGTGGAATGGTATTTACTACTAAAAATCAAGGCCATCAGGGTAGGGAAGCCCACAAATTTCAAAACCATAAAGGAATTTCTCCATTGCTTCAATGATCAAGATGAATAGGTCAAACACCTTTTATGTGAACTTTACATGCATAACTCCTTTATAGAAGAGGATAGGGACAACAATCCTAGTCCCTTTATAGAATATGTTTAGTTCCAGGCCTTCCTCTCATTTTCTAAGAACTATATTAGGTGGGCCAAAGTCTATAAAATTTTCCAAAAGAAAGAACATGGCCTACAGTTGTGGGTTAGAAGAGAGCCTACTAAACCCCTGTATTTGTTCATCCAACGCAAGAATTTCGTGCGAAGAAAGGGTGTAAGGACTAAGCTGGGACCCATACATAAAGAAATTATAGACCATGGGCAGTAATATTTTGAAGATATTTATGAAGTTACACTGGAAGTAGCCAAACAAATATGGATGGCCTCCACAAACAATGTAAAGAATAGGGAGCCATTTGGCTACAGAAACTTCAAAGAAGCCGCCTCCATATTCCTCTCATATAGTAACCTAGTCTTCAACATGGGTCCTACATGGTTAGGGTGCAGGTATAGATGACCTCTTATCTGGTACCCCCCTGAGGGTTATGATCATGACTACAAACTGCTATAAGGGCACACAAACACTGCCTTTGCAAGAATTAGACAGAAACAGGGTTTCAGAGCATACAAGGAAAAATTCTACCATGCCTACTCCTTGACACACTTTTATCTCAACCATTTGTTTTCATGCGGGCCTGCAAATAGGTAAGCGGGGGAGTATGTTGGGCTGGATTTAAGGTATGTTTTCAACCTTCAATTACTTCAAATTATCATACATTTTTAGAATTTCTCTCTACTTAAGAGTAAAGGAAAGCAGGTTTAATGAAAAATCAGGACAAATAGACTAATGGTAAAAAGCATGATTAAAACAATAAGGATTTGACTTATTTCATCTCTATTCACAGGAAAATAATTTATTTCAATCGATGCAAACCAAAAGATAGCTCAAAAACAGAGAACATGAATCCACAGTAACCCCCAGGGACAAGCAGAAGGTGAAAAGACAGATCCACATCTGAAGAACTCAAATGAAATCCATGCATAGTGGGCTGTCATTTGCGAAAGACCATTCTACTAAGAAAAATTGCCTTTAAAAAGGACAGGGATGGAGAAAAGAGAGGAGGCGAAATAAGAATTATTTTTCTGTAATATGTGTATCAGGACAGAACTATCCAGTTGTATTCATGTCTTGACTCTCTTAATAAATAATTTTGGTATTTTCAATAATCAATTCCTGAGTTTTCCATCACGTTGGACTTCTGGTGGTTTGGGCCTAGCCCTGGGAGTTTCCGCGCTCACTTATGTACTGTACGTTAATTACGGAATTTATGTTCAGTTATCTAATGCGTTCTATGAGATATATTTCTACTTGTTAAATGTATACACCTATGATGTTGTAGTTTCCTCTGCCACTCAGGAAGTTTATTGCTAATGTTTCTGGTTTACAGTAATAGTTTTATAACTGTTGGAAATTTTCATCGATTTCTCAGTTCCTTTATATTTGTTTATATGCTTTATAACGATCTCTGTTCAATGCTTTATATCTCCAATAATTAGATCTTTTCATGGGTACTATAAGGTTTCTTCTTGTGCTTAATACAGGATAATTTTAGTCAGTTAGTTCACAAGATAATTCCATTACAAAATTAAAATAAGCAATTGCTATTGAATTCATTGAGTTTTTTGTTCCATTCAGTAGGACTGTTGTTCAATTCATTGAGTGTGTTGTTCAATCATATATTATTCTCACTAGGCTTATTTAGACAAGATAGTTAATGCTAATTTACAAATTCCATTCCCTTTGAGTTTATTTAACTTTTAGAATTAATTTATCTTCTTCATAGTAATATAGAGTAGCTATTTTTTATGTCACTCACATATACAAGGCTCGCACTCTTGAAATAAGAAGACTTACCTTGGGCTGACAACTAAATGAGAAGCTTAGAGGTTTCCTCTAATAGTCACCTAAGAGAACCAACAAAGGTTTCTACCGTGTATTTTTATCTTTATAATGGTGTAGTATATGTAAAAAGGTTCTGGGCTACAGTATAGAAGCAATCAAATCAAATTGTGAAAATATAAGATGGGGCGATATTCCCAGCAAGGAGAAAAATAAATTTCCATCCTTTAAAAAGACCAACCAAGAATTTTATTCACTCATTTAAACTTCAAGAAACATCATTCAGTCACAAAGGATCTTTTCACCCTCTAAAACTCATTTTCTTACCTTGGGGAGCTTAGTTCTCTTGTTTTGCTCCACATTTCATTGGTTGTGCTGCGCTTTTCTCACCATTGCCTCACTTTTGTTCAGGAAGTCAAATTTCTCATATTTAGTCGTTTAATCATCAAATACAGGTTTTGTCTCATCACAACATGTAATTGGGTCCCTCATATACCTCTTTTGACTTTATTTCATGTTTAGAAAGCTCAGAAATCTTGTCCTAGGGTTTGCTGCATTTTCTTGGTCTCATAGTCTCTTTGGTAAATTTCCCAAGAAAAACCATAAAATTCACACTCACTCACCCTTCCCCACCTTTCACATACCATATTTTAAATTTCCCCTCATCCCTATCCCTCATTTTCATTGTTTCCCTACAAACCCTAGCCTACACCAAATTTTCCTTGACTAGAGATGCGGTTTTCCCTTTTGCACCATTTCCCCTCACTCATTTCCTAAAATTCCACTTCCCCACACTACCTAAAATATATCCCTACCACTCTAAATTTTCCAAATAATTTATACTCCCTTTAACCCCTGCATCCACCTCCATTTCTTAAACATCCCAAAATCGCATGTTTTTCCTACACCAAACTCTAATTTCCCTTCCTACTGAGCTAGGGCTTAGTACGGATTAAGAGACTACTGAAAAAATTACGCATAAGGAAGTTCATATGATCAGATATAAACCCATTATAATACAGGATTTCATGTATACACCATTTCTTAAGAAATCATTTCAAGATGCAGGTTGCCCTGCCTTTTGCGAAAAGATTAAACAGATTAGTCTTAGTGACAAACTTACAAGAAATTTTGCCACTGATCTAAGGAGAGATAAGGTGACCATTGAAAGGGTTGTTTTGACTCTTTCAGCAGAGGCTATTTCCATAGCTACAGGGATCCCAAACAATAGAGAACTTTGGTTCAAGAGAAGAGGCCTAGAAATTGAAAACTATGAGATGTTTTTGAAACCTCCGTACAAAGTTGCTCCAAAGCACATGTTTCCATTCAAACACTTACTTGAAAAGTATGACCCTCTCATCAATATGATCATGAAATATTTCACATGTTAGGGTAGGTTCAAAAGTTTATATCAATATAATGTGACATTACTTATGCATTTCACTAGTGTAATTTCTCTCAACCTACCCTACTATCTCTACAAAAGCATGGTCAAAATGGCAAAGAGGTTACATAGTGTTGCCTCCCTATAATTTGCAATATTGGCAAGAACAAGTAGCAAGGAACCACATCAAACCACTTTGGATTCCAGGACCTAGCCTTCCTGGGCTCAGAGAGGGCTCTCTCTTTTTCTATGATGAAATCATTTAGCTTTATGATTATATTTTCTGATTTTAGGCTAGTTATAAAGCTTGGGGTTGTTTTTTTTATTGCTTGTTTGGTTGGATATATAGAATGTGGGAAGCTTAATGCATTGGGCTATGGAGTCATAAAACCATTAAATTGTACATCATTTTTTCAAGGGTTTTCATAGGGAAAACTAACTATATCAAATGGATATTTGTAGCAAGATGAGTATGAAATGATAGTGAGTTCTATAAAGCTAAAGACTAGATAGTCTCTGAATTATTTAATTATAATTCAACATAAAAGCAGAGAAAATAGTCTCTGAATTATGCATTCAGGCATTTTTAGAGGAAAACATTCAAGATAAAAATTTAGTAGAGGTAAAGAGCCGTTACAAATCCTTTAACTCAACTTCATAAGAAAGACCTCAAGATAATAGTTTTAGAGAAACTAAAGAGCAGTTAAGAATTATTTACTTAAACTTCAAAATGAAACCTTAAGATAATGGCTAGGTTAAACTAAAGGGCAGTTAATAATTCTTTAGTTATACTTTGTGGAGAAAAAAATTGAGAGAACAGTAATAGACAGAAATAAGGTGCTCATGTAGCATATCTTAATCTAAAATTTATGTTTCTTCTATCAGAGAGATTGATGCACAATATGAAAAACAAAGGAGAAACATTAAAAAAAAAGGGATGACATCACCATTAACATAGCTCAAGGATCCTGTGAAAGTTCTTGCATTACTGATTTCCAACACACAAGAGTTACAGTCCTCCAATGCAATAATCTTTGCAACTTAGAGTCTAAGAAAAATCCAACCTAACAACCAACACTGATAATGAAAAATACATGCACTATTTAACTGCAACTGAGGAGGTTGCACTAACCTAGGGAGCCAGACTGTATTTACTTCAAAGTAAATGAAATTTTGATGATTGAGAGCATGCAAGGCCCAAGCCAAAAATATCATTGACAGACCTACTGTCACAATAAATTTCAAATTAACTATTGAGCTAAATTTAAAATATCTTTGACTAATTGCCTTCAAAATTAACTTTTACAATAACTTTCGAACTGCTGGTAAAATATCTCTAACTGAAAAAATTGACTTTGGTGGCTTTCATTAAATCAAATTTAAGCCATAGGTGGTCTATGTGTTTGAGAAGTAGTAAATGTTGATTGGCCTTGTCATTTGGCTTCGTCCTTCCTCATTGATGTGTTCTTTGATTTATCCTTCAAACCTTCATACTGCCCTTACCTGTACATCTCTTTCCTATCTTTGCCTTAACTCTGCCTTTTCTCTCTAACCTTTCTTTATCTAACTTTGCTGGTCACTGTGAATTCCTTTATACCTTACTGTATTATCAGTCCTTTACATGTTTTTATTTTTACCTTGAATGCTCCTTTTTTGCTTTTTTCTATTCTTTTTCTCATTATCCTCTGTTGCAGAAAACCATTTGAAACCATACTCTGTAAGTATTTGCAGGAGTTAGATAGGAGGGGAACGTGAAAAATCATGCGGGTCGTTGGATCAAATGAGGGAGATTCGATGGCAGTTAAAGCTTTGGGTGGATGGTAGGAGGTGGGACTGGGTGATTAAATGGAAAGGGAGGTTTGTGGTTTAATCGCGTGGTGCAGGAGTGTTAAGGTGATTTAGTGGGAGGGTGTGTAATGAAGTGGAGAGGTGACACGTGGAAGATGGGACAATTTCAAAATCGGTCATTTCGTAGACCCTCAAATATTTTAACCATCAGACAATTGGGGATGCAATAATGACCGAGGGCCATCGGATCTGATGGAGCAAATAGGATGGTGGTAAGGTGAGAATGGATCATGGGTTAGTCTGAAAGGTGGGGTCCGGGTTTAATAAAATGGGGGTTTAAATACAGAGTGGGGCTAGGGTATGAGGTGTATAATAAATTTAGAACAGGGTTTCATATGTTAGGCAGGTAGTAGTGTATAGTGGGCCCTAGGGGTATAATAAAGCGGAGGGGAAAGTTTATTAAAGCGGAGGTTTTAACATAATGTGTTGGGGTTTTAACATAATTGGGGTAGGGATTAAATAAACATGGTTTATCTAAAGGGGCCTGATAGACTAAATTTATTTTAAAACAATATAAAAAATGGGTTTTTGTTTTGAATGAAAGAAGGGGAATAGGTGAAGGGGGACGGTTTTTAGTGAGGGGAATGGGGTTTTAGCATAGGAGAAAATGTTTAAGAAGGGGAAAATGCTATAATGAGGGGTTAAGGTCAAACATGGGATTTCAGAGCATGAGAGTCTCAGAAGAGGTAAAATGAGAGATAATGGAGAGGTTAAATGGAAAATAATGAAGGAAATGAGATTAATAAAAATAAATGATAGTCAAGGAATGTTATTTTCAGCATAAAATATAAGAAATAAAGAGCCATCTAGTGATACTGTAGAAATATAGGAGACTAATAGTGGCTCCATATGGGGAGGGAAGCTCCTTTAGGAGGTGTCAAGAACATCTGTAGACCAGTAGCCTAATTTATTTGGCTAATTCCTACTCTACAATTTTGAATTGTTGCTACTTTCGTGATTTGCGACCTTCAAAAACTGAAATCCATACTTACTGCAAAAATGAGATCTAAAGCACATTTGATATTGAGCCTGAACCAACAACCTGAACTTGAAATATTTGAAAAATTTCTCAAATATTTAAGAGCCCTTTGAATACCTACCTACCCTAATCTAACTTGGAGGTATATATTCACTAAGTGAACTCCCTTCTCCAAATTTGGGACCAATCAATTAAATGAGTACATGATTGATTCTTATTCAACCTTTTGAGTATACTAAAAAACAAAAAGGCCACTCCTATATTACCTACCTTTGAACAACAGTGCTCAAAATTTCCTTTAAACTCTGCAAAAACCCATTCCTGGCATAGCATACTCATTTTTTGGATGTTTCTAAGAAACTAGCAAAAGGATCTTGAAATAATACCTGGCCCTGAGGATTTGAATAATTAGCTTCATCCATGATTATTCCTTGTTCCACTATGTGGTGCTTGGGACTCTTTCAAGAAAGAACCTCTACCCCTTCTTCATGATCATCTGACATGGCATACTCATTATATACTACTATGTTGTCTTTAAACAAACCAGATATGCCTCGATTGTGTGGGCTAAATTCTGTCTGAAGGCCATCATTAGGAGCATTCTCTGGCAATAGGTCTTCTTGAGAAACTAGTACAACATCAGTATCAATATGTTCTTTTGTTTCTTCATGAAGCAAAGATGTACTACGTAAATTAGCAGTAGAAAAAATATAAGTAATTTCTTTAAATAAGAATTTAGAGGTTGGCTTCATGATTAGAATCTGATTGATTTATTCTTCAGTTAAAGGAGGAGGAAGTCTATGTTATATTTTGCTAGAACCACAGAAGTTATCTTTCTCTTTTGAATGAACATAAGGTTGAATGTATTCCCGAGCCTTACACAAAAGAGCAAATGAATCATCATTTTTCCCTTCATAGAAATCTTGTGGATCTTCTTCCATTTCTTGATTGATTTCATTCTAAATAAAATTTTCTTGGTTGTCATGACAGTTGACCTGAGAATGAAATTCATGAATTGCGTCTAATAGATCCTCAGGATTCCAATTTCCCAAATCTTAATCAATATTTACAAGGTATTTTATGAGATCTTCAGACTGATCACAACAATTTTCAGCTAATGAAAAAGATGGAAAATATTCTTTATAATTCTCACAAAACGACTTGTGGAAATATTTTAAAGAAAAAAAACTACCAGGGTTCAGACCTTCATACAATTCCCTTGCTTTCCCTTCTAATGTTAGCATGAACATCTTGATGAGGAAATCCTCATGCCATTCGATTTTCAACCTCCATGAGTGTATATGAAATTTAACGAGATGCAAAAAAGTATTATCTATTTTCTTATCATGAAAAATAGGAAGATTTCCTCCAAAATTTACTTGAGGCATTTTGTGTGGGAATCCAGGAATGTGGTCTCTTTTCATTTGAGCATACCTACATTGTATCTTTAAATCCATCCTTTCAATCAATTAGCGAAAAGGGTCACTGCATCTTCACAACCAATCTGGATTCTTCTACTAGTGGAGTCTTTTAGGCCTAATAAAAACTATTGAGCCGCGAGGTGGATGATTTCAACTTTCTTGAGGCTGGCTATTGTCCACCATCAGCAACCAGATACCACTCTTGGCTAACACTTGAATAATCTAAATTTGAGTGGGTTTTCTGAGTTCTGAGGAAATATTAAGCTCTTTCTTAATAAATGAGTTCCCCAGTATGGTCGCCATTATTTTGGCTCCCTGTAATCTGCAATATTAGCAACAAAAATTAGCTAGGAAGCACATTAAGCCACTTTGGAGTCCAGGACCTAGCTTTCCTGGGCTCAGAGAGGGCTCTCTCTGTGTTTATTATGAAATTATTTAGCTTTATGATTATATTTTCTGATTTTAGGCAAGCTATAAGCCTATGGTTGTTTGTTTTTATTGCTTGTTTGGTTGGATAGATAGAATGTGGGAAGCTTAATCCATTGGGATATAGATTCATAAAAGGGTTAAATTGTACATCAATTTTTCAAGGGTTTTCACAGGGAAAACGAAATATATCAAATGGATCTTTGTGGCAAGATCAATATGAAATAATAGTGAGTTTTGTAAAGCTAAAGCGTGGAAAATCTCTAAATTCTTTAACTATAATTCAACATAAAAGTAGAGCAGAAATTCTTTGAATTTTTCATTCAGGCCTTTTTAGAGGAAAACATTCAAGATAATAGTTCAGTACACGTAAAGAGAAGTTAAGAATTATTTAACTCAACTTAATAATAAATACCTAAATATAACATTTTCAGAGAAACTAAAGAGCAGTTAATAATTCTTTAGTTAAACTTCAAAAGTAAACCTTAATATAGCAGCTAGGTTAAAATAAGAGAAATTAAGAATTCTTTAGTTGTACTTTGCAAAGGAAAAAATTGAGAGAAAATTAATAGACATAATTAAGGTACTCATGCAACATGTCTTAATATAAAATTTATGTTTCTAATATCAGGGATATTGATGCAGAATATGAAAAACAAAGGAGAAACATTAACAAAAGAGGGATAACATCACCATTAACATATCTCAAGGATCTTGTTAAAGTGCTTATATTACTGATATCTAGCTCAAAAAAATTACAATGCTCCAATGCAATAATCTTTGCAATTGAGAGTCTAAGAAAAATCCAACCTAACAACCAAGATTGATAATGAAAAATACATGCAGTATTTAACTGCAACTGAGGATTTTTCCCTAATCTAGGGTGAGAGACTGTATTTGTTTTAGAGTAAATTCAATTTTGACAATTTAGACCATGCAAGGCCCAAGCCAAAAATATCACTAACATACCTACTGTAACAATACCTTTCAAATTAACGGTTGAGCTAAATTTAAAATATCTTTCACTAATTGCCTTCAAAATTAACTTTTACAATAACTTTGGAACTGTTGCTAAAATATCTTTGACCAAAAAATTGACTTTGGTGGCTTTCATTAAATCAAATTTGAGATGGAGGTGGCCTATGTGTTTGAGAAGTAGAAAATTCTTAGTGGCCTTGTCATTTGGCTTTGTCCTTCCTCATTTATGTGTTCTTTGATTTATCCTTCAAACCTTGAAACGACCCTTACCTGTAAATCTCTTTCATGCCTTTTCCTTAACTCTGTCTTTTCACTCTAACCTATCTTTATCTACCTTTATTGGTCACTGTGAGTTCATTTATACCTTACTGTATTACCTATCCTTTACCTATTTTTATTTTTACCTTGAATGATCCTTTTCTGATTTTGTATGTTCTTTTTTCTCATTATCATTTGTTGCAGAAAACCATTTGAGACCATACTATATAAGTCTTTGTAGGAGGTGGATAGGAGGGTAACACGAAAAACTATGCGGACCATTGGATCAAATGAGGGAGATCGGACAGTTTTCAGAGCTTTGGGTGGTTGGTAGGAGGTGGGACCGGGCAGTTAAATAGAAAGGGCAGTTTACAGTTTGTCACGTTGTGCATGAGTGGTAAGGCGGTTTAGTCGGCGGGTGTGCGATGAAGTGGAGAGACAATGCGTGGAAGATGGGACTATTGCAAAACCGCCCATTTTGTAGCCCCCCGAATATTTTAACGATCAAATGGTTGGGGTTGTTGTAATGATCGGGGGTCATCGGATCTAATGGAGCGAATTAGATAGTGGCCAATGAGAATGGATCACAGGTTTCTGAAAGGTGGGGTCGGGGTTTAATGAAACGAGGGTTTAAATACATAGTGGAGCTAGGGTTAAATGCAGTCAGGGAGTTAATAAATTGAGAACAGGGTTTCATATGTTAGGCGACCAGTACTGTATAGTGGGGCCCAGGGGTTTAATAAAGCGGAGTGGAAATTTTATTATAGCAGAGGCTTTAACATAATGTGTCATTGTTTTAACATAATGGTGGGCAGGATTAAATAAATAGGGCTTATCTAAAGGGGCCCAATAGACTAAATTTATTTAAAAACAATGTTAAAAAGGGGTTTTTTACATTGTTTTAAATGAAAGAAGGGGAATATGTGAAGGGGAAGGGCTTTTAGTGAGCGGAATGGGGTCTTAGCATAGGGGAAAATGTTTAAGAAGGGGAAAAGGCTAGAATGAGAGGTTAAGTTCAAACATGGGATTTTAGATCATGAGAGTGTCAGAAGAGGTAAAATGAGAGGTAATGGAGATGTTAAATGGAAAATAATGAAGGTAGTGATATTTTCGAAAATAAATGATAGTGAGGGAATTCTATTTTCAACATAAACTATAGGAAATAAATAGTCATCTAGTGATACTGTAGAAATAGAGGAGACTAACACATAGCAAAGGAGAATATCATCATGCTAGCTTGCTCCATCATGGTTTGGTGAAAATCCTTGTTTGACATCAAATTTCACAAGTAAACTTGTCTTTGGACGGTTTCATGCATTTGGCTTCACTTTTTTCTACTCCAACACAATCAAGCAGTCACTCTACACCTTTGACTTCACCAAGGCAATGGGAAGTAGATTCTACAAGGAAACCTATCACAAGCACACCTACAGCTAAGGTGAATAAAACCTACACTAGGGTGAAGAGCTTGATATTTGCTCCTGCCAGTGTGGAAAGGGCTCAACCTACTATATCATTTGAATATACACTAGCAGATGAGGCGCCATTGCATGAAGAAGCATACGTACATCTTGACACTCTTATGGTAGACATAGAGATACATGAAGAGGTCCAATCATTAGAAAAGATAATAAAAAAGAAGGAAGCTGAGATTAGATAGTTAAAGGACAAGTTTTCAAAGGCACACTTCATGATCACTTTTCTTCAGGAAGAAACAAATAGCTCCATGTCAAAGAACTTTTTCATAGAAAACCCAAGACATATTTGGATAAGGTTAGTGGAAAAGGTAAGTCATTGGTGGATGTTGATGAGTTAGAGTATCAAGAATAACAATTCAAACCAAGGAGGCAAAGAACAAGACATCTTAAGAGGGAACTATAACAACAAACTAAATCATCTCCACCATTAGGTCAAGAAGACTTTGATGTCCTAATTACAAAAGAAATTTAGGAAAATAAGAATTTTTGGCTTGAAAAGGTCAATTTCCACTTGGAAATGATTCTTAAGAGGGCTAAGAGGAACACCAAGCTTCAGAGGCACATGTCCATGCATTATTACAAAAGAAATAAGATATCTCAAATTAGAATCAAGTAATTGAAGAAGAAATTGAAGAAAACCCTAATAAGGAAAAGGGAGAAGGAAAATGTTGATTTAAGGCCTCCCTCATTTCTTGAAATATCATCTCCTCACTTCATGGGGAAATTTTGGTGCAATTTTGAGAAAAAATTTGGAAGTTTTGAAATTTTTGGTGTGTTTGGCTTACACAGGACTTTTCCCACAATGGTCCAAATGACCTAAAATTAGCCTCCATTGATGAAAAATCCCCTAAAAATTACATATATCCCCTTTTCATTCCATGTCTACAAATAAATTGGGATAAAAGTTCAAAAAACATGCCAAAAAGTTACTTTATGCCTCCATTTTGACCCAGGCGCTGTGCTTTTCTAGCGACCTTGGGAGAATGCATTTTTATCAACCTTCAAGAGGCCATTTTTCTTGCTTGAGGATTCTAATGAAAACTAGAAATCCTAAGAATTCCAATGGTACCTTCAGATTTATATTTAGAGCTCAAGAAGGAAGTAAAATTTTCACTGTAAGATGGCGCTACGCTTTTCCCTAGTAGCGTTATGCTTTTCCCTATTGGTGTTGCGCTTTTCTTTGTTTCTGAAATTTTCAAGTTCTTTTAGTGAGATTTGATTTTTCATGATGTAAATCTACTTTTTATGAGTTGAAATGAAATTTTGACGTAATGTCAAGGTTCATTTATGTTGGTTAGGCCAGTCAAAGGCTAAAAGGAGATGTTTGTTTTAACCTCCCTAGCCTTGGATTTTGTTGGAGAATTTTTTGTAAATTGATCCTATCTTGAGGAATTCAACCCCTCAGAGAGGAGAATATGGTTTTTATCTATTTTTATCTAGATTTCATTCAGAATTAAGGTTGTACATTAGTGAGTAGAAGGCTTGGAGTCTTGTGCACAGTTGACATTTGCGAAAATACAAGTTCAGTTGCAGCTATTATATAGGGATTCGTGTGGTATGATTTTTTGGAAGTTCTTTTTCTACTTTAATTCAATTTTATGAATGATTTATTCATCTTATTTCCATAGCTATTCTTTTCATTGATCTTCCTATAAGATGCTAAATAAAATTCTTTATGCTTATGCTCTGTTTTGGTAGGAATTTCATGTTTATGTTAGTAATATTTTGATAAATGAACTCACACTACAATTGAAACCCTTAAAGTGCCATTGAACATACCTAACATGCCCCTTTATATCCCTGCAACTACAATCTTTCAGATCTGACCTACTTCCTTGACCTCTGCTCCTAATCCAACAAAAAACTTAAATTTACAAAACCCTAGAGCATATACCTGGCCTAATATATTTACCCTTCTTCAGTCACATTTTGGCTGCAAGATCACAAAGAGAGCCCTATCTGATTTGCTAGGGCTAGCTACCAAATCGCAAGTGGTTTCAGGTTACCTCTTTCGGTTTTCATTCTCAACCTTGGAACAATATGGAGGATAGCATTTATAAGAGTGGCCCCTATAGTAAATGGTAAGAACTCCAAGTTAAATCAAGAAATTTGCTAATAATAATTGAACATTAGTGGCGAGATAAAACCTAGTTTATCGAGATGCGTAAGTAAAGCTAACATTTTCAGTAGTAACAAGGTATCAAGTACTAGAATACCCCTAAGGTATTGCCAAAAATTGATAATGAAAAAAAATGATGCTTAAATTGTGGTATTAAAAAAGATGGATTCCAAAAAGGAATAAAGTTTCCATGGACAACAACACAAAACATAGGCACTAGCCAAGGGTGTCCATGTATAGGTAAAATTTAGCACCAAGTAACTTAAAAAATGCATAAGAGAGACAAGATAAAATCATAAAATAATGAGGTCATACCTAAGTAAAAATAAATATGGGAATGGCATACAATAATGCAATGGAAACGATAGTGAAATACTTACCCTTGTATGCCATGTTCATGAGAAATGCACCTTAGTTCTAATTGATGTCACAATAAAAATATGACCCTTTCATGTAAAAAATATCTAGAAAGAATAAACCTAGGAATAAATCACCTAATGAAAGAAAGAAATCATGGATAAGGAAAATATATTTTTATTTTTTGAGTTTTATCATTTTCTGGAATTTTGGAATATATGATGTACTAGAAAAAAGCCCACATGATCACACAACAAAACATAAAAATAAAAAATCACATAAATTGTTGTGTATAATATGTACAAGTGTAAATTAGTATAATATGCCATTTCAATGTGTGTCAAATGTCAGGAAAAGGACCGATATTCCCATACATGAGATGATGGATGAGTGGAGATACCATATTGTCTCATGAGGTATGATAGCTCCTTGATAAGGAAAATCAAGAAATAAAGTCGGTATGAGATACTCATTGATAGGAATGTGTGTAGTGGATAGTTAATTGGAAATTTCAACATTAGAAACCCACTAGTTGACTCAATCTATGGGTGAAACTTCTAGGAATGGCTAATAAAATTTCCCCGGGGTTGATTCAATATTTTTCTTGCTAATCTGTACTGTTTCCAAATCGTGGAAAATAAAGGAATCAAGATGCATGATCTCCCTAGTATTATAAATACATTCCATAATAGCCATGATGACATGTTTAAAATAAAAGTCTTCATCTAGTGAGTCATCTGAAAGGGGCTAAGTCATGACCCATGTGGGAATAGTATCCTAGTCATACTCTACATTATGAAAGATTTATTGACCAATGTTAGGAGGTTTTAATGAGAACACCAAGGAGGTGATCTATTATACTAAAAGTGACATATGTTCAACATACTAATCCACATCTAAAGGAGAAGGCACCACCCAAGATCCAGGAGACACATCGGGTCCACTAGCGATAGAAGGGATCATGTGCATAGGAGGAAGAGTAGAAGAAAAGGGAATGTCTAGAAGGGGTAAAGGAAAGACACCAAGAATATATGGATTTTTAAAATTTCTGGCACCAATACTCTCATAGCTTCTATGGTTATCCCCAATGACTCGCACCAAATTTCCCACAGTAGTAGTTGAGGTTGAAGTGGTACGCTAATCTAACTAATATATCATAACAATATCTCCCTCATAGGGATAGAAAATCACATGAAACATCGAAGACATGACAAAACACATGGCATAAAAAAACTATGACCAAGGATTTTATTATAATCTAAGGGAGAATCTATAGTCTACCTTAAGATAGGCATACCTTCTCATAGCTCGATGAAAAACTTTGGCATAATTCCCTAAGGCATGAAATTATTCTCTTTAAGGGCTTGTAGGATATTACTTGACTTAGTGAGTGTTGGATAACATAGGGTGATCATATACTTGTGTCATTTATCCATCATTATTGCTAGCATGATGTAGACATGACACAAGTAGAAGACGCTTCATCCACCATATCATGATATATGTCCTTAACAAAGATACACATTGTAATTTGAAAATTTACCTAATGGGAGAGCCTATAACAAGGAGAATGAACATCAAACATTATCAAACTATAATATAAGCAATCCACACATTCAATAAAGGTAAAAAAGAATTTGTGTTATGTAGAAAATATCTACAAAACCTCCAAAGTAGGCATGGCACATGGTTCCTAGTCTAGTTTGTCAACAATCTTGTAATTTTGGGTAGTTAGCACATTTATATTATGCATTTTATTATGCAGAATACCTTTAAGAGGATAAGTATGGGTTTAGCTAGTGTGAGCGGTCCAATGGAAGGAACAGGTGTGATTGAGTCCTTAGAAGCAGAAATCAACTTAGGAGGGTCATATGATTTCTCTCGTTTAGACATGTTGAATTTTTCATTGATTGTGTAATTAATCATATTTTTTTATATGAGATAATGAGGTAGCCCCCATATTTACCCTAAGAATAAATTGAGGAGCTTATACAACCATTTTTTATGTGGTTGTGTGAAGAATGGATGAGTTAAAATTGTGAGGTAGGTGTCTATCGATGGCATAAGAACCCAAAAATTTTCATCCATAAAAGGGCACTCATGAGTTGATTTTTCTCCTTGACAAATATTACAAGGAAACTTAGCATTTCAATGATGCTCATTTCTTCTACCAGCTTATTTAGGTTAGTTTTTAATATTCTCCTAAGTAGGTTTATTCTTCTTCTAATTATTTTTTCATTTTACTACCAAGTTGTTTAGGATTAATAAGTGTTGTGGAATTCATGATGATAACCTTGGAAACATACTTAGAAGAATATGCCCGTTGATAACCAATTTCACTTATTCGGGCTTGAGAAGTGACAATTATTTTACCTAGTTGAGCAGCTAGATGACACATGGCATTGGAAGAAAAGGAACTAATAACACCATCGTCATGGGATGTAGGCTTGAGTCATTGTCAATCTGTAAATGGTAAAAAATGTTTGGGAATGATCTCATATAATGGGCATGACAAAAATTAAATTAATTCAATATGTTGAGCATGTCGGGCCATTTTCTCCTCAGTATCCTCCCAAATCCTGACAATGTCATTGGCAATAGGTGGAAAAATGGATCACGCGAACTAGTCTCTAAGAAAATCATTACAAAGCCTAATTTGAACTAGCCTATTGCATGTTCCACTTATAAATATGGTTATATATATGAGTAAAATTATATTATCTGAATTTTAGTAAAAGGTCAGTGCAAAGATTCAACTTACTGTGAAAATGGAAGTGGTTCAAGAAAGTATGAGATGAGGAAGTAAAGTCGCTATGCGATGAAAAATCGAGTTCGTTATACCATTTTGTGACATCCCATTATAAGGATTATTTATAAGAGTCTCAACATCAGAAAATCATCCACCAAAGATTTATATGAGCACCATAAATGATAGGTGGTGATATGTGTGGAAGCATTATCTTCTGGCTTCCCTTCAAACATAGGAATATTAGATGGTAATATCGGCATAATTATGAGAGATACACTAGTTTGTTAGATTATCAAATTATAATAAATAAATAGGTAATACAAAAGCAATTTATCTTGAATAAATGAAACATAAGGGAAGTGACCTCTTGATGGACCATATGGTATCCCCAGACCATAATTAAAGGTAGAAGAGTGTGAACCAAGGTTTTAATCCATCCCATTATATTGATGTCCTAGGAAATAGACATGGTGTAAGTAAACAAGGAAAAGGTATCAGTACCACAAGCTCTCAATTTCACTAAACCTAGGTCAAGAGGGTCAATCAAATGTGGGTTTATGTGTGGTATGTAAGTACATGTTTGAAATTCATCAAAATAATGAGATATCCCCCCTTGGAAAATGGTTATCCCCCTAAAATTAGAATAAAATCCCTATATTATCAAAGATATCATTCGCCTACGTAGTGGCTGACCTACCTCAAGATGAAGGCCTAATAATCTATGTGAATTTTGGAGGTTTTTTTCTACCATTATGAATATATTTTTCTTATAAAATTAAGACAATTAAGCTAACCCCGTGGCCAATCTATCACTTGTAACAAATAACATTCTCTAAACATGACCTAGAACATTAGCACACAATCTAGAGAGAGAAAAAATGGATGTGCTCATTCTGAAAGCCTAATTGATCAAGGTCAAGGTCGAAACTGAAGATATGGTTACAACAATTCCACTAGCGACATAGATAATGATCGTTTTAGACCCAGTGATAGTGATATTATTAGCAATGGGGCACCCTTAGAGAAGAGCTAGTGAATTTGATGAATGTGTAATGTAGGTATAGAAATAAATTCTCTCTCGATGTCACTTTTGTGAGTTTCCTAGTAAATGCCACTAAGTATACCACCTACATCACCGACTCTAGGGGAACAATCGTAAGACATATTTGCATGCAAGGGTAGGGAAACTATGCCCAAAACCACCTAGTACAATTATCAAATAGAGTCATACTCTTCCCGCGTGAGTCTCCAAGTATTATAGCGAAAAATGCTAATAAAACCCACCATTATGTATAGAACATGCCACCAAGACAAAGTGGGGTATATCACCAAGTTCACTTCAATTTGACTTCATGTATGACCTCATGTTATAGAGTATTCCCAATAGATTCACAAAAATAAGTGGATTTTCCCTCCATACCCCAAGATATTAGGTTTATTTTGAGTTCTTGGAGTAGTTAACTTCATATTCCTACTCCAAGACCCTAGCCCTAGCTACGCTTGTTTTGTTACAAGTGAAAAAGAAAAAATATCAAATATTTTAAACATTATTTTTTATACAGCATCATTTACTTAATAGGGTAGAAAAATGCAATTGAGCTAGTGTGAATACACTGAAGACCAAATACCTATTGCAAATTATATTAAAATGAAAAAATTTCTTTCTTCATAGAATGAAATTTGATAAGAGAAGGGAGGAGAGTATTTCCCTTATCAAGTGAAAATAACAACCTCACACACTCTCAATAATCACTTTTTAAAAATTCTCTAAGATTATAAGAAAATAGAGCCAAAAAACTATGTAAGTAAATCTCTAAAAAAGAGCTGAAATTAGAAGAACATGAATGAACACTAACCAATCAAAAGATCTGAAATTGACTTTGTAATCAAATTATCCCAAAAAATAAAAATAAAAAACTTATAAATATCAAAAGTAAGTGCAAAGTAAATATGATTGTTGTAGTTCAATGGATAGCAAAAGTAAGCATAAAAAATTATATACAATGGTAAAAAAAACCTATCCCTAATTTAAGGCAAGGGAGTATAAAGGAATGGAAATCCAAGATAACCCTTTGGATATGAGAATATGAGAAGATATAAAGGGTTTAGCTAGACCTTTCTAGCCAAAATTTCACAACCACAATATATCTAAAGAACAAATACCACTCAAAGAGAGAAAATCCAAGCAAAATAATTTCAATAAAAAACACCCAAAATAGAGAAAAATGATAAGATCCAAATTGAGTAGTAAATATTCTTAATAAAACTTTCAGATAGGTCTCAACTATGACAAACAATATCAATATATATCAAGCAAAATTAAAGCAAGGTCTTGAGCACAAGTGCCTCAAAATTGAGGAAAACAATGTTAAGGAAAACCCTAAGAAGGGAAAAGAAAGAAATATAATGCAAAAAAAAGGTTTTAAATGAGATTTAAAATATATTTGAATTGTACTCAAGAATAAGGAAACATGTCCAAAAATTTATAGCAAGTTCTTGAACGAAAGATCCCTAAAACCAATCAAAATAGGTTCAAAACAAAACCTAAAATAAAAATAAAAATAAAAGTGAAAATAAAACTAATTTGAAAAATATATGTAAAAAAATATGAACAAAATATAAATTGTAATAGAAAGCACAAAAATAAAACTGAAATAGAATATCAAATTCTAAGGGAAAAACTCTTAGAAAACATAATTTCTAAGAATTTACGTTGCTTAACTAGTAAGTATCAAAAGTAATTTACATGGATGAACAATATGAAGAATACATAAAGGTTTTTTTGTGTTATTTATTGAACTCATAACTCAGATAAATGGAGAAATATGACTTGAAATGGGAAAATAATATGAGCTCATACTACATCTAAGGTCAATAAGAGAAACAAATACCCATACAGGGCCGTATAGCCACAAATAACATAATGGAAGAAATAGACAATTGAAAATCAAAGAGAAGGAGAGGTTTAAAGAATACTATGGTTGTCTCCCTAATATGGTAACCAATTCTATTATATTTATAATTACCTAACCATAATGATTTGTTTCTTTGTGATCCTTTCCAAGGGATCATCTAGACAAACATCTGCAATATGAGTGTGATAAGTGCACAACAAGTTTCCACAACAATATATATATCATGAAATACATAATATAACATAAAAGAGAAGGATGAAAGGAAACAACTATTAAATCCAAATCAATTAGTAAATTGATGTAAACAACTTGGGGTATGCTTCACCTCTTCATATCCAACCTCTTACACATATGAAACCAACATACATACATCCAAATATGAAACCAACATACATACATCCAAATTCCTTTCCTAAATTGCACAAGAGCAACCTCTCTTGCAACTTAGTAGGTAGGTCTCCTCTAGCCTGTCATAAGAAAAAATATATTTGATTATAACAAAGACACATGATATCAAATTCTCACTCCAAGACTTACCCAATCCATTGAGATTATAACTATAAATAGGTCATGAATCCTACCTAGGAGAATGAGTATGGCCACTTGGGGGGAAGAGAAGTATGGAAACCTGCATAGTAATTCACTCCTACCCAAGTCATCAAGGATATCCATAAACCTAATATTCTCAAGAATAAGCAATTCTAGAAGGCCCAAGATTTAGATTAGCTTAAAAGTCAACAAATAGCATAAATTACTATTTTCATGTACTAAATGTTTAGATAATTATGAAATATGCACAAGGCTTTCCAATGTAAATGCTAAAAAATGTCAAACAAAAGGTAAATTTCATGCATAAAGGTCAAAAATGAAAAATAAAATGCAGTTGAATCATATGTGGGTAAATAGCTTGATAACAGTATATACATTTCTTATGGGGTTAGCAGTTAACTATGTCACTTAGATATGTGTTTCTTTGTGTATCACTTATGGCAGCCTTCTGGGGTGGGTTAGGTATAAATTAATGATAATGGTATAAAAAGTAATATTCCATTCATATAATTTTTCATGGCTTCACAAAATACATTAATATAATGAAGAAAGATAGCATACTAAAGAAATTGCATAAATGGAAATCTTTTGCTGACCTCATAGGAAAGAATGATGTAATACACACTTCACCTTGGCCATTAACTAAAATTTCGACACCTAGACCTAACCACAATAGCTTAATCCAACAAGAAACAAGCGAGTCTCTCCAAACACTTAATAGTGACACCACCAAAATAATATACCTTCGACACCAATTATGATTTTCAAATTACATAGTATTAGGGCTTCCAAATTCCTCAAAACTATTGTTTTTCAATTTTCGTGTTAACATATATTTATAGACATCCCCAACTTTTGATGCAATGTTAATATAACATGCTTACTTACATTGCTTTGTTATGCACTAAAAATTTAACTCACTATGTTTTCCTTTTTAGCTCCAATCCTTGGAATTTAAAATTCTTATTCACTCGTTCCCTATGTTTTTGAATAATGGAGGCATCATCCTCTTATTAACATTGGGGATTAGGTAATAGAAGGGTAAAGTTTGCTACATATCCTCTCATATATTATTTCCATTACGTGGAAATGTTCAATTTAGATAATGTGTGTTTATTATCCTTTTCAATTATGTGTATCATGTAATAACATTAATTATGTGTCACTTATCCTGCACCACTTATGTGGATTAATGTGGATTGTTATGAAAAAAAATCCAAAAATAGAAGAAAAGAGAGATCAACGCCTTAGAAATAAGCCACTTCAAGGCAAAAACCTCCTTTAAATTACATAAATGAACAATTATTTAATTTTATAAATGACAAAATATCCTTCTATGTATAGGATTCCAAGGGGCCAAAATATAATCCTAGCCGACCTAACAATAATAATGTAAGGGCACAATAATAACAATATTTGGGTTACAGGGGTACAACAATAACAATAAAGGGGTTACACTAACAACAATATGGGACTATACTAGTAATATAGGTACCTAAAATGCCCCTCTACTTCAAAAAAGTGTTGTCCTCAATGCTTGAGTAGCTCTGGGTGCTTCTGTATAAAATTCTCATCCTCCCATGTAGAATCATCAGTGGGTAAGTTCTTCCATTTGATGAGATACTCTGAAATTGATCAATTTCGTAGCTGTCGAGTTCTTATTTCCGTGACTACTTCAGGTTCCAATATTATTTTACTTCCTCATCAAGTTATGGCAGTATTGTTTGAACCGAAAATTTTTCCCCTATAACCTTCTTTAAGCATGAAACATGGAAAATTGGATGCACTTGCGAAGAAGTAGGAAGCTCCAATTTGTATGCCATTGTACCAATATTTTTCAACACCTTGTAAGGAGCATAGTACTTTGGTGATATTTTATTATCCTTCTTATATTTCTTGAGGGACATATGTTTGTATGGATGTAGTCGTAAATATACCTAGTCTCCTACATCAAAAATTCTCTCGTTGCGATGTTGATCTGCGTGTTTTTTCATTCGATTTTGTGCCAAATTTAGGTTATCCTTTACGAGTTGGAGAACTTCTTGTTGATGCTCAATGTGATCTTCCACTGCTTGAACCTTAGAATTTTCTCTTAAAGAAGATGTGATAGATGATGGATGATATCCATAAAGTGCCATAAATGGGGTCATTTTTGCTGAAGTATGGAAGGAAGTTTTATACCACCATTCAACGAGAGGTAACCACTTGACCCATTATGCTTGCTTATCAGATACAAATAAATGAAGATATCCTTCCAAAAATTTATTCACTATCTCAGGTTGACCATCATTTAGGATGATAAGATGAGCTATGAGCTAGTTGAGTACCCAAACAAGAAAATAATTCCATCCAAAAAATTCCAAGAAAAATGGGATCTCTGTCACTTACAATAATCTTCGGGTTTCCATGTAGCTTTTAAATTGTTTCCATAAATCAAGTAGAAAATGTACTTGATTTAACTCGATGAGATAATGCACAAAAGTGTGCATACTTGGTAAGTATATCAACTACCACCATGATGACACTCTTTACTTCGAACTTAGGTAAACCTATGATAAAATCCATTGAAATATCCTCCCAAGGTTGACTTGGAATGGATAAAGGTTGTAGAAGACCCAGGGTCTTAATTATCTCAAATTTATTTTTCTGAAAAACCAAACATTGTTCCACAAATTTTTACCTTGAAGTGTCTTTCCATTAGATAAGGTCGTCATTTCTTTAGTGCATGTCATATTTCTAAAATTTCATTCTCATAAATAGATTTTTGTAAATACTTTCCTTTGATTGGATGACTTTCAAAAGAAACGAGTCTTCATTCTTTAATTAAAACAACACCAATTCCATTTCTTGAGGCATCACATTCCTTAATAAATGTTTTTGTGAATTTTGGCATAGTTAACACTGGTGCTAGGCACATTTCCTCTTTATGATGTTCGAAGGCCTTAGTTTCTTCAGGAATCCATGAAAATCAATATTTCTCGAATAATGTTGTTAGAGGAGTTTCTATTCTCCCATAATTCTTAACAAAGTTGCGATAATACCTTTTTAACCCGTAAATGCACGCAACTGCTTTATAATTGTGGGGGAATTTCCATTCCTTAATGTCTTTAATTTTGTTAGGGTCTACCTTAACACCCTCATGAGATACAATATGACCCAAATATTCCACCTCTTGTACTCCAAAGAAAGATTTGGATGTTTTTGCATATAATTTTTTCTCCTCCAATAGTTTGAGCACCCTGTCAACATGTTGAACATGATCCTTCCAAGGCCTGTTGTAGATTAGTATTTAATGAAAAAATACTTGCACAAATTTTGTAAGGAAGGGTTTGAATATGGAATTCATCAACCCTTGAAATGTAGAAGGTGCATTGGTAAGGCCAAAAGGCATTACCAAAAATTCATAATGACCCTCATGAGTTCGAAATGTTTTTTTAGGAATATCTTCAGTCTTCATTCTAATTTGATGATATCTTGAACGAAGATCCAACTTGGTAAAATAAATTTCTCCATGTAATTCATCCAATAATTCATCAATCACAGGAATGGGAAATTTATCTTTAATAGTGATCTTATTGAGCTCCCTATAATCCGTACACATGAACCATGATACATCCTTCTTGTGCACCAATACTACTAGAGCAGAGAAATATATTTGACTAGGTTGAATTATACTAACCTCTAACATTTCTACAATCCTACGTTCAATTTCGCTCTTTTGGACATAAGGATATTTGTAAGGCCTGATGTTTGGAGGAATACTTCCTGGAATCAAATGAATATCATGGTCATTATCAAGAATAGGTGGCAGTCCTTTGGGATTATTAAACACCTTTGAATGATTGTCCAAGACTTTTTGGAGATCTGGAAAAATATATGATTTTGATGTTGGAACTCCTAGTGAGAATAATTGTGCAATTACACCTCATAGTTCTCTCTTCAAAAGATTTATCATGACATTAGAGCTTATTATATTTCATGGATTCCCTGCAATACCCCGTAATTCAATTTCCTTTCCTTCCGAAAAAAATTTCAAGAAAAATTCTTGAAAATTACAGGGTATTGTCCCCAAAGATTGTAACCATTGTACTCCTAGTACAACATCAAAGCATCCCATTGGAATGGAAAGAATTGGAATATTCAATAAATATTCTCCAATGGTTAGCTTGATATTATGGCATTTTCCAGAGAAATTTATTGTTCCTCCATTGGAAACCATCACTTAACATTCTTGTGCTGGGTATAGGAAACAACTCAATTCTTTGGCTACCTTACAATGAATAAAATTATGGGTACTACCCAAATCAATCAACACTATTAACTTTTTCTTCTTGATATGCACTTCTATATTGAGAGTTTGAGGAGTGGTAATTCCTACCAATGCATTACATGATATGGTCAGACTCATTTCTTCTTCTTATAGGGTTGGTTCCTGGTGTATATCCTCTTCTTTGGAAGTTTCTTGTTCATTTTGTTCCTCCTCTTCACAATCTATATAAAATGATTTCTTCTCAGCACACTTATGACCTTTAATGTATTTTCTATCAGAACTGTAGCAAAGCCCTTTTTCTCTTTTTTCTTCCAATTGTTGTGGTGTCAACCTTGTAGTTTGTTGAAGTCTATGAGTATCAACACTTTCATCTTTATAGATGTGAGTGGTAGCCTTCCTTGTCGCCATAATTTTACATTCATTTTTTCTTGCCAACCTGAATGCCTTCTCCAATGAATTAGGTTCCCAAACAAGAAATTCATGTTGGCTGTTATCCTTTAAAGTCCCTATGAAGACATCAATCTCGTGTTCCTTTGGAATATCAATTACCCTTATATCCAATTTTTCGAAGTCCTCAATTTGCACCACCACTGAAACCTTTTGTTTGAGATTTATCAATTGGCTAAAGAAGGTGTTTTTCTTTGTATCCTCATAATGTGCTACATTTCCTCCACAAAAATTGACCAAGTGATAGTTTTTTTACGATATCAAACACATAGATACCATATAAATGTATTTTGTTCCAAATATAAAGTTGCAATGTGTACCTTTTGTGTGTTTTTCACATTATTAAGATCAAAATATTGCTCCATCTGTGGTATCCATATTACGGGATCCTTGCCATCAAAATTCCTCATATCCATATTTGGAATATGGTGGTTCTTCTATCCACCATTGTAGTTTATGAAATCACGTTTAAAATTTATTTTTATCTCATTATGAATTTCCTCTACTATCTTTTTGCCATTAGGAAATCTTTTCTTGTATTAACCTTCTCATCAAATCTTCCATGTCTGATTTTAGATAATTGTTCATGTCTTCCATGTTCTATTTATTTTTTTCATCGATATAAACTTCCATGTCATCCATCTTAGCTGCCATGCCATCCATCTTATCCTCCATGACTTTCTTCAAACCATCCAGCTTAGATTCCATGACCTTTCTTCGAAAATTCCATTTCATTTTTTGTTGCTCTTTATGAGAGAGAAATTTGGTGGACTTTCTCTTGTAATTTTGATATGTCATGTTGCACTTCTTCCTCTTCATGAGTCATATTTTAGCTTTGTGAAGGCTCACTGGGCATTGAATTATTTTTAGGTGGCATTTTAGAACCCAATACTGATATATTTTTCTTTCTTTTGAGGAGCTCGATATTGAAACTGAATTATCTGTATGATTTTGGATCTTAAATATTTGAAATTTAGCCATGTAGTAGCCCTTTAAATCTTCTTTTGAATTCCACATGTCTGACCTAATTTGGATTCTTCAAGGAAAATTTATTCCCAATCTCCCACAATGACCTAATTATGGACTAGTTCGGTAGAGCAAACTTGTACGATGTGCCACGTGTCACTGTTTCCTCCTTTGGCTCTTAAATTGCTACACATGATACTACAATCTGTGTGATTACTTCCAAATCTTACAGAATTCTAATCCGACCCTCAAAGAGAGAGTTATGATGATTTTCCCACAGTCACGTCTTTGAGATGAAATTAGGGAACTTGAACAAACCCTAACTTCCATAGATCTTATCTCCTCAAATATTACGAACCAATATCTGAAATTTTTATCGGAAGTTCGTCAATATTTTGGCTTTGCTTTGTAAAATTTCAACTTTTGAACTATCATATAAAATAATTTATAGCACAAATTCCATGATGACCTATTTTAGGTGAAATTTGGGAGCCTCGATAAATCCTAAATTCCATAGATCATATCTCCAAAAATATGAAGAATCAAGATGTGAAATATTTACATGGCATTCCTTCGAATTGCGGCCTCGCTTTGTCAAAATTTCAGCTTCTGAGCGTTCGTAGAAAAATATTTATAGCGAAAGTGCCACGATGACCTATTTGGAATAGCGAAATCCTAGAATCCAAAGGCTCTAATAGCAAATTTTATGAAACGAACTCCAAAAATAGAAGAATAGAGAGATGAATGCCTTAGAAATAATCCACCTCAAGGGGGAAACCTCCTTTACATTACATAAATGAAAAATTATTTAATGTTACAAATGAAAAAACCTCCTTCTATATATAGGAGTCAATGGGGCCACAATATAATCCTAGCCATCCTAACAATAATAATGTTAGGGCACAATAATAACAATATTGGGGTTACAAGTGTATAACAATAATAATAAAGGGGTTACACTAACAACAATAAGGGACCATACTACTAATATAGGGACCTAGCATGCATATATATTGATGGTCATCATTCATTGCTTATGTGCATCACCTTCGTGTTATTAGTTAAGGAACATCACTTACAAGATACCTAATTTCTTGTGCCATGGCTCAAGCCTGCATTCCTTTGGCAGTGCATTGATGCTTGAATATGTCACTTATGGTAGGTATATTACATGGCATGTTGACTATGTTTCTCACTTTGAATAATATCACTTGTATGTGAAATTCTTATGGGTAATCACATAGTTATGTTGAATTGATATTTTTTTTGCTTAATTGTATCACTTATTGGAGTTCATTATGGTGTGTTTGGTATATAACAGTCGCAATTCTCTAATCGAAAATATTAAATCCATATAATGTTTAATTTCTGCATGGAATTCATAGATTTAATGAAAAACATTAACATTTGAATGAAATTTCATAAAGGAAAACCTTATGTTGACGACCCAAGAGAAAATAATTCTATCTACACATCACCTTAGCTATCAACTCATTTTTCAACACTTTTCCTTAACCATGATAGCTTAGTACAAGTTGACACAAGTGACACTCTCCAAAACTTGATAGGGATCCACCAAAAGTAATCAACCTCAACCCCAACTACACCTTTTAAATTCCACAAAATTAGTGCTATCAAATCCCACATAAATAGGGGTTTTATTACATATCATATTATTTACTATCACCTCTAGGTAAAATTATCAAGCTACATTATCTATGTTTTTTATGATGTGTTAATTATTTGTGTCTTGAATGAATTTTATAATTATGTGTCAGTTATGGTGCATCACTTATGTGCATCCCTTTTGCCTTATAGCTAAGTTTCATCAACTATAAATGATACCTAATATGTTGTACAAGGGTTTGTGTTCATTACTTAAATATGTTGATTCTTATTTATGTAATTTATATTAGGTATCTTATGGTATGGAGACTATGCATCTCACTTTGAAGAGTATCACTTTATAATATTCCTTTTGGAGCATCATTATTTTATAAAATGCATAAATATAATGAAAAATATAACATCCCAAGGAATTTGCATAAAGATGAATATTATGATGAACTTTTATGACAAAATTTCATTATCAGTACCTCACCCCCAACATTAACTATACTTTCCACTCTTAGCCACTACAACTGATCTAAAAAATAGTAAGTTGTGCTAAAAAAAAAAAATGAAAGAAACGATGGTGGGGGTCCAAATGGAATAGGTGGGTGGCCACCAATATACATTTGGATCATTCCCCCCCCCGCTTAGGAAGGAATGGTCCCCATTGCGTTGAGTTCCTCGATGAGATGAGGAAAATTCTGCTGAATTTGGTATTGGATTTGTCGCAGATGTCATGGACTTGCTGGATGAATTAAATAAATTTGGTTTCTTTATCAGCCTCAGATGGTATATGTGTGGGTTCTGTCTATGTGGTCGCATGAGGTATTGCAACATCAGCAAATAGTGCATCTGGGGTCAAATTAATGGAGTTCTTGATGTGACAGTGAGAGGAACCTCTGTGGGCGAGGAGAACATGTCCTTGTTTTCCTTGATGAATTTTTCCATCTACTTCTATCGTGCAAGGGGGCCCTCTTTCGAGGCTATGGCCACAATCATCTTCTTTCCCTATGGGTGAATTTTAATTCAAATAAATTTATTGGTTTGGGAAACAATCTTACTGCGTTGTTTTCTAGTAGTGAAAGAGATGGTAGGAGGTGGTACAACCTCTACTATCCTGTAAAATTTATTTCCAAAAGTAATAAAAACAACACGAGGCATAGACTCATATAAAAAAAATTTCTTCCACAAGTATGGTTGTCCCACTAATACATCAGACACATCAAGAGGAGCAACATCGTACAATACCTCATCTATGAATGTCTTGATGTTGTACAGAAGGCAGCACTACGGGAGGATGCGAAGATCTCTTCCTTGGTGAAGCCACCAAATGGTATATAGTTGTGAGTGTGATGTGGTTGGTAGGTCGAGCCGCTTCAAAAGCTATGCTGAAATTAGGTTTTTTTGGGTTCCACTATCAAGAAGGAATTGCAGTGGAGAACCCTTCACCCACATATGTGAGTAGAAGAGGCTCTCTCCCTCCTCTAGATCCTAAGGATCCTCCCTCTATCTCTTGGTGTTGGCAATAATGGCACTGGGATATACATCAATGATCTTCTGCCCTTTTTCATCACCCTTGTCTGGTTCTAACTCAGGATGAGGACATGCAACTGACTCGGGTGCCTTTATTTCGACCACCAAAAACTATTTGGTCTGACAATTGTTTGTATTGTGAGTGGGGCTGCTATGAAATTCACAAAACTTCATAGTGTCCTCATTTGGATTTCTTATTTCTTTCTGATTCACCACGCTTTTCTTTTTCCCCTTTTTATACTATTCGGGGCCTCCTTTCCCTGGCTTCAAATACACAGATCCAAAGTCTCGTTTCTTTTTCTTAAATTTCTGCTCAATCTTGGCAGCATAGCGATATTTCGTGCCAAGAGAGGTAATGTAAAGGAAATCCATTTCATCCTAAATGTATCAGTGAAAAAACTGTGGTACTTGATCATGAAATGTCCATCTGAATCTTTAATACCCAAATTTGTACGCATGGTATGGAACAAATTCATCATTTCGTGCACATCTTGATCCCTTTGCTGCCACAGCGTGGCCCATTGGATGTATTTTTCCTCAGAGCTCCCCATGGGGTAATATTTTTCCTTGAAGTCATCTCAGAAATAATTGCTAGTGGGTGTGTATGAGAATAGAGAGGGTTCCCTCTCATTTTTTTTCTCACAGTATGTTTCCCACCAATATTTGACATGGGGGCCACCTTTGAGGAGTGCAAAAATATTTTTTTCTTGATCGGAGAAATCATGGATAGAGAAATACCCTTCCAATAAATTCAACCATATATCTATGATGTATTCATCTATCTAGCCTTCAAATACAAGATTGTTGAAGTTGACCTGTACCTTGAAAGGAGAGGCACATCCAGAGTGATTGATGGATGTAGATGCGTCGTCGATGGGCACTCGTTGAAGGATCAGGCATTCCTTTGTTTCTCGAGGGTTTCCACGAGAAATAATTTTATAGGATATCCTTCTCCCTCGTCTTTCTCTTCTTCTGACATGGGAGGTCGTCGGTGTTTCCGAGGATGATCTTGCAAGGGTTCAACTAGATCGAACCCTAAATTTTTAGACCATGACCTCATTGGGGACATGAAAATAAAAAATAAAGAAAGAGAAGTCCGCTCTGATACCATTGATCCATATTTCTCCAGAAACACAATAATAAAAAAAATAAACATAAACACAGAGATGCAGTGGAGATAAAAATCCATTTCATTAATATCAAATAACATAAATATGCTTACAAACATAATGGAAATAAAATAGCTAGGGCATTGGTAGCTTATCTCTTAGAAGGCATGTGGTGGCTATAGGCCTCTAAAATTTGTTACAATGAGGCTCGAAGCCCTATTTATTATTTAAAAATAATGGAAAACCCTAAACATCCAAAAACCTAACCCTGGGAGATGAAGTGCCAAAACCATGGTCCTCGTTTGGGTAAATTGGTACATCAATCTTCCCGAGGATGTAACTTTGGCAGATGATATTTTTTTGATGCGCTCAATCCCTCGTTAGAAATATATATCCATGGACTACAACTTTTGATGTGGGAAACATCGAAGGAACTTGCATGTTGCTCCCGTTATTCCCAAAAAACATCGTTTAGGGCCTCAAAACGACTCCGAAATTTCATGACCCAGAAAACTACTATAAATAGTAAGATGTGTTGAAACTGAAAAACTGAAAGAAGCAATGGTGATGGTCCAAATGGAATAGGTGGGAGGCCACCAATATCCACCTGGATCAATAACTCATTACAAGTTGGAAAAATAAAGACTCCATATTCTTGATAGCGAATCCACCAAAATAGGAAGCCTTAGTTTCCAAGCAGGTCGTTCAAATTCCAAAAAACTAGGGTATCAAATTCCACTTGAGAAGGGTCAATATCATTTTTTTACCCAGATTTCCTAATTATGCACTCAAATTTCAATTGAGTATATCACAATGATATAAAGGAAAATTCCATCCAGTCCATTATAAAATTTGTATACATAAATGAGTTTTCCACTAGCATTATACAATTTATATGAAAATCATATATGCTTACAAGTATAAATCAAAATTGTGACTACAAAAATGTCAAATTTAATTCTTACATGCTTAAAAGGTTTTTCTTTGATTGCTTTAGTTTCTTTGTTATCTCAGTTGAAATTAGGCAATGGATTTTTTGGTTTTATACCCAAATAAAAAAATCATAATATAATCTAAAATATCTCTTGGAAGAAAGTTACAACTTTCCATAAAATAAAAATTAGAACTGACATGAGAAAACCATTTATTTTTGTTTACTCATGACACAAGGTTATGGCTAGTGAAACCCGTCTCATAGGGCTTCATAGCACAAAAGTTGATTTATTTGAAAATATGTGCAACAAGGTTTTATTCAATGAAGATAAATATAAGTTATGCAGAAGAGAATTTGTTTTGCAAAAAAATATATTGAGTGATTTTTGGTAGTGTTATCTAATGGGCCTTGGATAAAAAAAAAATCGAAGCTTATAGAAATGTTTTTTTCTACATGGTTTTATTTTTATACCCACGATCAAAATTTGTTTACATGGGCCTTGGAAGTGGCTTGCAAAATTCCATAAAATATTAATTTACACTCAAATGAGAAAACTCTTAACATTTTTTTAATCTTGGCACGGGGTAATCGCTATGTACATTCCCCTCCTAGGACTGCATACATTGAAAATTGATTTATTTGATGATGTTGGGGTCTATGATTTTTTTTAATAAATAGCAACACAAACTTTGCACAAGTGGGTGTATTTTGCAAAACACTATATGAAGTAATTGTGATTAGCATGGTTTAATGAGCCTTGGACAAATGAAAATGAAAATTATTATTAAAACCAATTTTAATACTCTATTTGGTTTTCGTACACATGGAAATAAATCACAATATGTCTATAAATGGATCTTAGAAGAGCCTTAGAAGTGACTTACAACTCGCCATAAAATTCAAACCAATATATGGATGGGAAAACATAAAACCTATAGGAATTATAGAACTGGTTTGTAGCTAGGGACACCCCACTACAAGGAATCCATAGGCTAAAAATGATTTATTTGAGGAGATTTAGAGCTACGGGTTTTTTTAGTAAATTTCAAATAAATTTTTTTACAACTAGGTCGATATTGAAAAACACTTACATAAGTAGTTATGCAAAGTGTGCTCATACGGGTCTTCACAAAACGCAAACGTTGAAGCCTATGGAACTCATTTATGATAATTGATATGTATTTTATGACTATGCACAAAACTCACAATATTTCCATAAATTTATTTTCAAATAAACTTGGAACTTCCATAAAATTAAAAATTGGACTCATATGGGTGATCCATCAATTCCATTGGAGTCCTTCCAACATGTTATAGCTAAAAATGACCCATACAAAGACTTCCTAGGTCAAAATTTGATTTACTTAAGGAATTTTGAAGTGAGAGTTTTGTTCAGTAAACATTAGTGAAAACTTTTCATAAGGGGACCGATTTTATAGAAGACTATTTTATGAATTATGGGTAGTCTGTTCACATGGGTCATGGAAAAAAAAAAATTGAAAATGATAGAGCTAATTTTTTATGATAGATTTTGTTTTTATACCCCTACAAATAAATCACAATATTTCCCATAATGGGCTTTGGAAGAAACCTACAATTCACCATAAAATTCAAACCAGTGCTCAGATGGGAAAATCATTGATTCTATTGTATCCCAATTAAACCAAATTAATCATACATGGAAATGTTGCATTATATATTTTTAGAGGTTAACATCTCATGGGGTGTTTCATATCAATAAAAAAAAAATCAACGTTTTATAATTGAAAATTGCATATTATAAGTGGAGATATGCCAATGAAAAATGTCCTAAGATGTATTATAAAAACATGGAAGATTGTGGCCAACCTAAGAAAAATGAGGCACTTTAAAAATGTTTGATATGATATGTGAAAGTAACACTAGGATATTAGGAGAGATGGAAGGAAACTAATTGTTAATTCATGTTTTCACCCATAAATTAAGGTTTTCAAATATATAATTATTAAAGAGTATCAAAGAGGGCTTGCATAGAGGACTTGAAGGACATAAATAGTCAATGATGCAACCTCAAGTTGCAAATAATAATATAATTAACCATTGTGGAAAAATATTTGTACAAAACCATCGTAAGTAGTATTGACTATACATTATGCATTTGATATAAAACTACGACAAGTGTTGAGGCCCAAAATGTATCTCTATTATACATTTTGTAGATATACATTTGTGCTAACCTTGAAAGAAATTTTTCATTATGGTTAATGTCATGATTTTTCATCTTGAATCACCTTAATGATTAAGTAATTTCCATGATTTATCATTCATGTTGATTCAATATAATGTAAATTTTAAATTATTAAATTATTTGATATAGAAGTTGAATATCAAAATCATATTTATAGTACATAATTTATTGTAAAAAAGTGATTTTTAGAATTAGTATATGCTTGGAGAAGTGTTCCATAAGGGATCAAACGCGTTCCAATTTCTTCTGGATAAAATGATGGGTATTTATTCATTTACAACAATGTGGATAGTAACAAGAAATATGATCCTAATGTAACAACTCCACTTACCAAATTTTTATTTATTTACAGCATAACTATTAAAATTGTCATCCACGAATTTTAATTTGTTCGTCACTATTTGACAAAACTCTCTCATTATAATTTCTATTGTTATTCTTTCATTCATAATTGATGAACTCAGGTATAGCATTTTTCTGCTATTTACTCTACTTGTCTTTCCTATCGAATTCATCCCTAGTTTTCCAAGACAATTACACTTGATAATGTTTCTATTTAATCTAGGATAACATATCTATATTATAATTTACCTTCTAATTTAATCTTTTTATGTCTTCCCGACCTATTTACTTTAATTTCAAGCTTATCTAGTATAATTTATACTATGTCAATCTTTAATATTTCTAGGATATACCATGCACATTCCTTGGGTGATACGTATATCATATTTTATAAAATCACACTCTATATATATACTACATCCCCAACGGATTGGGAAATTTATATAATTCATGATAAAATATTAATGATAAGTTCAATAAATAACTAGGATGTTCGCTCTCTAAATACATCCCTTATAAATACGACTTGACTTTACAAAGCTAATCATCATATATACTTTTTCCTTTTCATCCTTAATAATAGATGGTACTTATGATATATATATTTGTTTGAAAATACATTGATATCCTTACGGTTATATGGTATTAGCACTAACATTATATTTTTCCTATAGTGGTTTCCTACAGCAGAGTATGTATATGTATTAATCATACCACGTATGACTATACTATACCCATCCGTCCTAATTGTGATATTAATTTGATTATTCGGAGTAAACTCTATATATTTTTCAGATCATAGGTTTAAACACGATTTACGTTTTCAAGATGTTTGTAATAATGTGATTAATAGAAATCACATGGCCTCGACGACTTTTCCAACTATTATGGTCTTAGATCAAAGGCACGTCGATGGTTTGGATGATGTTGTATCTGTGTTGTAGGAGTGTTATGAAACCTAACCCTATCTGAATTTTTCATTTTTTTCGCTTGGCTCCATCTACTCTCGGCTCTAGTTCTTTAACCTCCTGTTGATTTACCATGCAGCCATAGATTTTTTGGGAATGTTTGTCTCTACGTTCACCATAGTTCAACTTCTTGCCACACTTTCTAAGTTATCTCTGAATGCATCTTCGTAACCTTCAAAGGCCCTTAGCTCCTCAGGTAAATATTCAATGATGACTCATTATCTTTGTCATCCCTTTGAACAATTTTTTTTTTTATTCTATATTTTTTTTCTTTTCATCGCTATAAGTTATGCAGTTTCTAATAGTCGTTTTTGTGATTTTAGGGTTTGTATCCATCTCTAAGACTTCAAGGATACTCAGTCTCAACGTGTATGTAATTGGAGGTAAATTTATTTTATAATGAAGAGGTATGTAATTTTTTTCTTCATACTAGTGTGATAACTCAAGAAACTTCGTATTCTTGCGAATACCATGCTTGAATTTCCATATCCCTATACTATGGTTTCATCCTATTTAATCATACGATAACATTGATGTGTGTATGGATTTTTGGGTTTCATTGGCAAGACGTTATAGCTAGGTTATACATTTGTATAGGCATGATTTGTTTATGGCCTATTGTTCTCTATAGTTCCTCTTTGAGACAATATTCTCTGTAGTATTCCATATCTCTCTGGAATGATATTTTTCTGGGTTTTGGGCACTTATCTTTATGACTTAATGTTTCTTTCCCTCTTTTAGTTTGGCTATACGTTTTCTTGGAATTGATTTTAGTGTTTTCTCTTTCCATGAGAGTTCCCTTTTAAATGTTTCCCCCAATTATATTATGAGATTAACGTTAAGCACAAATCAATTTTCTTAAGGCTTCATGGTATTTTTATGAATACCTTTCATCAAATTCAATTATAATTCGATTTTATATTTAGGTGTTTGTTGTATTTCACATCATTTTAAAGTATTTCTTTTACGAGAATAATTTCAAAATTTATTGTGTTAATAATTTCGTAACAGAATTTAGAATGTTTCAATATTTAATTTATAAGTATGTTTTAATAATTTCTATGTGAAACATATTTGAATTTTATGAATATTCATTCATAAAATAACCACAATTTTCATCAAACCTTTTTGTATATAAATTGTTATATTTATGCAATATAAATTCGATTTCAAATTTAATTCAAAACCATTATTTACCCATACAATTAGTCTGTGATTATTAATATTCCTAGCATGCCATTGTTCACGAATTTATCCTTTTCGTTGAAGTAATTTATTTTCTTGTTTTACAACTTTTCTTTCTGTATTAAATTCTCATATTTCACTTATAAATCAGATTCAAACAATATGGATTTAATACTAGAATTTTATTAATTCCCTCAATTATTAATATTCTTTTTTGTACAAGAATAATTTCATCTATTCTCTGATTGGCAGAGTTCCTCCCATGCACTCTTTCCCTAAGATGAAAGGTATTATTTTATTTTCTATTTCATCAATTTAATTTCCTTTTCCTCTTCTATTTTCATCAACTTCCTTCTCTGATGATGTTCCACATTTTGATTTGTAGATTTAATACCACTGTCTAATTAAGAACAATAAGGTAATAATTTTATATTTAGTTTCTATTTTTCCTTGAATTAATTATTTCTGTCTTTAATTACATTTCAAGACAATTATACTCATTTTAACTAATTTGTATTTCTGTATGTATAGGCACTCCACATAATTCCATGTCCATGCTTAGAATTTAATTGATACTATGTAATTTCATGAGTACTTCCGTCACTCACTCATTGAAAATAGATTTTTTTTCCTCTATACATGTTGGTATATATCACTTTGAACAATCCAACCTATTCAATCTATATTCCTATTGTACTATTTATGTGGGACAATGAATTATGTCTATGATTTATGACAAAATTAAATTGTAATCTATTTAAACTATAATATCTAGACTTAAATTATTGCACTATTGTAATCAATACTCATTTCCAGAATTTAAATTGTATTTACTTTCATGTATGTGTTTTATTTAGCTTGGTCCTTTATGATATTTCTGAGATAATGCAATAATTTGTATTTGTATTGAGCTTATTTTACAGTACATATATTGTTTGGAATTTACATATTCATGTTAATATTACTTCACTGATGAATACACTAACTTTACCTTTTTCTAATGTATTTATATATATCTTATGTAATTACAGTAATAATATTTTCCACCTGTAACATACCCCGATAACCTCGCAAGAAAATGCATGGAGTTAGGAATTTTTTTTCAAAATATACAAATGTGTAACCTTATAAATTACCTTTTATATTTCCACATTAACCATTTGAATACCCATCATCATCACTTAGAGAAACATTTAGTAAAAATCATAGTGAGTTACACAACCATTAATTGTCCTTGTTGTAGCATATTAACTTAAATTTCCTGTTATAACTATGTATCAATCCCATGGTCATTTTTAATTCAATTAGTACATCACCTAATTGATAATATAAACATCACATCATGAAAGAAATTAACATCATGAATATGACACAATGAACAATCACATAAATATACACCGATATACCCTGGAAACCCCGTAGGGTGAAAACTGGAAAACGCTTAATTTTATTATTAAACGCTCGTGAGGGTTGTCACCCTTCACTCAATGGTTGTAAGGTAGTCAATCCCTTGACCATTTTCATAAAAATTACGTAGAAAAATAATCTTAAACGAAACATAACTAGCTATAAGCTATTACAACCATCATGATACCATTTACCCACAAATCATCAATCTCTTTCTTTGTATTCGGACTGCTTCCTTTAGTGGATCATCATGTAATTGGAACTACTAAACCTTCATGGACTAACAACTCTTTATCTTCCACAATGTTAAACTTGAAAAATCATTTTCTCAAGTCATCCTTCTTTCCTGCCATTGTTGTCGTTAGCACACTTGATATCATGATTAGATAAAATATTAATAAACCAATAATCAATCTCTATTTGTTACACTTCAACAAATATTTGTATGCATGTATAAAACATAACCACATTGACATTAATTTCCTTATTTAACATCATTTCACATGCATTAGTAACAAATAATTCACTATCAAGCATCCTCTTTCTAACAAAGACTAACAAAATCTTGCATGCACTTTCATATTATTTCCAAAAGAAAGCTAACATACTATATAATAATATTGTGCATGCAAATGCATAACTAGATTTCAAGATAACTATCCCAACAAGCAATTTATGTTTTTGCCTACTCTTATGTTTTCTTTTCAAAATGGATTAATGCAATAGATGTTATACTTATGCATTTGAATACATGTTCTTTTCCAAAAACATATTTTCCACCCAAGATTTATTCATAATGGTTATTATATATAACAATGCCAGCTCTATTTCAAACAAAGTTAACATACAAGTTATAGTTTTGTGCATGCAATAACATATCTTGTTCTTCCTGCCAGTAAAACACATATTTCTTTCCAAAAGAAACTAAATAAATATTTCATGGAAAAATAAACACATTTCTTTTCCAAGGGTGAAACGCATACCATTTATTATTTCATGCATGCAAAGTGGCATTTCCCTCTCATCCAAAAGATATAGCCAATAACTATGCATAATATTCTCCCAAGATAAAGCTAATACCATAGCTAGTCCCTTTAGGTTTCCAAAATACATATTATTTTTCCCAAAAGAGGGCTAACACAATAAATATTATGTGATTTCATCTTTGTTCTCTCTAGAAATATAATACTCAAAACTATATTTTTCCCATGCATACAAGCATATATGTTTCTCTAAGTAATATTACATAATAAAGCATGTGATTACCCTTTTTCCTCTCCAAGAATATAATCCAATAATGCATACAAGGACATATTTTTCTCTTCTATTCATTTTGAAGAGTTTTAACACAATAATTATTTCCTTGCATACAATTATGTAATGTTCCAAATGGAGAAAAATAGGCTCAGTAGGGAATATCTGAAGATACTCCACTATGAAATCATAGAAATATGGAATTACACCAATAGATATAAACCAAAGATAGACTGATAGGGAATTTACTGAATGCATCACCTTCACAAGGAAGGGTGAAATCCAGAGGCTTCCTGGCCCGTTCCAAACTCTGTCTATAGAAGAATGGTGAAACGCAGCAAGTGTGGGAATGACACACACCTCTTAAATTTTTCTACTCTTAGGAATGTTAGATCCATAGGTCTAAACAATGGATCCAAAAGAGAAGAAAAAACCAACCAAGGAAGAAGCGGGAAATTCCACTCTCAAGAAAATATGTAATAGGCTCAAAGAGGACGTTGTATAAGCAAGACAGTGTGAAAATAACACAGAATAGGGCTGGGTTACCTTATTTTAGGCTGTGTGGGACCTCCAAGCAGATTTTCAGATAAAATAAATCAGTTTAGAGGGTTTAAGCAAATCTCCCACAATCAACACTAGTTGAAAATTAGCTAAAGGAGAGAGAGGGTAAATAGAGAAACCCTCCTTCAGGAATTGCGCAGTTTCTGCTCGAAGGCACTGGAAATATGCCATTAGAATCATGTTATAGTATGGCATCAATAAATCAGATATATAATCAAGTTCCTTTGTATAATCATTTGATTTACTTGAAGCAAGAGAAAGAATCCTTCAGAAATAATAGCAGAAACAAATGGAAAAGCTGCAGAAAGACTTGACAGCATTTTATATGAGGAGATTTAGTTTCTGTAGGTTAATATTCATATCTAAAACTGATATATGGCTGAAACATCAGATCCATACTAGATCTGGAACTACTCAACCTTCTTAACAAGATCCCCTTGGGGTTTTATCAAAATAATGGATAAATAAGTGTAGATCTAGCTTTTAATACACTGAACTTTTTATTGCAATTAAATTCAATCATTATAGAATCATGGCCCTTATGAAAACAAAATTATTTTCAAAGAATATGGTTACTTATCTCTTGATGCATGCTTGGAATACTCTCTTCCTCTTCCTTGGCTCCATTCTCCATGTAGTCTCTCCTTCCCCTCTTCTATTTCCCTCATAGTCTTACCATAAAATAGAATTAAGAGAATGGAATAGATTTTATAAATCACAAATGTATTCCAACTTTTTTCTAAATAAAAGAATTCCATCTTTTCTAAATCATAAAAGCATTCCAGCTTTTCTAAATCATAAAAGTATTCCAGCTTTTTTCTAAATCATAAAAGAATTCCATGTTTTCTAAATCATAAAAGCATTCCAGCTTTTCTAAATGTTAAAATTATTCCAACTTTTTTATAAATCATAAAATAATTCCATCTTTTCTAAATCATAAAAGAATTCCAGCTTTTCTAACTCACAAAAGCAATCTATAAATCTCTCATGCTTTTATTTTGAAAGCTATATTTGTTTTTTCCTCGTGAGCAAAATATCACTTATCCATACTCTTTCCAAATCTATCACTCAATATTTCTAAAACCAAAATATTACTCATTATTTATAAAACTCATAAAATATACCAACTTGGAAATATAAATTATTTCCATAGAAGAATTTAAATTATTCTAAATAAAATAATTAAGAAATAATTCTTCCAATATTCTTATAATTAAGAATTACAAGAATATTCTTCCGGTAATATAAATATAATAATTAATAATATTTAATTATTTAATAACCCTCATTTTATGAGATTTTTTATGCTGGCTTACACGAGGGATATTACAAACTCCCCCCCCTTAAAGAGAACATCGTCGTCGATGTTCTTTTCTTTTTGGAACATTAGCCTTTAATTTTCATTAGCAATTATTTAGGAAATGCAAAATAATACCTAAATCATAATACTTTCACAAAAACTCAAGGAGCACTTAGCCCTTTAATCATCAAAATGATAAGAAAAACTCTATCAAGTGCATGTTGCATATTATTTAGGAGTTACACTAGCCTTTCTTTCCCACTAATGTTTTTGCAAATTACTGTCTTTCTCTCCCACAATAATTTCAATCAAATTCAAACTCATGGTATTTATCTCCAACCATTTCATTTTAAAATTGTTGTCTTTCTCTCCCATAGTAATTTCATTCAAATTCAAACTCATGGCATTAATCGCCAGTGATTTTTCTCTAGCGTGTTAGGAATTTAAAGTTCAATAACTCATTATTTTATCTAACATGAGTTATTTTAATAGCCTATATATTTCAATTTATTTCCTCTATGCATGGATATAGATAAGTCATTTATGACATGTTCATTTTCTCATAAAAACACAACCTATTTCATCGAAGTTGTTGCTAATACAATTTAATATATCATGCATGCAAAACTATAACACATGCAACAACTTTGAGACATGAAATTTACAGTCTATTGTAACATCGAACATATTTAGATAATTTTGAGCATAGACATAATTTCATCTAACCATAGTTAATTTCTAGGAATTATTGAGGAACTGAGCATATTCCACCCAACCGTGAAATATCTCCAATAGTTACCCACTGAGCTAAGATCTACTTGCCACTAGAATCAACAACCTCATTGATTCCTTGGTGATTTCTTCCCAGCAGATTTTTAGCAGCGTCCTGCTTTAAGGTCTGCCAACCTTTTTTCCTAGGCCTTTTTGTTTTATATTTTTCGAAAAAGATACTCTTCTTTTTCTTTAAAGCATGCCTTTCTCTCCCGCTATGCTTTATTTTACCCGAATTAGAATTTATCTCCAACTAAGTCATTAACATAATCTTTCTCTCCCATTATGTTAATTTTTCCTCTTTATTATTTTCTCCTAGGGATTTTTAGGAGACTTTTAGGGAAGGTCCAAGTTGAACTTAACCACCAATAGATTTTCATAAGCTGGCAAGAAGTCTTCTAAAACTATAGAGTTATTTCCTGAATACCCCAACCAAAGTATTCATTAACTCAATAATAAAATAAAATATTACCTCATTACATTAGTCCCATCATAGCTTCCATAGCCATTGAATCCAATAAAAATTCAATGTCTAAAAATAGTCAATGTCTACAAATCCACTGTAATTTACATAATTTTCCATTTTCATATTATCATCAAGGAAAAGGAACATTTATGTACACCATGCATCTATACTTGACCCACAACATGGGTCCCACAATTTGTCAAAGTACATTGACAACAATTCATCACATGTAATATACATGGTATACATTCAAAATTGCCACATAATAACAATAATGCAACTTAGAAAAAATACATCAGCATATCTCTCATACCATATAATTATACTTTATTTAAGGTCTCACCTTAGCAACCATCAATATTGTACAGAACTAACAGTCCCATTGAACACTAGGACACAAAATGTGATTTTATTTTTTCTTTCCTTACCATTATCTTGCAGCCATGTATGCAACAACCATTAAGGAATTTTCGGAAAATAATTTTGCAATCATGCAATCTACAACCACTGTAGACTTTTATCAAATAGTATGCTAGCATGCAATCTAAAACCAATTCGACATTCCAACAAATAGTTTGCAAGCATGCAATCTACATACATCTTGGAATTATAACAACAATTTGCAAGCATGAAATATATGTCAATGAGACATTCTACCAAATATTTGGCAAGCATACAATTGATCGCCATTGAGGGACTAGTTAGCAGACATGAAATAAATTTCCATAAATATGTTTAAACAATCAAAGAGATAGTTAAACTAGAATTTATAGAATAACATGAATCATATTAATATCATCAATGGTAAAATTTCTGCCAATAAGACAACCAACAATCCCTACAGGAGTGTCTAATCAAAAAAATCGGCCAAATTGTGGATCCAAGTCTAAAAATAACTTTTTCCTGGAATAAACATGAGGGATACATGATCTCAATGCATGAAAACCCCTTGATGTTAAGATTAATCACATCCAAAACTTCCATGCATGCAATTATTTAAAACAACAAAACTATGTATCTCAATTACCACTTTTCGTCGAACACATGGAATGCAAACTTTCCTCTACAACTCTAAATTAAGAAAGAGAACCCAAAATTATGCTACTATGATTTTTTTCATTGACTTTAAGTTCACTATGTGAGTTCTACTTCACTCATTTCTTATTTTTAACAACTAAAGAGGTTCATTCATTTTTTTTATTTTTTTTATTTTTACAATATTCCATTGTCCTCTTCAGGGTCAACCCCAAACCTCTAACTTATTTAGTTATCACACCAACCATACATGAATTCATTCTTTATAGGCAGTGCATGGTAACTTTAGCCATGTTTTTCCACTTTTTTTTCTTATGAACCATAATCATTTTTCTAATATTATGCATGCAAAGGTTTGTAATTAATCTGTACTATAACCGGTGAGTGCCCAGGATGGTTCATAGGTACAATAGAAGTTTTATTGTATTTTATCCACATCCATATTCAAATTTCATTAGCACAACTTTCAAAGAAACATTATAACTTTCTACTCTTTCATGCGGTCATTAATCATGCATCATGCATCTTATGTTAATTGAAGTATACTACAAGTTTAATTAAAATCATACCTGAGATGATGCCCACTAGAATCATACCTCTACTTATTCCTTTTGCATAACGATTCCCAGAAGGCACCAGTGTTGCAACCTTTTGATTTGATACCATTTGTAACATACCCCGATAACCTCGCAAGAAAATGCATGGAGTTAAGCATTTTTTTCAAAATATACAAATGTGTAACCTTATAAATTACCTTTTATATTTCCGCATTAACCATTTGAATACCCATCATCATCACTTGCAGAAAAATTTAGTAAAAATCATAGTGAGTTACACAACCATTAATTGTCCTTGTTGTAGCATATTAACCTAAATTTCATGTTATAACTATGTATCGATCCCATGGTCATTTTTAATTCAATTAGTACATCACCTAATTGATAATATAAACATCACATCATGAAAGAAATTAACATCATGAAAATGACACAATGAACAATCACATAAATAGACACCGATATACCCTAGAAACCCCGTAGGGTGAAAACCAACAAACGTTTAATTTTATTATTAAACGCTCATGAGGGTTTTCACCCCTCACTTAATGGTTGTAAGGGATTCCATCCCTTGACCATTGTTATAAAAATTACATAGAAAAATAATCTTAAACAAAACATAAGTAGCTATAAGCTATTACAACCATCATGATACCATTTACCCATGAATCATCAATCTCTTTCTTTGTAGTCAGACTGCTTCCTTCAGTGGATCATTGAGCAATTGGAACTACTAAACCTACATGGACTAACAACTCTTTATCTTCCACAATGTTAAACTTGAAAAATCATTTTCTCAAGTCATCCTTCTTTCCTTCCATTGCTGTTGTCAGCACACTTGATATCATGATTAGATAAAATATTAATAAACCAATAATCAATCTCTATTTGTGACACTTCAACAAATATTTGTATGCATGTATAAAACATAACCACATTGACATTAATTTCCTTATTTAACATCATTTCACATGCGTTAGTAACAAATAAATCACTATCAAGCATCCTCTTTCTAAAAAACACTAACAAAATCTTGCATGCACTTTCATATTATTTCCAAAAGAAAGCTAACATAATATATAATAATATTATGCATGCAAATGCATAACAAGATTTCAAATTAACTATCCCAACAAGAAATTTCTGTTTTTTCCTACTCTTATGTTTTCTTTTCAAAATGGTTTAATGCAATAGATGTTATACTTATGCATTTGAATACATGTTCTTTTCCAAAAATATATTTTCCACCCAAGATTTATTCATAATGGTTATTATATATAACAATGCCAACTCTATTTCAAACAAAGTTAACATACAAGTTATAGTTTTTTGCATGCAATAACATATCTTGTTCTTCCTGCATGTAAAACATATATTTCTTTCCAAAGAAACTTAATAAATATTTCATGGAAAAATAAACACAATTATTTTCGAAGGGTGAAACTCATACCACTTATTATTTCATGCATGCAAAGTGACATTTCCCTCTCATCCAAAAGATATAACCAATAACTATCCATAATATTCTCCCTAGATAAAGCTAACACCATAGCTAGTCCCTTTAGGTTTGCAAAATACATATTATTTTTCCCAAAAGAGGGCTAACACAATAAATATTATGTGATTTCATCTTCGTTTTCTCTAGAAATCTAATACTCAAAACTATATTTTTCCCATGAATACAAGCATATATGTTTCTCTAAATAATCTCACATAATAAAGCATGTTATTACCCCTTTTCCTCTCCAAGAATCTAATCCAATAATGCATACAAGGATATATTTTTCTCTTCTATTCATTTTGAAGAGTTTTAACACAATAATTATTTCCTTGCATACAATTATGTAATGTTCCAAATGGGGAAAAATAGGCTCAGTAGGGAATATCTTAAGATATTCCACTATGGAATCAAATCAATATGGAATTACACCAATAGATCTAAACCAGAGATAGACCGGTAGGGAATTTACTGGATGCATCACCTTCACAAGGAAGGGTGAAATCCAGAGGCTTCCTGGCCCGTTCCAGACTTTATCTATAGAAGAATGGTGAAACACAAAAAGTGTGGGAATGACACACACCTCTTAGATTTTGTTTCTCTTAGGAACCTTAGATCTACAGATCTAAACAATGGATCCAAAAGAGAAGCAAAAACCAACCAAGGAAGAAGCAGGAAATTCCACTCTCAAGAAAATCTGCAATAGGCTCAAAGAGGACGTTGTATAATCAATCCAGTGTCAAAATAACACAGACTAGGGCTAGGTTACCTTATTTTAGGCTATTTGGGACCTTCAAGCATATTTTCAGCAAAAATAAATCAGTTTAGAGGGTTTAAACAGATCTCCCACAATAAACACTAGTTGAAAATAAGCTAAAGGAGAGAAAGGGTAAATAGAGAAACCCTCCTTCAATAATTGCGCAGTTTTTGCTCAAAGACACTGGAAATCAGCCATTAGACTCATGTTATAGTATGGCATCAAGAAATTAGATCTATAATCAAGTTCCTTTGTAGGATCATTTTATTTACTTTAAGAAAGAGCAAGAATCCTTCAGAAATAATAGCATAAACAAATGGAAAAGCTGCACAAAGACTTGACAGCATTTTATATGTGGAGCTTCAGCTGCTGTAGGTTAATATTCATATCTACAATTGATATATGGCTGAAACATTAGATCCATACCAGATCTAGAACTACTCAGCCTTCTTAACAAGATCCCCTTGAGATTTTATCAAAATAATGCATAAATAAGTGTAGATCTAGCTTTTAATACACTGAACATTTTATTGCAATTAAATTCAATCATTATAGAATCATGGCCCATATGCAAACAAAAATATTTTCAAAGAATATGGTTACTTATCTCTTGATGTATGCTTGGAATACTCTCTTGCTCTTCCTTGGCTCCATTCTCCATGTAGTCTCCCCTTCCCCTCTTCTATTTCCCTCATATTCTTATCATAAAATAGAATTAATAGAATGGAATAGATTTTATAAAGCATCAAAGTATTCCAACTTTTTTCTAAATAAAATAATTCCATATTTTCTAAATCATAAAAGCATACAATCTTTTCTAAATCATAAAAGTATTCTAGCTTTTTTCTAAATCATAAAAGAATTCCAAATTTTTTCTAAATCATAAAATAATTCCATCTTTTCTAAATCATAAAAGAATTCCATCTTTTCTAACTCACAAAAGCAATCTATAAATATTTCATGCTTTTATTTTTAAAGCTATATTTTTTTTTCCCTTGTGCGGAAAATATCACTTATCCATACTTTTTCCAAATATATTACTCATTATTTCTAAAACCAAACTATTACTCATTATTTCTAAAACTCGTAAAATATACCAACTTGGAAATATAAATTATTTCCATAGAAGAATTTAAATTATTCTAAATAAAAGATTTACTCATGCATAAATTTAAATCTCTTACACATGTCCACCTAATATAAAAAAATCATAATTCCTTACCCTTAAGAAATATTAAAATTTATAATACATAATTGAATTACTTGTACATACCACTTTTGGTAAGACTAATTGCCACCCAAAATTGAGCTTTCTCTCCACAGCTCCCCCTGAGTAGAGACCAATTCCTCCAAGGTGTATACAACCTCTTGTCTTCCCAGGAATGGCTTATTCAAGAATTCTTTCCTTTCAACATGTTTCCATACCCGGATCTAGTTTTGTTGTGAAACCAGCTCCAAAAATAGAAGAAAAGAGAGATCAACACCTTAGAAATAATCCATTTAGAGGGCAACATCCAATACATTACATAAATGAAAATTTCTTGGATGATACAAATGATAAAACCTCCTTTCTATATATAGGAGTCCATGGGGCCACAATGTAATCCTAGCCAACCTAACAATAATAATTTAAGGGCACAATAATAACAATATGGGGGTTACATAGGTACAACAATAACAATAATGGGGTTACACTAACAACAATAAGGGACTATACTAGTAATATAAGGACATAACATACTCCTCTCCTTCAAAAAGGTGTTATCCTCAATGCTTGAGTAGCTTTTGGTGCTTTTGTATAAAACTCTCATCCTCCCATGCAGAATCTTCCATGTGTAAGTTCTTCCATTTGATGAGATAATCTGAAATTTATCGATTTCGTAGTTGTTGAGTTCTTGTTTCCGTGACTACTTTAGGTTCCTATATGGCTTTTACTTCCTCATCAAGTTCTGGCAATATTGTTTGAACTAGAATTTTGTCCCCTATAACATTTTTTAAGCATGAAACATGGAAAAATGGATGCACTCGTGAAGAAGCAGGAAGCTCCAATTTGTATGCCATAGTACCAATATTTTGCAAACCCTTGTAAGGACCATAGTACATTGGTGATAATTTATTATCCTTCTTAGCTTTCTTGAGGGACATTTGTTTATATGGTTGTAGCCATAAAAATACCCAATCTCCCACATCAAAAATTCTCTCACTGCAATGTTGATCTGCTTGTTGTACCATTCGATTTTGTGCCAAATTTAGGTTATCCTTTAAGAGTTGGAGAACTTCATGTTAATGATTGATGTGATCTTCCACTGCTTGAACCTTATCATTTTCCCTTAAAGAAGATGTGATGGATGGTGGATGATATCCATTAAGTGCCATAATTGGGGTCATTTTTGCTGCAGTATGGAAGGAAGTGTTATACCACCATTCATCCAGAGGTAACCACTTGACCCATTGTGCTTTCTTATCAGATAAAAAACAACGGAGATATCCTTCCAAACATCTATTCACTATCTATGGTTGATCATAAAATTGACGATGATAAGATGAGTTAAGAAAATAATTCCATCCAAAAATTTCCTGTAAAAATGGGATCTCTACCACTTACAATAATCTTCGGGTTTCTATGTAGCTTTTTAATTTTTTCCATAAATGCAGTAGCAACTGTGCTCACTTTAAATGGATGAGATAATTCACAAAAGTGTGCATACTTGGTAAGTATACCAACTACCACCATGATGACACTCCTTCCTTTGGACTTAGGTAAACCTATGATAAAATCCATTGAAATATCCTCCCAACGTTGACTTGGAATGGATAAAGTTAGTAGAAGACCTGGGGTCTTAATTGTCTCCAATTTATTTTGCTGGAAAACCAAACATTACACCACAAAATTTTGAATATTATATTTAACACCATCCCAAAAAAAAAAAAAAATCTTCACTCTGTGGTAAGTTTTTAAAAATATCGAGTGTCCTCTTAAAGGAGAAGTGTGAAATTCCAAAAGAATCTTTTGTTTTAGATGGGAATTCTTACAAATATATAAGTGATATTTGTACCATAAGGAATCATTTTTCCAACTAAACGTATTATAGGTACTAGGATCTTGCTACAGATTTTGAATGAGAGTCCACACTTCTTTGTACTTCTTCCATTCATCCCTTTCTTCGGTTATCAAATCTAGCTGGATAATTATAATGGCACAAATAAATGCTTCCACCTCTTCATCCTTTCTTGAGAGTGCATCTACAACAACATTTAGCTTCTCTTTTTTGTAGAAGATTTAAAAGTCATAACCCAACATCTTTGTGGCCCATTTTTTCTACTCTTATGAATATAGTGTTTGTTCCAAAAAGTGTTTAAGACTATCATGATCAGTTTTTATCTTGAAGTGTCTTCCCATTAGGTAAGGTCTCCATTTCTTTAGTGCATGTAGTATTGCCAACATTTCCTTCCCATAAATAGCCTTTTGTAAATACTTTCCTTTGATTGAATGACTGTCAAAAGAAATGGGTCTTCCTTCTTTCATTAAGACAACACCAATTCCATTTCCTGAGGCATCACATTACACAGTAAATGTTTTTGTGAAGTCTGGCGTAGCTAAGACTGGTGCTAGGCACATTTCCTTTTTAAGATGTTCAAAGGCCTTGGTTGCTTCAGGAGCCCATGAAAATGCATCTTTCTTCAATAATGTTGTTAGAGGTGCTGCTATTCTCCCATAATTATTAAAAAACTTGCAGTAATACCATGCTAACCCAAGAAATCTGTGCAACTGATTCAATATTGTGGGGACTTTCCATTCCTTAATGGCTTTAATTTTGTTAGGGTGTACCTTAACACCCTCGTGAGATACAATATGACCCAGATATTCGACCTTTTGTACACCAAAGAAACATTTGGATGTTTTTGCATATAATCATTTCTCCTCCAATAGTTTTAGCACCCTGTCAACATGTAGAACATGATCCTTCCAAGACCTATTGTAGATTAGTATATCATCAAAAAATACTAGCACAAATTTTCTGAGGAAGGGTTTGAAAATGGAAATCATCAACCCTTGAAATGTAGAAGGTGCATTAGTAAGGCCAAAATGGATGACCAAATATTCATAATGACCCTTATAAGTTGGAAATGTTGTTTTCAGAATATCTTCAGTCTTCATTCTAATTTGATGATATCCTATATGAGGATCCAACTTGGTAAAATAAATTTCTCCATGTAATTCATCCAATAATTCATCAATCACAGGAATGGGAAATTTATCTTTAATAGTGAGCTTATTGAGCTCCCTATAATTCAGACACATGCGCCATGATCCATATTTCTTGTGCACCAATACTACTAGAGCAGAGAAAGAACTTTGACTAGGTTGAATTAAACTAGCCTCTAACATTTCTGCAATCATACGTTCAATTTCGCTCTTTTGGGCATAAGGATATTTGTAAGGCCTGATGTTTGGAGGAACACTTCCTGGAATCAAATGAATAGCATGATCATGATCATGAATATGTGGGAGTCATTTGGCAGTATCGAACACCGTGGAATGATTGTCCAATAATTTCTGGAGATCTGGATAAATAGATGATTTTGATGTTGGAAATTTTAGTGAGCATAATTCTACAATTCTGCCCTGCTGTTATTTCTTTAGAAGCTTTGTCATGACATTAGAGCTTATTATCTTTCCTGGCTTCCCTGCGATACCCCGTAATTTGATTTCCTTTCCTTTCGAAAAAATTTCAAGAAAAGTTATTGAAAATTAAAAGCTATCATCCCTAAAGATTGTAACCATTTTACTCCTAGTACAACATCAACACCTCCAATTGGGATGGAAAGCATTGGAATATTCAATACATATTCCCCCATGGCTAGCTTGATATTATGGAATTTTCAATAGCAATTTATGGTTCCTCCATTTGCAACCATCACTTAACATTATGGTGCTGGGTATAGGAAACAATTCAATTCCTTGGCTACCTTACAATGAATAAAACTATGGGTACTACCCGAATCAATCAACACTGTTACCTTTTTCTTCTTGATATGTCCTTCTATATTGAGAGTTTGAGGAGTGGTAATTCCTTCCAATGCATTACATGATATGGTCAGACTCATTTCTTCTTCTTCTAGGATTTCTTCTTGGTGTATATCATCTACTTTTGAAGTTTCTTCTTCATTTTCTTCCTCCTCTTCACAATCTATGTAAAATAATTTCTTCTCAGTGCACTTCTGACCTTTAGTGTATTTTCTATCACAACTGTAGGAAAGCCCTTTTTCTCTTTTTTCTTCCAATTTTTGTGGTGTCAACCTTGTATGTTGTGGAATTCTAGGAGTAGCAACAATTCCATCTTTATAGATATCAGTGGTAGGGTTCCTTCTCGCCATAATTTTACATTCGATTTTTCTTGCTAACCTGAATGCCTTCTATGATGAATCAAGTTCCCAAATGTGAACTTCATGTTAGATGTTATCCTTTAAAGTCCCTATGAAGACATTAATCCTGTGTTCCTCTGGAATATCAATTACCCTTACATTCAATTTTTGAAGTCCTCAATATGCTCCGGCACTGAACCCTTTTTTTTGAGATTTATCAATTGGATAAAGAAGGTGTTGCTCTTTGTATACTCATAATGTGATATCATTTCCTCCATAAAAATTGACCAAGTGACATTTTTTTACGGGAGCAAAGCCATCGATACCATACAGATGTATTTTATTCTAAATGTAAAGTTGCAATGTGTACATTTTGTGTGTTTTGTACATTATTGAGATCAAAATATTGTTCAATATATAGTATTCATGTTACGGGCTCCTTTCCATCAAACTTACTCATATCCATCCTTGGAATATGGTGTTTCTTCCATGCAACATCAGAGTTTATGAAATCACGATTAACATTTATTTTGTTCTCATCATGAGTTTCCTCTACTATATTTTCGCCATTAGGAAACATTTCTTGTATCAACTTTTCCAAAATTTCGATGTCTACTTTTATATCATTCTTCATGATTTTGATGTTGTCTTTCATTTTTTCATCTATCTTAGCTTACATGCCCATTTCCATGCCATCCATCTTAGATTCCAAACCATTCATCTTAGCTTCCACGACTTTCTTCAAACCATCCATCTTAGTTTCCACACCTTTCTTCAAAACTTCCATTTCATTTTTGTTTCTCTTTGCGATAGCAAAATTTGGTGCACTTGCTCTTGTAATTTTGATATCTCATGTTGTGTTCCTTCTTCTTCATGAGTCATAGTAGAGCCTTCTGAAGGATTAATGGGTGTTGAATTCTTTTTAGGGGGAATTTTAGAACCCAATACTGATATCTATTCTTCAATATGCCCTTGGAATAAATTCAAACTAATTTTTTTTTCAAACGAGACTTATCTAATTCGAAAAAAATACACACTTTTTTCTTGCTTTTAAGGAGCTCGATATTGAAACTGAATTATCTCTGCAATTTTGGATCTTCAATATCAAAAAGGTTTCCTTGAAGTAGCCCTCTGAATCTTATTTTGAATACCACATGTCTAACCTAATTTGGGTTCTTCAAGGCAAAGTTATGCCCAATATCCCACAATGACCTAACTATTGACTAGTTCAGTAAAGCGAACTTTTACGACTTCCCACATTCACTATTTCCTCCTTTGGATCTGAAATTGATATAAAAAAAATTACAGTCTGTCTACTTGCGTCCAATTTTTACTGAATCCCAATCCAGCACTCAAAGAAAGAGTTATGATGTTTTTCCCACGGTCGCCTCTTTGAGATGAAATTCGAGATCTTGAAACAATCCTAAATTACACAGATCATACCTCCAACAATATGGTGAACCAAGATCTAAATTTTTTACAGGAGGTTCCTCAAGATTTCAGCTTCTCTCTGTGAAAAATTTAGCCTCCGAAACCTCATATAAAAAACTTTATAGCGAAAATTGCTCTATGACCTGTTTAGGTTAAATTCAGGAGCCTGCAAAAAGACCTAACTTCCACAGATCATATCTCAGAAAATATTGTGAACCAAGCTCCAATATTTTGAGAGGATTTTTATCAGTATTTCGGCTTCCTGCTCTAAATATTTCAACTTCTAAACCTTTGTAGAAAACAATTTATAGAGAAAATTCCACGATGACCTGTTTGGGGCAGCGAAACCCTTGAATCCAAAGCTCTGATACCAAATGTTGTTAAACCAGCTCCAAAAATAGAAGAAAAGAGAGATAAAAACCTTATAAATAATCCACTTCTAGCGGGAGACCTAAAATACTTTACATAAATGAAAAATTATTGGATGATACAAATGAAAAAACCTCCTTTCTATATATAGTAGTCCATGGGCCCATAATGTAATCCTAGTGGGGCCACAATGTAATCCTAGCCGAACTAACAATAATAGTTTAAGGGCACAATAATAACAATATGGGGGTTATAGGGATACAACAATAATAATAAGGGTGTTACACTAACAACAATAGGGGACTATACTAGTAATATAAGGACCTAACAAGTTCATCAGGATGTTGTTTTCATTTTTCCTAGGATTTACTTTTGTTTTTTCCACAAAAGTACTTTAAAACAAGTTTTTTCCTCTTTCTTATTTTATTTCACCTCTTCTCAGTCACTTTCCACTTTACTGAGGTATCTTTTTATATTTTTATCTACAATATAATATTTAATATTTTTATTTATTTTCTCCAAGGATTTTTGGATAATCTAGGAAAATCTTAGGAATCTTATCCATCCTCATGGACTTGAAATCCTGGTCTCCATTTATACTCTAGTCTTTGAACAATAATTCAAATTACACATTTATTTAATTTAAAAGAATAAAATATTCCCACAATAATTTTTTTCCTTTAGGATTGTTCAATTGTCTAATAAAATCAGTAAAAATTGAGATATTACATATTACCCCTCTAAAACAAAACATCGTCCTTGGTGTTGCAAAATATTAATTCACTTTACAAACAGTGATGGATATTTTTCCTTCTTTTCTTCTTCTCACTTCCATATAGCTTCTTCAAGTGAAAAGTGTCCCCACTGCACTATCACCCTTACTACCATCCTATTCTGGAGCTCAATTTATTCCGGTTTCAGTATATGAAGCGGCTCTGGAAGAAATTCCCCTTCTGATTCCACAAGTATCACATTCCAATCAATTACATGAGTATGATCATGTATATAATTTTTCAATAAGGAAACATGAAAAAAATGATGAACCTTAATGTGACTAGGTAGAGCCACCTTATAAGCTACTGAACCCACTCTTTCTAGAACTTCAAATGGTCCATAGTAGCGTGGTGCTAATTTAGCACATTTACCCATGTATAAAGTACTCTTTTTGGGCTTAATCCTCAAGTAAACAAGGTCTCCCACTTTGAATTCTCTATGAATTCTCTTTTTGTCTGCATAGCTCTATTGTATGTCTTGAGTTGTCTTAATGTTTTGCTAAATTCTCTCTACACTTCTTTCCATCTCTTGCAATGCATCCGATCCAAGAATTAACTTATCCTCTGGTTGACTCCAACTAAGTAGTGTGTGGTACTTTCTTCCATGCAATGCTTCAAAATGGATCATCTTTACTAAGGCTTGATAACTATTATTATATGTAAATTCTGACAGATGCAGAAAATATTCCCATCTTGTAAGTCTATCCATAATATACATTCGTAATATGTCTTCTAGAATTTGGTTTATTATTTCAGTTTGACCATCTGTTTGGGGAAGTTAGGTGGTACTAAATTTCAATTTGGTACCCATTCCTCCAAAGAGATTCTTCCAAAAAGCTAAAGTAAACTTGGCATCTGTGTCCAATATAATCGTTTTAGGAATACCATGTAATTTTAAAATTTCTTTCATAAATACATGAGCTACTTGAGTTGTACCAAAAGCAGATTGTGCTAGTTAAAAGTGTGCAACTTTATTCAATGTGTCTACAACCACCATTATAGAATCATGTTGATAATTAGTTCTAGGCAAACTAGTTATAAAATCTATGGATACTATTTCCCACTTCCATTCTGGAATAGGTAAAGGATTCAACAATCCTATTGGATGTTGATGTTCTACTTTTACATGTTGACATTCCAAACATCTAGCTAAGTAATAAGCCACATTTTTCTTCATAACTAGCCAAAACATATACTTTCTCATTGTTCAAATCAATTTTTGATAACGAGGGTGTCCTGCATAGGGTTGTTTATGATACTCATCTAAAATTTCATGTTTTAATGAGTTCACATTTGGAATATACAATCTATTTTTATAATAAATCAGCCCTTTCTGGTTTGATTGTATCCCCATATATCAGTATTCTATAACTTTTCTTGAAGTTGTTCATAGTTTGATTCTTGACTCACTACTTCTTGTATTAATCCTTCTATGTCAAAATTCGCACTACTTCCAGCACTATTCAAAATTTTATGATCATTCCTACTCAAAGCATCTACAATATTATTTTCCTTTCCTTTAATATGTTTGATTTCTATGTCAAACTCACTAGGGAAAGACAACCATATAGCTTTTCTAGAATTTAAATTAGGTTGTGTGAAACAATATTTCAAACTTACGTGATTTGTCATTAGTACAATTTTTTTTCCTAGCAGATAATGTCTCCACATTTTCAAAGAATGCATTAGAACAAATAACTCTAAGTCATATACAACGTAATTCTATTCATGCTTCTTTAATTTTCTTGACTCATAGGCTATGATTGAGTTTTCTTGTAATAATACCCCTCATAATCCTTTTCCATAAGCCTCTGTACACACTACAAATTATTTGTTTGGATCAACACTATTCAAAATAGGAGTAGTTTTTAGTTTAAATTTTAACTGTTCAAAACTATGTTGAAATTTTGCTTTCGACTCAAATTTCACTCCCTTCTTTTCTAGAGATGTAATAGGATAAGCTAAAGCTAAAAATCCCTCTACAAGTCTCCTATAGCATCCCGTGATACCCATGAATGATCATATGGCTAGAACATCAGTAGGTACAGGCCAATCCATGATAGCTTGTATCTTCTCTGGGTCTACTGCCAATCCTTATTCTGAAATTACATGACCCAAATAATAAATTTTATCTTTGTAAAATTCACATTTTCTAAGTTTGTCATATAAATTATTTTCTCTAAGGGTTTGTAAGACAATTCTGAGATGCTCTTTATGTTCTGCTTCATTCTTGGAATATACCAAAATTTCATCAATAAACACCAATACAAATTTGTCTAGATACATATGTAACACACTATTCATTAGACACATGAATGTAGTAGGTGAATTAGTTAACCCAAAAGGTAGAAACAAAAATGCATAGTGCATACATCTAGTTCTGAATGTAGTCTTGTTTATGTCTTCATCCTTAACTATTAGTTGATGATAGCCTGTTCTTAAGTTAATATTTGTAAAGACAATAGCTCCTCTCACTTGATCAAACAATTCATCTATTCTGGGTAGCATATATCTATTCTTTATAGTCATTTTATTCATTTGTTTGTAGTCTATACACATTCTCAATGTGTCATCTTTATTTTTAACAAAAAATAGAGGTGCTCCCCATGGAGACACACTTGGTCGTACATTACATCGGTCTAACAACTCTTGTAGTTACAGTTTTAATTCTAATAAGTCGGGATTACTCATTCTGTAGGGTGATCTAGAGATCAGTGTAGCTCTGGGTACCAATTCAATTGAAAACTAAATTTCTCTTTTATGGGGTAAATGAGGAATTTCATCTGGAAACGCATCTTCCAATTCTATAATCAATGGTAAAATTTCTACAACTTCTTTTCAGTTTGTTGTCCTAATTCCTCTACATGCACAACATACACTTGACAGCCTTTCCTTGCTAACCTTTTTAAATGTAATGCTGAAATCTGTCTTATTGATATTGGTCTCAGTTTTCCTTTTACTATCACTCGTTTTCCTTCACCATCTACATAGTGAATTGTTTTATCTAAGAAACTAACTATTTCTTTATTTTTTTATAACCATTCCATTCCTACTAACACATCATATGAACCTAGAGGTAAAATATTTAAATTCAGTTATGTTTCATACAGATTTAAATTTACAGTAGTCTTTGGTGATTTATGGGTGACTTTTCTTTTTGTTCCAGTGGCTACCTGAACTAAACATGCTTGCTGAAATTTTTCTGATTTTAATTTACACTTTTCCACCATATGTGGACTTAAATATATCCTAAATTTTCTCATGGATCTATCAAAACATAAACAGGTTGTTCAACAATCATAGGCTTTGATTTTGATCATGCTTAATTGGTTTTAAGCTTGGTGTTCCTCTAGTGCAACATTGATTCTTGGAATTTTTCTAGCAACATAATTTACAATAGTTGCCTCTCTCAATACTTGAATGTTTTGAATTGTTCAATGAAGACAGTCACGTAACAAATGAGGTTCTCGAAAACCCTAGCACTTTAATGGTTCCTTCATTTTTACAGTTCCTTCTTTCTTACTGTTTACATCCACCTATTTAGATCCAGTTTCTGATTGGGCTGGTTGATTTTCTCTAGTTTTTCTAAACTTCTTCCTTTGATTAACTCGGTATAATCATAAATGGTATAATACCATGCATCCATGGCTTTTTAGGGAAATTTTGTCTCTATGTTCACCAGAGTGCAACTTCTTTCCACACTTTCTAAGTTATCTCTAAATGCATCTGCGTAACGTTTAGAGGACCTCGGCTCCTCAGTTAAACATTCAATGATGAATCATTAGCTTTATCATGCCTATGAACATTTTTTTTTTGATTTTATATATTTTTTTTCTTTTCCTTGTTATAAGTTCTGCAATCTTTAATAGTCATTTTTGGGATTGCGGGGTTTGTATTCATCTCTGAGACTTCAAGGATACTCGATCTCAATGTTTATGGAATTGGAGGTAAATTTCCTCTGTAACGAAGAGGCATTATATTCCGTTCTTCATACCAGTGTGTTAACTGAAGAAACTTCATATTCTTACAAATACCATGCTTGAATTGCTGCATCCATGTACTATTGTTTCATCCTATTTAATCATACGATAACATTAATGTGTATCTAAATTTTTGAGTTTCATTCAAAAGATGTTATAGTTGGGTTATACATTTGTATAGCCGTGATTTATTTATGACCTATTGGTCTCTGTAACTCCTCTTTGAGACATTAGTCCCTGTAGTATTCCACATGTCTCTGGAATGAGAATTTTTTTGCGTTCTTGGCACTTATCTTTATGATTTAATGCTTCATTTAATCTTTTGGTTTGGTTATACGTTTTATTGGAATTGATTCCATGGTTTTATCTTTCCATGATAATTCCCTTTTAAACGTTTCCCCCAATTTCATTATGAGAATAACGTTCAACACAAATCAATTTTATTATGGGTTCATGGTATTTTTATGAATACCTTTCGTCGAATTCAATTAGAATTAGATTTTATATTCAGGCATTTTTTGTATTTCACATCGTTTAAAAGTATTTTTTTTACGAGAATACTTTTGAAGTTTACTGTGTTAATGTTTTTGTAACAGAATTTAGAATGTTTCAGTATATACTCTATAACTCTGGTTTATAATATCTATGTGAAACTTATTTGAATTTTATGAATATTCATTCATAAAATAACCACAGTTTTCATCAAAAAATTTTGTAAATAAATTGTTATATTTATCTGATATAAATTCAATTTCAAATTTAATTTAGAACCTTTATTTACCCAATTATTTTGTGATTAATAATATTCCTAACATTCCATTGTTCAAGAATTTATCCTTTCTATTGAGGTAGTTTATTTTCTTGTTTTACAACTTATCTTTTTGTATTAAACTCTCATATCGTACTTATAAATTAGATTCTGGCAATATAGATTTAATTTTAGAATTTTATTAATTCCCTCAATTAATAAATTCTCTTTTGTACAGGAATAATTTCATGTATTCTCTGATTGGTAGAGTTTCTCTAATTCACTTTGTCCCTGAGATGAAAGGTATTATCTTATTTTCTATTTTGTCAATTTAATTTCATTTTCCTCTTCCATTTTCATCAAATTCCTTCTCTAATGATGTTCCACATTTTTATTTGTAGATTTAATACCAATATCTAATTAAAAACAGTAAGGTAATAATTTTATATTTAATTTATATTTTTCGTTGAATTAATTATATCTGTCTTTAATTAATTTTCAAGACAATTCTACTCATTTTAACTTAGTTATATTTTTGTATGTACAGATACTCCACAAAATTCCATTTCCATGCTTACAATTTAATTGATCCTCTGTAATTTCATGAGTACTTCCATCACTCATTAATTGACAATATATTTTAGTTTCTTCTATACAGTTTGGTATATATCACTCTGAAGAATCCAGCCTATTCAAGTTATAATCCTATTGTACCATTTGTTTGGGACCATAAATTTTGTCTATGATTTATAAAAAAATTAACTTGTAATCTATTTAAACTACAATATATAGACTTAAATTATTGCAGTATCGTAATGAATACCCATTCCCAAAATTTAAATTTTACTTACTTTCATGTATGTGTTTTATTTAGTTTGGTCCTTTATGATATTTCTGAGATAATGCAATAATTTGTATTTGTATCCTACTTATTTTTCAGTATAGATATTGTTTGGAATTTACATATTCATGTTATTATTACTTCACTGATAAATACAATAATTTCACTTCTTTATAATGTGTATATATATATATATATATATATATATAATGTAATTAAAGTAATAATATTTTCCCCCTAACCTCATATTTAAACCTATTAATGGGGCTTAGACATTCTGAGAGTTGGTTTATAAGTTCTAATTGCCTATGTAACCATACAAATCAACTACAATTTCTATAATAGTTATCTGTTAAATACATCAGACTATCAAACACATTTTCATACAAGATTTACTCATGCATAAATTTAAATCTCTTACACAGGTCCACCTACTATAAAAAAAATCACAATTCCATACCCATAATAAATACTAAAACTTCTAATACAAAATTAAATTACTTTTCCATATCACTTTTGATCAGACAAATTGCCACCCAACCTTGATCTTTCCCTCCACAACTCCCCTGAGCAAATACCAATTCCTCCAAGGTGTAGAAAACCGCTTGTCTACCAAGGAATGCAAATTTAAGCTTTCTTTCCCTTCAACATGTTTCCATAACTCAATCCAGTTCATCAGGATGATGTTTTCCTTTTTTCCTAGGATTTCCTTTTGTTTTTTTCATAAAAGTACTTTAAAACTAGTTTTTTTCTCTTTGTAGTTTTATTTCACCTCTTCTCAGTAAATTTCCACTTTACTGAGGTATCTTTTTAGATTTTTATCTCCAATCTAATATTCAATTTTTTTTATTTATTTTCTCCAAGGATTTTTGGCGAATTTGGGAAAGTCTTAGGAATCTTATTCATCCACGTGGAATTGAAATCTTGGTCTCCATTTATACTCTTTTATTTGCACAATAATTCATATTCCACATTTATTTAATTTAAAATAATAAAATATGTCCACAATAATTGTTTTCCTCTAGGTCCACTTAACCTTTAGGATTGTTCAACTGTCTAATAAAAGTAGTAAAAATAGGGATATTACACCCAAGTATAGGAATATAACAAATGGAAATGAAACTATGGTAGATGTTACTCTAATTAACTTGAGGTTTGGATACTTAGTTATGCCACTATTTATGGATCTCCTTCTCAAAAGGACACCAAGAATTTAGACACCAATCTCGATTGATTACAAACTTTTTTCATTTGGATGTTTGATGAATCCCCCAAAAGGTGTACACATTCTTCAACAACAAAAACTTGTACTAGTGCACCTTCTTCATAATCTAAATTGAATTCACCATAAAAAATGAAACATAAAATTTCAAGTATTAATTTGGCATAGATGAAAACCCAATATATAAATGTAAAAATCAACATCGACATGAAATAAACAAAAAATTCAATAATTTTAGAATCACGCATTGAAATAATCCCATTCATATGTAAATATGAGAAAAAATTATCCATATGTGATATATATGAATGGAAATTAATTGAATAATAATCCACATACCTCAATATAAAAGATAATTTTGAACATGTAATTTTACCTCATTTTTATAACTACGTAATTTCATTCAACTAGTCCATTTAGATCATATACGTAGATAATGGTATGCAATTGAATTTTTCCCTATGAATGAGGTACATAATGGCATAACATATGTACTATACTCATATAAAAAGCCTCTTGTTGAATATATCTACCAATGACTAAGTGCGTATAAAGATACATGACTGCACTTGGTCTGTAATCAACGAATGCATAACCACTTATATTTCTTGAATTTCCATCTAGTGTAATATTCACCCTTAAAAATACTAACCTAGTTACAAATTCACTGACTTTATCATTAGTTAATTATGTATACATAGTTTTATTCCCTATTGTTCATAATTCCAACCCATATTCACTACACCATTCATTATCTTTTAGGGAAACAATTGCATATATATGACATGTATAAATTGGAATATACGATGAAATGTGAATGTATAAGAGCTTGATTTTAGATAGCTAACAAGCATAAATGTATACAATATATAACTTGAGATATATGTACCTAGTTTTATAATATTGGATACATGATCATAGTCCACCGAAATGGATGATTCACCTTCATATCGTAGGTAATTCTAACCAATAACCCAAGGGAATAATAATAGTGATACATGATCATATTAACTGACCCAAACCGTTGATTCAAAATCACCCCATTCACCACTACTACATAATCCACAAAAGAAATCCAATTTTCATGTCCCTATTTTGAAAAAATGGTTTTGGGAAGTTGTGAATTTAATCAAATGCATTAGTTCCTTGTACTATGTTGCAATGATATGAATGTGATCATTCTACATTCATGAACCCATAGAAATTTATTCAGGATTGACCTATACTTGTTGATTCTTATTGTTAATTTTCTACATCAAACATTAGTGGAGAGCACCACTAGAATATATATTTTGCATCTTGGATATGAGTATTTTTTATAAAATTCATGTTCTTACTTCATAGCAAAATTTATATGTATGTCGCAACCCCATCCTTGTTTCAAGTCTTGAAGTAGTTGTAAATATGGGGCACATTGCATGTTTTGTAAAATGTACATAACCATAAACACACTAGAATTTTTGAATTGGCCTACACAACCATATGACAAAATCCATTATCAATCAATATATAAATTTCTATCCATCAACCGATCACTGATAATTTGAAACTAGTGTAGAACATAATGTGGGACATGGTGCCTATAATCACTTATGTATAATTTTGACTCCCTCACTATTATTCTCCTTTCATTGTTTCCATATGGCCCATGCATATATGTGATACATACCAGTATAATAATATTTTTTATCAGCAAGTAAGGGTCTCCTTCTATTAACTAGTTAAATATTTACAGTCATAGATATGCCGGCAAGCCAGAAACTAGACCTTGTGTCCAAAATTACCAAAAAGACTCATCCCATCACGGTAAACTGGAGGAATATCAAGTCTAATGATCCCTAAAATGGGTAGAAGAGACAGAAATCCAACCTGTAGCTAACTAAACCTACTAAGACTTCAAATTATGTACACTACAAGGCTAAGAGCCAACCGGTATCTAATCATAACAAAAATAAGGGCACCTGATCAGTCTCGGTCATGGTTCTCCCCTCCCAGGCTATTCGACTCTTGCATTTTCACGACTTCCTCCTCTTCTGTCCTAGACATCATCCGATGGAGATGCACAGTGAGGTCACAAAATGTCTAGATACCATGCAATCATCAAGGTATCCTCCAGCTTGTCAGTACTTTTGTCTAGCCCTTCCTTGATGTTGCGAAGGTTCTCTCCCACCACTTGAAAAATTATCCTCCTCTCACATACCAGATGACCCAGGAGGATCTGTATCACCCAGACCGGTTGCACCTCAACCCTCCCCTCATACTCCCATGCTAGGGACTTGACCAGGTTTGCCTCCATTTTGGAGATGGTGGAGGCATCCTCATCATTTTTCTCTGTAAAAAATAGAGCCTCTAAATCCAGTCCTCTACCCCAATTCTTCGGCTGAGACCTGTGACGCCCCCCTTCTATACCTCTGGACACCTCTCCTTTGCCACTACTTTATTCGTGCCCCAATGGTGATGACCGTGGGCTAGGTGACCCACCATTCTCCCCTCTAGGATGTAGCATTGACAATCCACTACCTCTACCATCTACGTCACTCCTAAGATCCCTACAACTTTTTGATCATTCACCTTGATGCACCATGCTAAGATAATTCCACCTCAACCCCTTTGCATCGTAATAAAACCATTCTGACCCACTCGCTCTACTTTACCTTCTTCCCTACCCCTTTTGACGCCTAAAACTCCACAATCAAGTGGACTGGACTAGAGATGGTACCTCCCTCCCTCAGGATTCTACATTCCCATTACCTCCACCTCCATTTTCCGGTGCTTCATTCCACTAGTCACTTTCACCATCCTTTCATCACTTAAAATTTTATCCTCTATCATGTATCCACCCACGTTGCCGCCTGCATTCAACTACGTGTGCTTGACCTCCAAGTGGGTACATGAAACCTCTCCTGCCTTCAATGAGCCTTGGTCACCCGCATCTATGGCACTATAATAAATGTATTTGAATCACAACATTGTTATTGGATCTCAATATCTACTTGAAGGGTGTATTTCTCAGTAAAATAGAAAATTGAAAATAGAGCTCTTGGAAAATTTTGTCCTTGAATTTTCCAAAAGATTCATATCTCAACTCTGGTACATACCAATTTTGAACATGTGCTTCAATTTTTATGAGTAAATTCATGAAATCACATAGTCATAGTTGATGACATAAAAATTTATATGTTGAATTTGAAGGTGTAGTAATAAAAAAATGCCACCTCCACTTTCCTAGGACTTCACCAATGCAATGATTTTCCGTTATTTCCCATTATCTAGTTTATAGATAATATATTTGATGATTTTCATATATAGTATCATGCTCCTAAATTCGTACTCCTCACTATCATGAATGTGTTGGCTCAATACGCAATGAGATGAAATTTCAATTAAAAAACAACCACCTAAAAAAAAATTTAAGAAATCAATAAAATAATGACATGTAGACATTTTTTTAATATGTCATTTTTATTATTTTACTTTTGTCAAAATTACCCAAATAAATGTCACATTTATCAAAATAATTGTATGTATATTTTATATTGAAATTAATTTATTAGCACAAGATTTAATAAAATTTAAATTAAAAAATTTATATAAATTAAATATAGACTAAATTTAAATTAAAAAAGTAAATTTCAAGGTTTAACTAAATTTAAATTTAAATTTAAACTATACAAATAAATGCACTTTTATCAAAATAAGCATCTACATATTTATTATCTTTAAATTAATTTATTAACACATGACTTGATAAAATTTAAGATCAAAAAATAAAAAATAAATTAAACTAAATTTAAACTAAATTTAAATTACTCAAATTTAAATTAGTAGGTGCTCGATCCTTGCCCTATATTACTAGTTATTGTTAATTTAACTCCCCTTCTTTCTTTCATTGTTTTCCTTATTTCTTTTCATTCTTTTAGACTCTTAAATAATTCATATTTAGATGATTATTATAGTATATTATTTAAATAATTTTCTTTTTTATTTCTTTTTGACCTCTCGTTTACATAAAAAAATTATATCATTAAAATAATATAAAATTATATAATAAATTGAATTTATTAAAAATTATAAAAAATTTAAGATAATGGAAATTTAAAATTAGAAATTAATCCTTTTATTATTAGTTTTATTTATTTATTTTTCCATCCGTAGTCAAACTAGCAGTTATTCCAATGACTAGTTTGGCTCTCTCTACATCTATTTAAGCTCAATCTCTGGATCTAATCTCTCATCTTGTCCTGAAGAGGAACCACGTTGGTTGGTTCGAAACACGTTGACAATGTTTTATTTCATGTGATTACTACTGAAATAATTTTGGAAAATTTCTATGGATCATAGAAGCATAAATTCAAATATCTATAAATATTTGTATCTAAATTAATTTATCTACACAATATTTAATAAAAACTAAAATTTAAAATTAAATTAGTTATGCGTCATTAAAAACACACTCAACACATGGTATTCTTCATTAAAAATATTCTTGTTATTACAATTTTTTTAGAATACGATATTAGTTTTATTTTTTATATTTAATGTACTTTTGGATCACTTGGGCCCCTTTCACGCATAAGGTAGTAAAATTATATTATTAAAAAATTTGTCCGTGCTTAGCCACACTTGTACCTCTTTTGAATTTTAAAATATTTTGACGTGCTTAGACGTTATACATGGAAATTCAATGTTAAGTTTTTAACAACCCTGATTTAAATATTCAAATAATTAAATCAATTTATATGATTAATAATAAACACATGAATATTCAACTATTTAATGTAGAGTTTTCGAAAAACATCAATAGAGACAACTTATCTGTATCGAAGATATTATTTACATGTGATTTTGGAGTTGAATTCTCCTTGAATTCTTCCAACCACGACAAATATTCTGGAGAGGAATCTCCACCCAACTATGGGCTCAACTACACAAATTATTTCTACAACTGGCCACCTCAAGCCTTCAATCAACATACTACTGCCAAGGAATCCTTTGTCTCGCAACATTTTTGTTGCAAGAGAATGGATGAAGGAATTGATGAATCTCATCCCCCTAATCATCCATTAAATAGACAAACAAATGGAAAGAGGTCCTCATGTAGACATTCTATGTGTCAACACGCAACTTTTATTTCTTTATTTTAAGTTTAACTTAATTCAATATTTCTCTTTTAATTTAACTCTTTCTTATTTTATTTGTTTTTACTTTTTGTTATTTTACATATTTTTACTATTTTTATAGTTTTATTATTTATATATATATCTATATATATATATATATATATATATATATATATATATATATATATTTAGAACTCCAGTTTATTATTACTATTTTATTTATTATTATTATTATTATTATATTCTCTTCATTTTTTATTCTTTACTTACCATTAGTATCTTTTCTTTATTTTTTATTATTTGTTTACCATATTTATATTTCCTTTATTGTTTATTATTTATTTACTTATACATTAATATTATATTATATTATATTATTTGTTTATTTATTTATTATTATTTAATATGATTAAATCAATTTTTATGATTAATAATCAACACATGACTATTCAACTATTTAACATAGAATTTTCAAAAAACATGAGTAAATATGACTTACCTGTATCAAAGATATTCCTTACTCCTGTTTTTGGAGTTGAATTCTCTTTTGATTCTTCTAACCACAACAAATATTTTGAGGATGACTCTCCACCTAACTGCAGGCTCAACTGCACATACTATTTATTCAACTGTCCAACCTTGAGCCCTCAATCAAGGTACTAATGCGAAGGAATTCTTTGTCTCACAATACTTTATCGTAAGAGAATGGATGAAGGAATGGATTAATCTCATCCTCCTAGTCATCCATTAAATAAACCAAAAAATGGAAAGAGGTCCACATGCACACATTCCATATGTCAACATGAAACTATTATTTCTTTATTTTAATTTTTACTTCATTTAATAGTTCTCTTTTAATTTAACTCTTTCTTATTTTATTTGTTTTTACTTTTTGTTAACTTTAATTATTTTTAGTATTTTCATAATTATATATATATATATATATATATATATATATATATATATATATATATATATATTAATTTGGAACTCGAGTTTATTATTACTATTTTATTTATTTATGATTATTATACCCTGTTCATTATTTATTATTTATTTACTATTATTATCTTTTATTTATTATTTATTATGTAATTAATAATATAATCTTTTAAGTATGAGGGGTTTCCACAGTGCATTATATTAGATATCATTTTTGGGATTCAACGCCATTAAGTAAGTCATTCATTTATGACCATTTCCATGAGAGGTAGTTGTAACTGACTAATTTCTCATGATTTTTGAATAGTTCACATATATATATATATTTATTTATTTGGAACTCGAGTTTATTATTACTATTTTATTTATTTATGATTATTATATCCTCTTCATTATTTATTATTTATTTACTATTATTATCTTTTATTTATTATTTATTGTGTAATTAATAATATAATCTTTTAAGTATGAGGGGTTTTCGCAGTGCATTATATTAGATATCATTTTTTGGATTCAACTCCATTAAGTCATTCATTTATGACCATTTCCATGAAAGGTAGTTGTAACTGACTAATTTCTCATGATTTTTGAATAGTTCACTTAGCACTCATTGCATCGGGTGATGCTCACACGGGTGAAGAAATGTGATTGAAACTAGTGAAATGAATCACATAGTGTCAATCATCACTTCCAGGGCTTGCACTCAGTAACCAAGACTTCCTGGGAGGTCACCCGTCTCAGAAATCCTCTAGCTCAAGCACGCTTAAATATAGATTTTTTCCCATAATCAAACCCACTTAGCTTGCTACCCCATTTGAAAAACCTTAGCAATTATTGTGCCTCATGAACCATTCAATGAAATCTCCCTTTACTCTCTGTATTTTAAGTATGAGGGGTTTTCGCAATGCATTATATTAGATATCATTTTTGGGATTCAACTGCGTTAAGAAAGTCACTCATCTATGACCATTTCCATGAGAGGTAGTCATAAATCACTAATTTATTATGATTTTTGAATAGTCCACTTAGCATTCATTTCATTATATTAGATATCATTTTGGGGGCTTGATTATGGGGAAAACTCCACAGTTGAGCGATTGAGCCAGATGAGTTATGGTATGGGTGACCTCTCGAGAAGTCCTCATTACTGGGTGCAAGCCTCGGAAGTGATGATTCACACTATGTGATTCATTTCACTAGTTTCAATCCCACTTCTTCACCCCTGTGAGCATCACCCGATGCAATGAGTGATAAGTAGACTATTCAAAAATCATGATAAATTAGTCAGCTACGATTACATCTCATGGAAATGGTCATAGATGAATGACTTACTTAACACAGTTGAATCCAAAAATGATATCTAATATAATGCACCGCGGAAACCCCTCATACTTAAAATACAAAGATTAAAGGGAGCACTTCCTGAATGGTTCATGGCACAATACTTGCTAAGGTTTTTCAAATGGGTTAGTAAGCTAAGTGGGCTTGATTGTGGGGGAAAATCCATAGTTTACTGCGCTTGAGCCAAAGGAGTTCTGGGATGGGTGACCTCAAGGGAAGTGTTGGTTACCAAGTGCAAGCCCCGGAAGTGATGATTGACGCTATGTGACTCATTTCATTATTTTCAATCCCACTTATTCACCCCTATGAGAATCACCTGATGCAATGAGTGCTAACTGGAGTATTAAAAAATCATGAGAAATTAGTCAGTTGCAACTACCTCTTATGGAAATGGTCATAGATGAATGACTAACTTAACACAATTGAATCTGAAAAATGATATATTGATCCAGGTGGATATCGATGGCTACCCACCTAATCCATTTGGACCCACACCATCAATTCTTTCAACTTTTCACATTCAACACCACTTACTATTTTTAGCAGGTTCTCGGGTCCTACACTCCCGAAGCCATTTTGGGGACTTAATCATCCAGGTGGATATTGGTGGCCACCCACCTATTCCATTTGAACCCCCACCATCAATTCGTTCAGTTTTTAAGTTACAACACAACTTACTATTTTTAGCAGTTTTTTGGGTCCTGAACTTCCGGAGCTGTTTTGAGGCCCTAAACGATGTTTTTTGGGGAAACCGGGATACATCTTTCTAATGAGCTATTGAGCACGTCAAATGGAGATCGGATGCCAAAGTTATGTCCTGGGGAAGTTGAAACACCAATTTATCCAAACGAGACCCACATTTTTGGCGCTTCATCTTCTAGAGTTAGATTTTTGGACATTTCAGTTTTTCCATTGTTTCTCAATAATAAATAGGCCCTCGAGCCTCATTCTCACACAATTTAGAGGTCTGGAGCCACCACATCTCTCCTCAGAGATTCGCTACCAGCACCCTAGCTATTTTATTTCCATTATGTCTCTAAGCATATTTCTATTATTTGATATTAATGAAATGACACATTATTTCCATTGCATCTCTATGTTTATGGTTATTTCTGTATTCTGTTGCGTTCTTGCATAAATTCGGATCATATATAATATAAAATTTTCTCTCCCTTTTAACTATTTATTTACCATCATTATCTTTTATATATTGTTTATTATTTATTTATTTATATTTTAATATTATATTATTTTAATTATCTATTTATTATTATTATTTAAAATTATTAGGGGTCAATAATTACTCCCCCTCTTTAAGGAACCTCATACCGAAGTTAAGTTGAATCAATTAAAATTTTATCTATCTATTTATTTATTTATTACTTCATGTTTTCCCTACACCCTCTGCCGAAGTAGTATAACGAGCAGGTATCAAAATTTTCCACAACACCTTGGAAATACCAACAAATATTTGTCCCTTTTCCCACTTTCTAAACAAAGCATAAGCCTTATCGTTCTGTACCATAGGCAACGACTGGCCCAAAAATGCACTCGACTCAAACCTCCTCTACTCCAAGCAAGGCATCTAGTCCCAATACTCAATGACTCTTGGAATCTCGCAAAATTAACCCTCTCCCTGAACACTTACTGAGGTGCACAACCCCAAGCATCAAAGCCCTTACACCCCCACCATGTTTTGGTATCCCAATCCAATATTAGGCACTTTTCCTACAATATCAGGCACTTTTCCTACTCAAAATGGTATCATATCCCCTCAAGAGCTATCCGTCACGGGATATACAGGACAAAGAAACAACTAGCATATGTAGTGTTGATGTAGTATGTCTACAACCCATATGGTGTTAATTATTATACCTCATGGGTATGGGCTCCCACAATATTATCAAGTCATCCCTCTTGACCGATTTGTGGATTTATTTTTAATCACCAGATCTCAACATACATCCAATGCATTAGTTATAACATCAGAGTATCATAGAAAATAATCCATATGCTAGATCATACATATCATATCTATCAATTATTATGCAACATCATTATCACAAAATTATAAATATTAAAAATCACATGCTCATGCATGTCATAAAATCTTCATGTAATTACCACGTGCTTCTCACCTTGCTATATCATAAAAAATTATAACATTAAAGAGATACCATGACATCACCTAATAAATGGAACCGCATAACCTCATATCATAACATAATAATATGATAATTATCTCAATACATATCATATATAGAGAAAAAATATATTAGAGAATTCTTATCCTGAATCAATTTCATTTTCTTATATAAAAATATGAACACAAACTATGAAATGTGATTATTCAACCTCCCTCTAGGATCTAGGCTATCTCACCAATATTATTAGTGGCATGTTTTCATCAAGATATCAATTACTTTTCAATAGTCATTTCCACTTCCTTCAACTAGGAAGTTGACCATTTACATTGTGGGTACACTCTATTAAGTACATCATTACATTTCAAATGAGCCTCATCATCTTTAGTCTTAATCTCTTGTCATTCATTCTTCCTTCCTAAATGGAATTTTAGGGAAATTCACTATTAATATATCACTGGTTGTACAATCTTTTCTGCAATCGTCAATATCAAATTAAAATTCCATGATCACTATACATATCCTTTTTATCCAAATGGAACACATACACTAGGTCATCCTTATTTAAGTCTTATGTCATGCTTAATCTACAAGCATGAGGGCTTGTTCTCCCTTGGTGATTTATCCATTACTCATGCAATTATCATTTTTAATCCTAAAAAATTTCTTATCTCACCAATTTCCCACTTAATATTTTCTATCGTAGATTCATCCATCTTCAAGTTGGACTAGGAATTCTTCCACTTTAATATTTATTTATTTTTTCTTGTTAAATACTATCGTTTTTTTGGAAATGGAATTACTCAAAGATACTACTACTATTATTTTCATCAAAAGTTTTAAATGTGTCGTGTTATGTGGCAACAACTTATTTTAATGCTAAGGGAACAAAATTTGATAAGTTTATGATCAAAATCTTAGTATTTAGTTAAAAAATTAAAGTTCTTAGAAATTTTTCAAACCAGAGCGATAGGATAGAGCTCGTCACCAGGATTCCAATGCAAATTGTTTTATCAAAATCTGAGTTCATATGAGTAAGTTATGGTATGTTGTTTTTTTTCCCAAACAGGTAAAAATTGCACAGAACAATGATAGACTAATGACTTGGCAGTCCAATCAACACCCTAGGTATCTTGAGGGAATATTCTCGAGTTTTCAGCTAATGACACTATGACAAGTATCATCACTAGAGTCGCTAATGTTTCTTGGGGAAGTTGAATTTGTCATCCTAATTCTAATTTTGAAGTTTTATCCATGGTGGATTATTATTTAAGAGTAAATATTAGGCAAATGGGGAAGGGCCGCGTGGTGCAACCGGAGGCTGCCATGTGTTCCCCCCCCCCCCCCCCCCCATGGTAAGTTTGGTTTGCATGATATATTATTATGCAACGTTGAAATGTGGGCGCATTATTAATTTTATACATAGTTCAGAACCATAGCACGGGGCGCATATATTTTTATCAAAGGTCGAAACCACCATAGTCGGTGCAACATATAAATATATCAACAAATATATTTAAACTGTGGTCAAGACCTATGTTCCATACCATATGAAGTTCACCAAATGTTTTATGGCGGGGTCGGGGTCTCACCCACAACCTCCCACACGCAACAACCATGCCTTACGACTATGCCATCTATCGCAAACCTTACCCTATAAGGTTTCTGGTGCCATTTGAAGTAACGTTGATGGGGATTTGGTGGTCCAGAGGGGGCTAGCCCTATGGGCTATACCCCTCCCACATGACTGCGAGTTGAAGATCAAGAGCTGACACAAAAATCTGGCGGAGTTTTTAATTGCGATTAAGCCAAGATTAATTACCATAATATGTGGTTATGTGGTGGTAATCCGAGATTTGCAGATAAGTGTGGGTTAGCACTAAATGTGCTTTAATGATGCAGGAGCATTAGGCTCAGAAATCTCTTTGTATTCTAATAGACTTAGGGGTTTTGTGTTTTCAAGGGAGTTGGTTACTTATGTGATGTTTCGAGTGATTTTAATGAGAATTAATTAAATATTGTCAGGAATTTTGTAAATTTTCTCGAATGTTGGAGAACATGAGAGAATTACGGTAGTTGAGAATTCATAGGGATTGAGAGTTTTAGGAATTAATTATAAATCCTAAATTAGAATTGGTTCATGATTTTAGGATGAGAGAGGATCCTTAGGGATTAATTATAGATTTTAAGATTAAAGACGATTCATAGGAAATTGTTGAGAAAATAGTGGATTCAAAACCAGAATTGGTTTCAGAAATATTTGAATAAATTGTAAGCCTCAAATGAAAAAAGAAGGTACATAGATAGAGAGGTATAGTTTGAATTGTAAGCCTATGGGCAGAATAGGGAAAAGACCACTGATACAGAAGACCGGGCCAGAGGAAGGAATTTCCTATGTAATTATTCTGTATTAATACAAAAGAAAACTCAATTTCTAAGTTCATGTTTCATTATACTGTGGGCAGGGAAAATTGGCAGAAGCCAAAGAATTTCCGTCATTTTTAAGCTATGGGATTATTGAAGGTATGAAATTGTGTATTCTTAAAAGGTCAATTATTCATTTATTGATTCTGTGTGATTTGTAAATGTCGAGAAATTCGCATCGATCATAGAATGGATCAATGCCATTAAAGAAATTTCTTGGAATTCTAAATTGAGGTAAAAAATCTACCTGGATGTATTTTGCAATTCGGCTGACCTCGTATAAAGAATTTCAAGGAGATATTACACATTTTGTTGTGTATACACAGCGAAGTGAGATCTAGAGTTTGAATTTACATTTGGTGTTTTTATTGTATTTATAAACGATTATGTCGGAGTGGGTTTGAAGACTGGTTGACATCATTAAAACAGAAGATGTATGGCGTAGTTGTTGTAAAATTATTCAAGGAGGAACCATAGTTCTGTTTGGAAATTCAAAGTCAAAAAAAGCAAAACGATGGAGTAAAGGAGAGGTCATAGGGCAGTGAATAGAAATCAATGATTTGTTTGAACAAGCATACAGAGAAGCTATAACAAAAGAAATTGGATGTAGAATTAGGAGTCAACGGTAAAGGAGAACACTAGACAGTTTCAGAAAATAACAAATGGTTTTCATGTAGGTTGAGAATGGTAAGTGGTAATTTCTGGAGAGAACATGATAGTGTATAGAAGCTGACGCGTGGAAATTAAAAACCACTAATTTCATGTAAGTTCAAAATTTTTAACCATCGTGCTAGTTGGAGCACGATATCAAGTGATTTTCGTCAGATCTGGAGCAGTTAAATGGATGATGAAGACTGGATTTCACAAATGGATGGGTAAGTTGTAAATATTGTGGGACCATGATATAATATTGTGTTGGTGCTTTGGGTTTTTAACCAAATTCGAACTTTTGAATGAAATGAAATGATAAGTGTGGACCCGAATATATTAAAATTTATTGGCATTTGAATTCGTGAGTGTATATGAGGATTAAAAAAAGGTAAGTGGATTGGTAAAGCATTGGTTCCAAGCATTAATAATGTATGTTGGTATTAACCAGCACGGTTATTTGTAAACATAAATGGTATGTAAAGAAAATCTTTCGCGTGAAAATTCACCATATATTTGGTTTGAAATAGATGTGGGTATGCATAATTGAATTTTATTTGCATGGTTTGGATTAAGAGGGTATCATTGAATATATAGAAAGAAAAATTCCTAAGCATAATGAGGATGACATTTTTATATGCGTAGAAGTGGGTAAACACAGCCAAGTCTGCATCATTTTGGTATTAGAGTAGGAAATTTTTTTTTTTAGAAATAAAGTTTTTTTTTAAATGCATGTGTGATGGGAAAAATAAGAGGAGATCAGATATTAAATCTGATAAGCAACAGATACACAGAATTAAAGTGAACAGGAATTTTCAGAAATAAATGAAGACATTCCAATCAAGGTAAAGTTGAATGAAGAGGACAAGGACATGTAGAGATCTTGAAGGTGAGATAATTTTAATCTGATTTGAAAATTGTGATTGCATAATTCTGGTTGCAGACAAGATGAAGACAAAGATTTTGATGATGATGGCAGTGAACCTAATATTCTAGCTAAAGGTTGGATAGGGAGAACAACTCAAGTGTTCTCAAGAGAAGGTGAGTTGAGGATATAAGCCTAGAGAGAGCAGAAGAGAGTGCTCAAGAGGTTCCAGAGATAGAGAACCAATTCTTGCCAAAAGACCAAGTCCAAAGAGGGGATTGGTGAGGTAAGTGGCAGCAGGGAGAACTTGTTGTTGCAGAGGCTTAATGCAACTCATAGTGAGTGAGGAGCTCATGAAGAAGAAGATCATGGAGGATCAGAGAAGAGGTTATAAAGAATGCCATAGAGATAAGATGAATGATAAGGATAGAGAAAGAGATATTGCAGTGATGAAAGTGCAACTGGAGGTACTAGACGGATGGCTACAAGAAAAGGAAACCCAGAGAGGAATATGGATCTTTCCACTGAAGGGAAAGAGGGTAATTTGTCACCCATTACAAATGAAGTGAAGGTAGAAGGATATTGCCTTATGGAAGGAAGAACTCATATTTTTTGAGTCAAGGATAGAATTTTAGGATTCCACATGAAAATTTGTTCAAGGAGAAATTCTTGAAGAAGAAAACGAGACTAAAAGGTCTTGTGTTTTTAAAACTAATGAATTGTGTATGATTGCAGGTACATCACAGCATGATGAACAAACTTTGAATTTTGTTAAGGAGAAGAAGTTGAATCTGAATTTTGTTCAAAATGATGCTGAGATAGCAAGATCTCAGAAAAAAAATGAGACAGAGGGGTCTACTGTGAATAAACAGCAGAGGAAGAGGGGTCATCTAATGATTGGTCAGCAACAAATGAAGATATGGAAAGTCGCGTGAAGTTTCCAAATTCTACACCAATTGAAATTGTTGAGTTATATAGGCAATCAGATCTTCAAAGGAGGGAGTTGGAACAGTAGAGGATTTATACTCAGGATAAATTGCTAAATGCGAAAGACAAAGAAACTGTCATGAATGACAGTGAGGAAAAAGTGGATAAGGATGTAAGAATGATTTACCAAATTGAAGAAGTTCATTATTGTGAACCATGGCAGAGAGACATTCTTGAAATAAATGATACGAACGAGATACTAGTTGACAGTCTCATACAGAATTTAAGTTAACATACTAATGTGCTGACAAAGGAATTAAACAAAAACTCAAAGAAGCACACTAAAATGTTGCCAGAGGAGGAAGAGGCATTGAGACCTTGTATTTTTAATACTTATAATTCATGTGTTAATGATGCAGGAAAATAAGGACAAAAAATGGAAAATGTCAGAGAATTTAATGAAAAGGAAACTATGTTAGCTGAAAACATAGTGGAGGATCATCATTCTATCATGGTGATTGGAACAATGGAGATAACCCTAGAAGCTAGAAAGAAAGAAAGTGAAGATTTTCTGAGTGCTGAAATATACTTGGAACTACTAGAACAAGATCTGGTGACTGGGTCATGAAATGAGACCATTGGGTATTGCGATTTTGAAATTAATAATTTGATTGCGTTTACAGGTGTTGCAGAAGACAATCCATCTCTTGGAGTTGTCTTGAATGAAGATGAACTATTGCAGAATAATGAACTTGTAATTGATGACAAGGAGGAGTTGGATTGTCCGATTGGCCAACATAAGACTGTAGGATAGAATTTTAGAATTTCCACAGTGATGGAGAATCAGAATTCTATTCTGATAAAGGATGAAGATACAAATTTTGAGGAATTTGAATTGATTGATAGAATCAATCAAGGAACTGAAAGAAAATCATTGAAGGTTGTCAAGGAATAAGAAGAAGGATATGTTGAAACTAAATTGAAGCATATTGATGATGTGTTTGAGAGAAAAAAAGTACAAAGGGAATGGCTGAAATGTTTTCTAGAAACATTTGAACAAGAGAAAGGAATTGCAGGCACTAAAGAGAAAATCCCTGAAGTTGTGGAAGAGGCAGGAGCAGGTAGTGAGCAGAAGAAGGATGTTGCAGACGGAGATATCTTACGAGATATTCAAGAAACTTTGGAGGCAGCAACATCTACAATAATGTCCAAAGAAATAGTATTTGGAGTAATATTTGCAGCAGAAATTAAAATCATGGACAAAAGGCAGAGTGGTTACCAGTTAGAAGATAAACTAGACATAGAAATTGAAAGCATAAGAATATTGATGATGAAGGTGTCTCAGAAAAAGAGAGCAGCAAGAAAGAAAAGAAATTATAGCAAGGAAAAGACAAGAAGAGACTGTGAAAGCATAGCTAGTGGCAAGATGAAGAATAAAATATGGAAGCTTGGAGAAGTACAGCAGAAGAATGATACAGCTTATGGACAATAGCAAAATAGAGTATGGGATCTAGGAGGCAAAGGTTGGAAGCACATGATCAGGAGATCATGATAAATTTCTACTTTGGGAGTTTGATGCAGGGAATTAGGCTCAAAAATCTCTTTGTATTTGAATAGACTTAGCGGTTTTGTGTTTTCAAGGGATTTGGTTTCTTATGTGATCTTTTGAGTGACTTTAATGAGAATTAATTAAATATTGTGAGGAATTTTGTAAATTTTCTCAAATGTTGGAGAACATGAGAGAATTAGGCTAGTTGAAAATTCATAGGGATTGAGAGGTTTAGGAATTAATTATAAATCCTAAATTTGAATTGTTTCATGATTTTAGGATGAGAGAGGATCCTTAGGGATTAAATAAAGATTATAGGATTAAAGAGGATTCATAGGAAATTGTTGAGAAAATAGAGGATTTGGAACCAGAATTGGTTTCAAAAATATTTGTATAAATTGTAAGCCTCAAAGGAAAAAAAAAGGAACAGAGATAGAGAGGTAGAGCTTGAATTGTAATACTACGGGCAGAATAGGGAAAAGGCCACTGATATAGAAGATTATGCCATAGGAAGAAATTTCCTATGTAATTATTGTGTATTAATAAAAAAGAAATTTCAATTTCTGAGTTCATGTTTCATTATACTATGGACAGGGAAAATTGGCAGAAGCCAAATAATTTCTGTCATTTTTGAGCTATGGGATTATTTAAGGTATGAGACTGTGTATTCTTAAAAGGTCAATTATTCATTTATTAATTCTATGTGACTTGTAAATGTTGAGAAATTAGCATCGATCACATAATGGATCGATGCCATTAAAGAAATTTCTTGGACTTCTAAATTGAGGTATAAAATATACCTACATGTATTTCGCAATTGGGCTGACCTCGTATCAAGCATTTCAAGGAGATATTACACATTTTTTTGTGTATACACATGGAAGTGAGATCAAGAGTTTGAATTTACATTTGGGGCTTTTATTGTATTTATAAACGATTATAAAACCATAGAAAATGAATAATAGATGTTAAACCATGTGTGGAATGAATGTCGGAGTGGGTGTGAAGACTGGTTGACATCATTAAAATAGAAGATGTATGGCGTAGTTGTTGTAAAATTCTTCAAGGAGGAAGCATAGTTTTGTTTGGAAATTTGAAGTTAAAAAAAGAAGAATGAAGGAGTAAAGGAGAGTTCATAGGGCAGTCAATAGAAATCAATGATTTGTTTGAACAAGCATACAAAGAAGCTGTAACGAAAGAAATTGGATGTAGAATTAGGAGTCAATGGCAAAGGAGAACAGTTGACGGTTTCAGAAAACAACAAATGGTTTTCACGTAGGTTGAGAATGGTAAGTGGTAATTTCTGGAGAGGATGTGATAGCGTTTAGAAGCCAACGCTTGGAAATTAAAAACCACTAATTTCACGTAAGTTCAAAATTTTTAACCATTGTGCTAGTTAGACCACGATATCAAGCGATGTCCGTCGGATCTGGAGCATTAAATGGATGACAGAGATTGGATTGCACAAATGGATGGGTAAGTTGTAAATGCTGTGGGACCTAGATATAATATTATGCCGATGCTTTGGGCTTTTAACCAAAGTTGAACTTTTGAATGAAATGAAATGATAAGTGTGGACCCAAATATATATTAATGTTTATTGGCATTCGGATTGGTGAGCATATATGAGGATTGAATAAAGGTAAGGGGATTGGTAAAGCGTTGGTTCCAAGAATTAATAATGTATGTGGGTATTAACCCGCACGGTTATTTGTAAACATAAAAGGTATGTAAAGAAAAGCTTCCGCGTGAAAATTCACCCTATATTTGGTTTGAAATAGATGTGGGTATGCATAATTGAATTTTATATGCATGTTTTGGATTAAGAGGGTATCATTGAATACATAGAAAGAAAAAATCCTGAGCATAATGAGTATGGAATTTTTATATGCGTAGAAGCAGGCAAACGCAGCCAAGGCTGCATCATTTTGGTATCAGAGTAGGAAGAGATTTTTTGAGAAATAAAGATTTTTTTTTAAATGCATGTGTGATGGGAAAAATAGGAGGAGATCAGATATTAAATATGATAAGCAGCAGATACACAGAATTGAAGTGAACAAGCATTTTCAAAAATAAATGAAGAAAGTCCAATAAAAGTACAATTGAATGAAGAGGACAAGGACATGTAAAAATCTTGAAGGTGAGATAATTTTAATCTGCTTTGAAAATCGTGATTGCAGAATTCTAGTTGCAGACAAGATGAAGACAAAGATTTTGATGATGATGGAAGTGAACCTAATATTCCAGCTAAAGGTTGGATAGGGAGAACAGCTGCAGTGTTCTCAAGAGAAGGTGAGTTGAGGATATAAGCCTAGCGAGAGCATAAGAGAGTGCCCAAGATGTTCCAGAGATAGAGAACCAATGCTTGCCAAAATTCCAAGTCCAGAGAGGGGATCGGTGAGGTAAGTGGTAGCAGGGAGAACTTGTTGTTGCAGAGGCTTAATGCAACTCATAGTGAGTGAGGAGATCATGAAGAAGATGATCATGGAGAATCAGAGAAGAGGTTCTAAAGAATTCCATAGAGATAATATGAATGATGAGGATAGAGAAAGAGATATTGTAGTGATGAAAGTACAACTGGAGGTACTAGAGGGATGGCTACAGGAAAAGGAAAACCAGAGAGGAGGATGGATCTTTCCACTGAAGGGAAATAGGGTAATTTGGCACCCATTAAAAATTAAATGGAGGTAGAAGGAGATTTCCTTATGTAAGGAAGAACTTAGATTTTTTGAGTCGAGGATAGAATTTGAGGATTCCACATGCAAATATGTTCAAGGAGAAATGCTTCAAGAAGAAAACGAGACTGAAAGGTCTTATGTTTTTAAAACTAATGAATTGTGTATGATTGTAGGTACATCACATGATGATGAAAAAAATTGAAAGTTTGTTACGGAGAAGAAGTTGAATCTGAATTCTGTTTAGAATGATGTTGAGATAGAAAGATCTCATAAACAAAAGGAGACAGAGGGGTCTCATGGGAATAAACAACAGAGTATTGAAGCAAAGGAAGAGGGGCCATATGATGATTGGTCAACAACAAGCGAAGGTATGGAAAGTCCTGTGAAGTTTCCAAATCTACCCCAATTGAAATTGTTGAGTTATATAGGAGATTAGATCTTCAAAGGAGAGAGTTGGAAAAGAAGAGGATCTATACTCAGGATAAATTGCTAAATGTGAAAGACAAAGAAACTGTCATGAATGACAATCATGAAATAGAGGATGAGGATGTAAGAATGATTTAGAAAATTGAATAAGTTCATTATTGTGAACCAGAGTAGAGAGACATTCTTGAAACAGATGATAAGAAGGAGAGACTAGCTGACAGTCTCATGGAGAATTTAAATCATCATACGAATGTGCTGACAAAGGAATTAAACAAAAACTAAAAATAGCATACTGAAATTTTTCCAGAGGAGGAAGAGGCATTGAGACCTTGTATTTTTAATATTGATAATTCATGTGTTAATAATGCAGGCAAAGAAGGACAACAAAGGGAAAATGTCAGAGAATTTAATGAAAAGGAAACTATGTTAGCTGAAAACATAGTGGAGGATCATCATTCTATCATGGTGATTGGAACAATGGAGATAACAATGGAAGCTAGAAAGAAAGACAGTGAATATTTTCTGAGTCCTGATAGACACTTGGAACTACTAGAAAGAAATTTGGTGACTGGGTCATCAAATCAGGCCATTGGGTATTGCGATTTTGAAATTGATAATTTGACTGTGTTTACAGGTGTTGCAGAAGACAATCCATCTCTTGGAGTTCTCTTGAATGAAGATGAACTGTTGCTGAAGAACTTGTTATTGATGACAAAGAGGATTTGGCTTGTCCGATTGGCCAACAGAAGACTGTAGGATAGACTTTTAGAACTACCACAGTGATGGAGAATCAGAATTCTATTCTGATAAAGGATGAAGATACATAGTTTGAGGAATTTGAACTGATTTATAGAATCAATCAAGGAAGTGAAGGACAATCACTGAAGGTTTTCAAGGAATAAGAAGAAGGATTCGTTGAAACTAAATTGTATCATATTGATGATGTGTTTGAGAGAAAACAAGTACAAAGGGAATGGCTGAAATGTTTGTTAGAAACATTTTAACAAGAGAAAGGAATTGCAGACACTAAAGAGAAAATGCGTGAAGTTGTGGAAGAGGCAGGAGCAGGTATTGAGCAGAAGAAGGATGTTGCAGAGGGAGATATCGTAAGAGATATTCAGGAAGATTTGGAGGCAACAACAAAAGCAACAATATTGACAGCAACATCTACAACAATGTCCAAAGCAACAGTATTTGGAGAAATTTTTGCAGCAGAAATTGGAAGCAGCAACAAAAGGAAGAGTGGTTACCAGTTAGAAGATAAACTAGACATAGAAATTTAAAGCATAATAATATTGATGATGAAGGTGTCTCAGAAATAGACAGCAGCAAGAAAGCAAAGAAATTACAGCAAGGAAAAGACAAGAAGAGACTGTGAAAGCATAGCTAGTGGCAAGATGCAAAATAGAATATGGAAGCCTGGAGAAGTACAGCAGAAGAATGATACAGCTTATGGACAACATAAAAACAGAATATGGGATCCAAGAGGCAAAGGTTGGAAGCACATGATCAGGAGATCATGATAAATTTCTACTTTGGGAGTCTGATGCAAGAGCATTAGGCTCAAAAATATCTTTGTATTTTAATAGACTTAGGGGTTTTTTGTTTTCAAGGGAGTTTGTTTCTTATGTGTTGTTTTGAGTGATTTTAATGAGAATTAATTAAATTTTGTGAGGAATTTTGTAAATGTTCTTGAATGTTGGAGAACATGAGAGAATTAGGCTAGTTGAGAATTCATAGGGATTGAGAGATTTAGGAATTAGTTATAAATGCTAAATTAGAATTGGCTCATGATTTTAGGATGAGAGAGGATCCTTAGGGATTAAGTAGAGATTTTAGGATTAAAGAGGATTCATAGGAAATTTTTGAGAAAATAGAGGATTTGGAACTATAATTGGTTTCAGAAATATTTGTATAAATTGTAAGCCTCGAAGGCCAAAAAAAGGAACAGAGATAGAGAGGTAGAGTTTGAATTGTAAGCCTACAGGCAGAATAGGGAAAAGGCCACTGATATAGAAGATTGGTCTAGAGGAAGGAATTTCCTTTGTAATTATTGTGTATTAATACAAAAGAAAACTCAATTTCTGAGTTCATGTTTCATTACACTGTGGGCATGGAAAATTGGCAGAAGCCAAAGAATTTCCATCTTTTTTGAGCTATGGGATTATTGAAGGTATGAGACTGTGTATTCTTAAAAGGCCAATTATTCATTTATTTATTCTGTGTGATTTGTAAATGTTGAGAAATTAGCATCGATCACAGAATGGATTGATGTCATTAAAGGAATTGCTTGGACTTCTAAATTGAGGTATAAAATCTACCTGGATGTATTTGACAATTGGGCTGACCTCGTATAAATCATTTCAAGAAGATATTACAGATTATGTTGTGTATATAGAGTGAAGTGAGATCCAGAGTTTGAAGTTACATTTTGGGTTTTTATTGTATTTATAAGAGATTATAAAACCATAGAAAATGACTAATAGAGGTTAAACCATGTGTGGAATGAATGTCAGAGTGGGTTTGAAGACTGGTTGACATCATTAAAACAAAAGATGTATGGCATAGTTGTTGTAAAATTCTTCAAGGAGGAACCATAGTTCTATTTGGAAATTCGAAGTCAAAAAAGCATAACGATGGAGTAAAGGAGAGGTCATAGTGCAGTGAATAGAAATCAATGATTTTTTTGAACAAGCATACAGAGAAGCTGTAACGAAAGAAATTGGATGTAGAATTAGGAGTCAACAGAAAAGGAGAACAAAGGACAGTTTCAGAAAAGAACAAATGGTTTTCACGTAGGTTGAGAATGGTAAGTGGTAATTGCTAGAGAGAACGTGATAGCATTTAGAAGCTGATGCATGGCAATTAAAATCCACTAATTTCGCGTAAGTTCAAAAGTTTTAACCATCGTGCTAGTTGGAGCATGATATCAAGAGATGTTTGTTGGATCTGGAGCAGTTAAATAGATGACGGAGATTGGATTGCACAAATGGATGGGTAAGTTGTAAATGTTGTGGGAACCAGATATAGTATTATTCTGGTGCTTTGGGTTTTTAACCAAAGTCGAACTTTTGAATGAAATGAAACGATAAGTGTGGACCCGAATATATATTAATGTTTATTGGCATTCGGATTGGTGAGCGTATATGAGGATTGAATAAAGGTAAGTGGATTGGTAAAGCGTTGGTTCCAAGCATTAATAATGTATGTTGGTATTAACTGGCATGGTTATTTTTAAACATAAATGGTATGTAAGGAAAAGATTCCGCCTAAAAAGTCACCCTATATTTGGTTTGAAATAGATGTGGGTATGCATAACTGAATTTTATATGCATGGTTTGGATTAAGAGGGTATGATTGAATATATAGAAAGAAAAATTCCTAAGCATAATGAGTATGGAATTTTTATATGCGTAGAAGCGGGTAAACGCAACCAAGGCTGCATCATTTTGGTATCAGAGCAGGAAAAGTTTTTTTTTAGAATTAATTAATTTTTTTAAATGCATGTGTGCTGGGAAAAATAAGAGGAGATCAAATATTAAATATGATAAGCAGCAGATACACAGAACTGAAGTGAGCAGGCATTTTCAGAAATAAATGAAGACAGTCCAATAAAAGTACAAGTGAATGAAGAGGACAAGGACATGTAGAGATCTTGAAGGTTAGATAATTTTAATCTGGTTTGAAAATTGTGATTGCAGAATTCTAGTGCAGACAAGATGAAGACAAAGATTTTGATGATGATGGTAGTGAACCTAATATTCCAGCTAAATGTTGGATAGGGAGAACAGCTGTAGTGTTCTCAAGAGAAGGTGATTTTAGGATATAAGGTGAGAGAGCAGAAGAGAGTGCTCAAGAGGTTCTAGAGATAGAGAAACAATGCTTGCCAAAATACCAAGTCCAGAGAGGGGATTGGTGAGGTAAGTGGCGGTAGGGAGAATCAGAGGCTTAATGCAACTCATAGTGACTGAGGAGATCATGAAGAAGATGATCATGGAGAATCAGAGAAGAGGTTCTAAATAATTCCATACAGATAAGATGAATGATGAGGATAGAGAAAGAGATATTACAGTGATGAAAGTACAACTGGAGGTACTAGAGGGATGGCTACAAGAAAAGGAAAACCAGAGAGGAGGATAGATCTTTCCACTGAAGGGAAATAGGGTAATTTGGAACCCATTACAAATGAAGTGGAGGCAGAAGGAGATTACCTTACGGAAGGAAGAACTCAGATTTTTTGAGTCAAGGATATAATTTGAGGATTCCACATGCAAATCTATTCAAGGAGAAATGCTTGAAGAAGAAAATGAGATTGAAAGGTCTAGTGTTTTTAAAACTAATGAATTGTGTATGATTGTAGGTACATCACATAATGATGAAGAAACTTTGAATTTTGTTAAGGAGAAGAAGTTGAATCTGAATTCTGTTCAGAATGATGCTGAGATAGCAAGATCTCATAAACAAAAGGAGATAGAGAGGTCTCATGGGAATAAACAACAGAGTATTGAAGCAGAGGAAGAGGGGCCATCTGATGATTGTTCAACAACAAGTGAAGGTATGGAAATTTGTGTGAATTTTCCAAATTCTACCCCAATTGATATTGTTGAGTTATATAGGAAACTAGATCTTCAAAGGAGAGAGTTGGAAAAGCAGAGGATCTATACTCGGGATAAATTGCTAAATGTGAAAGACAAAGAAACTGTCATGAATGATAGTGAAGAAACAAAGGATAAGGATGTAAGAATGATTCAGCAAATTGAAGAAGTTCATTATTTTGAACTAAAGCAGAGAGACATTCTTGAAACAGATGATAAGAAGGAGAGACTAGCTGACAGTCTCATGGAGAATTTAAATTAGCATACTAATGTGTTGACAAAGGAATTAAACAAAAACTCAAAGCAGCATATTGAAATGTTTCCAAAGGAGGAAGAGGCATTGAGACCTTGTATTTTTAATATTGATAATTCATGTGTTAATTATGTAGGAAAATAAGGACAAAAAATGGAAAATGTCAGAGAATTTAATGAAAAGGAAGCTATGTTAGCTGAAAACATAGTGGAGGATCATCATTCTATCATGGTGATTGGAACAATGGAGATAACCCTGGAAGCTGGAAAGAATGAAAGTGAAGATTTTATGAGTCCTGAAAGAGACTTGGAACTACTAGAAGAAGATTTCATGACTGGGTTATGAAATGAGACCATTGGGTATTGCGATTTTCAAATTGATAATTTGGTTGTGTTTACAAGTGTTGCAGAAGACAATCCATCTCTTAGAGTTGTCTTGAATGAAGATGAACTGTTGCAGAAGAAGGAACTTTTTATTGATGACAAGGAGGATTTGCCTTGTCCGATTGGCCAAGAGAAGACAGTAGGACAGAATTTTAGAACTGCCACAGTGATGGAGAATCAAAATTCTATTCTGATAAAGGATGAAGATACAGAGTTTGAGGAATTTGAATTAATTGACAGAATCAATCAAGGAAGTGAAGGAAAATCATTGAAGGTTATCAAGGAAGAAGAAGAAGGATCTGTTGAAACTAAATTGCAGCATATTGATGATGTGTTTGAGAGAAAACAAGTACAAAGGGAATGGCTGAAATGTTTGCTAGAAACATTTGAACAAGAGAAAGGAATTGCAGACACTAAAGAGAAAATGCCTGAAGTTGTGGAAGACGCTGGAGGAGGTAGTGAGAAGAAGAAGGATGTTGCAGAGGGAGATATCTTAAGAGATATTCAGGAAGATTTGGAGGCAGAAACAAAAGAAACAATATTGGCCGCAACATCTACAACAATGTCCAAAGCAACAGTATTTGGAGTAATATTTGTAGCAGAAATTGGAAGCATCAACAAAAGAGTGGTTACCAGTTAGAAGATAAACTGAACATATAAATTGAAAGCATAAGAATATTCATGATGAAGGTGTCTCAGAAAAAGAGAGCAGCAAGAAAGCAAAGAAATTACATCAAGGAAAAGACAAGAAGAGACTGTGAAAGCATAGCTAGTGGTAAGATGTAGAATAAAATATGGAAGCCTAGAGAAGTACAATAGAAGAATGATACAGCTTATGGACAACAGCAAAACAGATTATGGGATCTAGGAGGCAAAGGTTGGAACCACATGATCAGGAGATCATGATAAATTTCTACTTTGGGAATCTGATGTAGGAGCATTAGGCTCAAAAATCTCTTTGTATTTTAATAGACTTAGGGGTTTTGTGTTTTCAAGGGAGTTGGTTTATTATGTGATGTTTTGAGTGTTTTTAATGAGAATTAATTAAATATTGTGAGGAATTTTGTAAACGTTCTCGAATGTTGGAGAACATGAGAGAATTAAGCTAGTTGAGAATTCATAGGGATTGAGAGATTTAGGAATTAATTATAAATCCTAAATTAGAATTGGTTCATGATTTTAGGATCAGAGAGGATCCTTAGGGATTAAGTAGATATTTTAGGATTAAAGAGGATTCATACGAAATTCTTGAGAAAATAGAGGATTCAGAACCAGAATTGGTTTCAGAAATATTTGTATAAACTGTAAGCCTCAAAGGCAAAAAAAAGGAACAGAGATAGAGTGGTAGAGTTTGAATTGTAAGCCTACAGGCAGAATAGGGAACAGGCCACTGATACAAAATAGCAGGCTAGACGAAGGAATTTCCTATGTAATTATTGTGTATTAATATAAAAGAAAACTCAATTTCTGAGTTCATGTTTCATTATACTGTGGGCAGGCAAAATTGGCAGAAGCAAAAGAATTTCCGTCATTTTTGAGCTATGGGCTTATTGAAGGTATGAGACTGTGTATTATTAAAAGGTCAACTATTCATTTATTGATTCTGTGTGATTTGTAAATGTTGAGAAATTATCATCGATCATAGAATGGATCGATGCCATTAAAGAAATTTCTTGGACTTATAAATTGAGGTATAAAATCTACCTGGATGTATTTTGCAATTGGGCTGACTCGTATAAAGCATTTCAAGGAGATATTACAGATTATGTTGTGTATACAGAGTGAAGTGAGATCCAGAGTTTGAAGTTACATTTAGGGTTTTTACTGTATTTATAAACGATTATAAAACCACAGAAAATGAATAATAGAGGTTAAACCATGCTTGGAATGAATGCCGGAGTGGGTTTGAAGACTGGTTGACATCATTAAAATAGAAGATGTATGGCGTAGTTGTTGTAAAATTATTCAAGGAGGAACCATAGTTCTGTTTGGAAATTCGAAGTCAGAAAAAGCAGAACAATGGAGTAAAGGAGAGGTCATAGTGCAGTGAATAGAAATCGATGATTTGTTTGAACAAGCATACGAGAAGCTGTAACGAAATAAATTGGATGTATAATTAGGAGTCAACGGTAAAGGAGAATAGTGGACGGTTTCAGAAAACAACAAATGGTTTTCACGTAGGTTAATAATGGTAAGTGGTAGTTGCTGGAGAGAACGCGATAGAATTTCGAAGCCGACGCGTGGCAATTAAAAACCACTAATTTCACATAAGTTAAAAAAATTTAACCATTGTGCTAGTTGGAGTGTGATATGAAGTGATGTCCGTCAGATCTGGAGAAATTAAATGGATAATGGGGATTTGATTGCACAAATGGATGGGTAAGTTGTAAATGTTGAGGGACCCATATATAATATTATGTCGGTGCTTTGGGTTTTTAACCAAAGTCGAACTTTTGAATGAAATGAAATGATAAGTGTGGACCCAAATATATATTAATTTTTATTGACATTCGGATTGGTGAGCGTATATGAGGATTGAATAAAGGTAAGTGAATTGGTAAAGCGTTGGTTCCAGGCATTAATAACGTATGTTGGTATTAACTGGCATGGTTATTTGTAAACATAAATGGTATGTAAATAAAAGCTTCCACAGGAAAATTTACCCTATATTTGGTTTGAAATATATGCCGGTATGCATAATTGAATTTTATATGCATGGTTTGGATTAAGAGGGTATCATTGGATATATAGAAAGAAAAATTCCTTAGCATAATGAGTATGGAATTTTTATATGCGTAGAAGTCGGTAAACGCAGCCAAGGTTGCATCATTTAATCCCACTTAATAAATACTTATCTTAACATTAGCCGCGTTATTATCTTAGCGGTTCTTTTGTAAAACCCACCATATTTGGCGAAATTTCCACATTTAGTGGATTTAACTCGCGGACTTCCAGAATTAGTGGAGAAAAACTAGGATTTTCTTTTTTCCATAACTAAGGCAATTTTTGACCAATTTTTTCTCATGAAGACTCATTCTTGGTAGATTTTGATGTTTTGGAGCCATTAGAGTAGGTTTCTAAGCCAAAAAGAGACTATAAACAAAATTTTTTCCCAATTTAATCTAATACAAAGGCCCACACTCTGAAACTAGAGCAAGGAGATGTAGCCCAGGAGGGGTCAACTCCTTCATCAAAAACTTGTGTATTTTTCTCTTTTATTTTCACTTGTTTTTTTTTATTATGATGTTGTTCAGAATTGAGTTTCCATGCTTTTAATTTCATGAAATACACTTAATATCATCAAGTTTAATGAATTGTCACTCATAAGCACATGTATAAACCCTTGTATGATAAGAAAACCAAAGTAATTACATATTAATTATGAAACTAATATTAGCACAACATTAACTAAAAATCAATTTCATATCAAGTTGGTATTAGAACATAAGGTTTCTAAATATTATTTGCTTGCTTTGCTTGAGATTGTGCAATAAGGGTTTAATAGTTGCAATTTTTTGATGCTTACAAGGTTGAAGTTGCAAAGAGGAGAAGGGAAGCTATTGGTTATTAGTCCTTACATTAAGACAAGGAGAAAGAGAAATAATAAAGGATCATCTCCACCGAAATTTCAATTCAGAAATTCACTTGAAGAACCTCAATTTCGATCTCCAATAGTTGAGATTGAAGAGGCACAAATTGCACAAGAAGTTGAAGTGATTGAAGAGATACAAGCATCAGAGGTTGAGCTTGAATCCTTAGCCATTATGTCAGGAGTTGGAGAGACTCATGAACGTTCAGAAGAAGAGGATGTCAAGAGATACTTCAAAGAAATTCAAAGGATGGTCAAAATCATGTTTGATGCTTTCATTGCAGAAAGAGCAGGAGAGGGTTCTAAGTTTCCACATGGAGAAGGATCTTCAAATTGTAAGAAGGATGACGAGAAGAGTTCAAAATTCAGTGGAGGAAAGCCACATCCATATCCACCATCCTCATCCTCATCATCTTCATAAGCATCTTCATCTTCAACATCCACCACAAAAACCACCCATGCTCATTCAAAAATCCCAAAAGGAAAAACTCCATTACTCAAGTTGGTCATCAAGCTTGAACTTCCCTTGTAAAATGGTGAGGTAAATGAAGAGAATTTAGACAATTGGATCCATCAATTGGAAGTATACTACATAATTCATAATCTACAAGAGGATGACATAAATATCCAATTAGCTTCATTAAGGATAGATGGAGGAACACCAGTTTGGTGAGAGGCAAAGACTCAAGAGGAAATGTGAATTCATGGTAAGATATCCATTTCTTGGGTTGACTACATTTCTTCCATTAAAATATAGTTTTATCCATTAGCCTATATGAAAAAATCAATAATGAGTTCATAAAACTTTAAGCAAATCAAAGGCAAAATTGTTCAAGAGTACACTCAAGAGTTTAGAAAGAGGGCTTTGTTGTTAGGAGTAAACTTGAATTCAAAAGACACACTCTTGAAATATATTGGGGGCTTACATTCCTACTTTCCTACTTAAAACATAATATCCTTATCTTTAACCCAAACAACTTAGATGAAGTATGTGTGCAAGCCACGCATCTTGAAGCAAGGGGAAAGAACATCAGGAAGACGATAGCAAGAAGAAGCCATTTAAAGGTAAGGGAAAAGAGAAGGGAGGAAAATGGAAGGGAAAGAAGAATGCAAGAATCGATAAAGAAGGGGAGAAAACTACATGCAAACATTGTTCCAAAGAGGGGCATGATGAAGCCCACTATTGGAAACTACATTCCAAACTAATACCAAAGAAACTGAATAACAAAGGGAAATAAAAGATGACTGCCACCACACAACAAAATTTTGGATCTGATTCAAGAGATTAAACCAAGATTGTAGCCATGGTTAAAAAGGGAAAGGAATCCATAGAAATTACTAGTTCCTCAAATAGTCAAAACAACACTCCAAATTAAGACACAACGATAGAATTGTTCCATGTTAGAGTGATTTTAAATCATACAAATATTGATGCATTGTTTGATAGTGGGTCACAAGAAAACTTGATTTTAGATGACTTGGTCAAATAAATTAACCTTGAAACCGTACCACATGATAAACCATACCCTTTGGGTTGGATAGTTAAGAATGCCAACTACAGGTTACAAGGAAATGCATATTTTGATTTGCTATTACTGCAAACTTTGTTGATGAAGTTGAGTCAGATGTGGTTCCACTTGACATTTCCAGGATTACCTTGGGAAGTCCATATTTGTATGAAAATAAAGAGGTGTTATATCGCCATGAGAAAAAATATCATTGTCTTAAGGATAGTGGATTATATTGTGAGGTATCATCGCAAGAAACTGAATATTTCTTTAGTTAATGCGGGGAAAATGAAGAGGATAGTTAATGCAAGTAAAAATTTTGTGCTTCTAATGATCAAGAAACAAGTTTGATGTTGACTATGAATATTTTGAAGGATATGATGAAAAATTAAAATCTGATTTGTTTTATGTGGTAAGTCATCATGGTGAGATATTTCAAGGACCAAATGGGTTCTAACATCTCTCCCTGAAACCCCAAAAAAAAAAAATTTTGTTAGCCTATTAATATAGGCATTTTACTTACACGAAATTCTATTAAGGGTCTCACTTTGGTAATTCTCTTGTTTTCTTATTGGCATTGTCTCTTCTCCAATTACCATATGTTTTACCCTATACATGAATTTCAATTAACCATTTAACTCTCTATCTATATGTAAGGATATACATGTACCTTTTTTTCTATATATATATATATATATATGTCTTAAATTATAACATGAATCCCTTTTTGTTCACACTTCCATGGTTGTTAACTCCATGCATTCTCCTTTAATTTAACTATGTACTAATTGATCCAATTCATATTTGTCTTGGCCCCCCATAATTACAATGTGGTTGTAGTTAACATAGTGTCAAAGACCATGCTGTATATAAATTCAAACCTATTAGAATGGAGGAATATCGAATTTCCACTTGAGTTTCGATTTCCTATACGTGTAGAGAAATTGATTTGGTTACTTTTGTATGTCAACTTAACTCTACCAGTCTGTCGTTCAATATTAATGCCAGCCACTGAATAGTTAAAATACTATATTAATTGTGATTCCCTCTCATGAATAAATGAAAAGCATGCTACGCCATCATTGACACGATGTCGCTTGGGTTAGCTCGTACGTCCTATGGTAAGGTTGATGTGTTGGAGTGACCTTGTTCCTTACGTTACATGGTTACAATACACAACATTGCTTGTCTATTTAATTTCCTCAGTCGAATTTGTGTTATGAACTGACTACTCGTACCTTGGATGCGACATGCGTTTATTATTTTTCCCTTTAATCCTGGTACTCGGTGTATATGTGGATTCGGTTTTTTTCAAGTTATGGATTCGAGGGTTGCTCTCTCCTCAAGGTCAATAAATGTTTTACCGGGTAATTAAATTTTGGATCGCCGTCGATTTACTTCTCGGGCTTTCAGATTTCCCACCCTCGATCTCTGCAACCCTAAATTAATTGTGAGTCTCATTCGAGACTTAGGGTTTCCTGTCACGTATAAATTCCGTCATTCCTCTTGGAAAAAAACATTCTTTTTTCCATTTGGTTTGGTCGCATGGTGCTCTCATGCAGAGATAGATAAATTGGAAACTACGCCTCAGCATAGGAATGTCGACATTGTCGCGCCGATCCTAGCTTTCAGGTAATCCACTGCTTAGCTTGTGGTTTATATCAACGCTATTCCTATTTGTTTGGTTTCATTAAGTTTAACTGAATATCAGAGTTTGTTTTCATTATCTCTGAAGCTCATCATTTTCATTTGCCTATCGAGGCATAAATTTAGAGTTTGCATTGCATTCTTGTTTCGTGTTGGGGAAATTTGGTTACACGGATTTCGCCCACGACTAATATAAATTTATTTTCTTCATAATGGTCGAGAACATAGATTCCCTCTATGAAGTCGATGCTTTCCAGGCCAGCGGGAGAATGCTATCACTGGGTTCGATTTTGTCCCACCCAAAAAACCGTGAATGCTGCTTCCTCATTTGGTAGTCAAAAGGGTAAGTTATCACCTCTGATATCGTTATAATTATTTACAAGGTCGTTCTACTTTCTTGCTCACAGGTTTATTCATGAACTCGTTCATTTACTCGGTGAGTTTGTTTTTGTTATTCTGACTGTGTTATTCCTCACAGGAATGTATTCGGTGACCAAGCTTCCGGCCTCAACCAGGTATCTAATCCTTTCTTTTCTCTCAATTAAATCTGTTTCTCCCTCGATTGAGTTTGCGTAGGGGTTCACGGAACTCCTGTATAGATTTTGCATTATTTGTTTCTGTTGTAATTCCATTTAATTTATGTGAACGCAGGTACTCCCTGTCGCACCATTTCGTGAAATCTCTCTTCGGTTGTCTGGGTAGGTTTATACTCTGACCTCCGAATTTTTGTTTTTAAATATGCAGGGTTAATGTTCTGCTAGCTCGATTTCGATCATGACTTCTCCTTCTGGAGATTCCAATCCAATCTGGATTCTCGGCACTTTTGAGTATTTAATTTTTTTTTCAAATTTACCCTAGATCACTGTATATGAAAATTAATATTTAACTGCTCCAATGTGTATTTAATATCTTTGGGAAGAAACTCAAATGAACATTGTCATGTCAAACCTTCCTAACACATATACAATTTTTTTTTCATTTAAATTTGACTACGGGTATTATACTCGTTTTACTCAGTTGCTAAGTTTATTTCTTCTATTCCTTTACTTGTTCGCCCATTTCTACTGTGGTTGCTATTATAACCATATAGTGGTACAGTTTTGATGATTCACCTTTAGATATAATGATTATAATTTACAGAGGCGTTTTATATTAATAATAGAAATAATAACTAAAGTCTAAGTTAAGACTCAGTTTGTTTATGTTTTCCATGGTTAATGTGACACATTCGAATATTTATCTCTGGTGTTTATTCCCACAAGGGATTTGTTCCATAATTGTAACATGGTTTAAGATATATTCCAACTGTTTTCTTGTCTCCTACTAGGAAATAGGAAGGTTCTGTTTACAATTATTATCTTATATTTCTGTGTCACTTATGTTTTACCACTGCAAGTAGATGTTTCCTTTTGTGCTCATTCTTCAATAATTTCTACCAATTATTTATATAAAATTTAATTAACTACTAATCCACCCAACTGATGTAAAGGCCATTGTCACTCATCTTCCTTTCAATTAGTAGTCTCAACTTCATATAAAAATTTATCTCATCATGCTAAATCTTAATTAGCATCTTTATGTTAATTAACTGTGAGTACATGTATGTTACCAATAGAGCTTTGACTGGTTTAATCACTAGGCAGTCTACTCTCATGGCTATTTTCGTCACTAACTGCTATTTACTTCATAATTTTATAGAAATAGACTGGTATATGCAGGAATTAATCTCTCTTTTGTTTCTGTTTGTGTATAGATGGTGTATTTACCATAGGACATCAGGTGTTTTCAATCATTTCCTACACAACTCAAATTACAGTTTATCTAGTTCTATTTTAGACATTTTTACATGAAATCTCATGCTGCTTTCTCCTATGTATACCTATCAGAGACATATATTTAACCAGAAGTAGATTAAAGTTAAAACACTAACTTATCTATGGAGTAACATGTATCCTTAGATTTAAACCAACATTGGTTTAGAGACTCTGCTGGATTCTCCTCCACAGATTTCTATTTCTACAACTCTACAGAATTAAGGGGGTTAATTCCTTCAATGCAATTCTGTTAAATGTAGGAACTAACAAAGCCAACATCTTAATCCAAATAGTTTTGTATAACCAATTTGTACAGAAAGAGATACTAAAACCATTCAGACTTAGAGACATACCACTGTTGAAATTGACCAATCCTCCCAACCTTAGAGTCCCTCTATCTCCAGAACTCACCCCCGAGCTGAGATCACCTCCAGAACAGACCAACCTCTAATCTATTCAGGAATAGCTTATTTAAGATTTTTCTCCCCAAAGCCTATTTCTAATTCTGCATCCAGAATTACAGGATGCTTTTATTCCTGTTTGCCTAGGCTTCCCTTCTTTAGGGATTTTTAAAGCTGCTTTCTTCTTTTCCAGCTTTTTACCTCTTCCCAACTACTCTCCACCTCATTGGGGAAAATCTAGATTTTCCTCAAAATCTAATTTGGAAATAAATTCTTTCAAGGATTTTTGGAAGATTTTTGGGGAAAGTATCTGCCTCTTTCCATCCTCGTGGATTTAGCAAGTGATCTCATACTTCTCATTTGGTCAATTTGCATAGAATTATTTTATTTATTTTTCCATAATTAAATATTTAATTACATCTACAAAATACTTAGCCATTGGGGTCCACTCCCCTTTGGATTAAAGTTCAAATGTCTAAATTTGAAAGAAATATAAAACTAGGGGTGTTACATATTCCCCCTCTGAAAGCAAACACCATCCTCGATGTTGATATCTAACTACTAGAGTTCATTTTTCAAACAAAAATGGATATTTTTCCATCATTTCAGCTTCTCTTTCCCAGGTAGCTTCTTCAGCAGTAAAGTGCTTCCACTGCACCTTTACTCTTGCTACCGTTCGATTCTTCAATTCAATTTCTTCCCGCTCCAATATTTGAAGCAGTTCTGGAAGGAACTCCCCTTCTGGTTCCACCTGTATCACATTCCAATCAACAATGTCAGAAGCATCATGTACATATCTTTTTAATAATGAAACATGAAACACATCATGTACTTTAACATGGGGCGGTAAAGCCAGCTTATAAGCCATTGGTCCCACCCTTTCTAACACTTCAAAAGGCCCACAATATCTAGGAGCCATTTTTGCACAACTTCCAGCATAGAGTGTGCTCTTTTTCGGTTTAATGCACAAATACACATGTTCCCCCACTTTGAATTCTCGATGTACCCTCTTCTTATCAACATAGTTTTTCTGTCGATCTTGTGCTATTTTGTTGTTTCTTTGTATTTGTTTAACAATTCTTTCCATCTCTTGTAAAGCATATGGTCCCAACATGAGTTTATCTTCAGGTTGACTCCAGCTCAAAGGAGTACGACACTTCCTTCCATAAAGTGCTTCAAAGGGGATCATCTTGATGGAGGATTTGTAGTTGTTATTATAGGCAAATTCAACTAAATGCAAGTAGTCTTCCCATTTTGATGGCATGTCCATCACATACATTCTCAACATATCTTCCAAAATCTGATTTGTTCTTTCTATCTAACCGTCGATTTGAGGGTGATAGGTAGTGTTGAAATTTAGCTAAGTACCCGCGCCCCCAAATAGACCTTTCCAAAAGGCTGCCGTGAACTTAGCATCTCTATCTCAAACAATCATCTTTGGGACCCCATGGAGCCTTACTACTTCCTTAAGGAACACGTCCGCTACTTGGGCTATTCCAAAATTAGACTTCACAGGTATGAAGTGTGTAGCTTTTGCTAAAGTTTCTACTACCACCATCACTAAATCATGTTGGTATTTGGTTTTGGGTAGCCTTGTTATGAAATCTATAGAAACTGTGTCCCATTTCCATTCTGCAATCGGCAAAGGGTTTAAAAGACCAGCAAGATACTGATGTTCAACATTAACTAGTTGACACTCCATGCATCTCGCTAAATATTCTGCTACATCTCTTTTCATTCCTGGCCAAAACAACTTCCTTTTCAAAGCTGCTAACATTTTCTGAAATCCAGGATGCCCTGCATACGATTGTTTGTGATATTCATCTAGGATTTATTTTTTCAAATTTTCCACGCTGGGGACATACAATCTATTTTTGTAGTAGATCAGCCCTTTTTGGTTTTGAGTGTAGTTAGCCATCTCCTTCTTCATTATTTTCACCTCTAGTGTCTCATAATTTGGATCCTGATCTGCTACCTTTTTCACTCGATCTTCCAAATAAAAATTAGCACTACTTCCAATGATGTTTATATTTTGGAAAGCATTTCTGCTTAGGGCATCAGCAGTTTTATTTTCTTTCCCCCTGATATGTTTTATGTCCATATCAAATTCACTCAAAAAAGACAGCCATCTGGCCTATCTAGCATTCAAATCCGTTTGGGAAAAGAAATATTTAAGACTAATATGATCAGTCACCAATGTAAATTTTTTTCCAAGGAGATAGTGTCGCCACATCTTCAAGGCATGAATTATAGCAGCCAACTCCAAATAATATGCACTATAGTTCTCTTCATGTGTCTTAAGTTTCCTAGACTCATAGGAAATGACCGAATTTTCTTGCAACAAGACTCCTCCCAACCCCTCTCTACGGGCATCCGTACACACAACAAATTCTTTATTAGCATCGAGTCATAAAAGGTATCTTTTTAACACCTATTTATCTCACATTAATTATCAATCCAGGAGCGACTTTTTATTTCAAGAGTGTACCCAGTCTGAGGCAGCAATTTATCCAAGAGTAATGCCTTGCAATATGTAGTACAGTGTTCGATATACAAGAGTAAATTGATGCTTGTAAAAGAAATTTAACTACAACAACATAAACTAAAATGATCTGAAATCTTAATTAAACCAATCTGCAAAAAATCGATCAGGGATATAGTAGCAATAACTCTTTCCCTTAGAAATCGATGCAAGATAACCAATTCTGGGGACTTAGGAGCAATAACCTCTGTCCTCTACAGTTGGTGATCTTAAAACAATCGAAATGAAAGCAAACTCAATCTTTGTGCTGATGAAAGTAACTAAAAGGAACTGTAAAGACTTTAAAAGGAACAGCAACTTGTAACTCCTATGCATACACAACAACTGTAACCAAACTGATAAAGCTATGAATCAAAAATAAGAAGTAACTAGAAATGGAACAAAAAGATGATTTTAACAACAATTGTGAACTTCACTAATCTCAATACTTTAATCTTTCACCAGCCAATACTGTAAATCCATCAATCACAAAGAATAATGACTTAGAGTCGAATACAGAATAGCAAGGCTTTTGTAATGATAGCAGAATAAATGAACAGCAAAGTAGATAACAATGTAACTCATTAATGGATCTGTATTCAAAGTAATCAATTAACTCTGTAATCGAAATAAGTAGTAAACACACTTCACACAACAGAAAATAAAGAAATATAAATACAAACAACGACTCGCTCCACCAGGGCCAGGCCCTCAACCACCGGTGAAAGCGCCGCTGGGCTACTACAGAGCTTGAGAAATAGAACGAGAACACCTCTTTTTATTAATAAAACATGAATAGCTTTTACATCAGTTGCTCTTTTCTCACAAGAGTCAAGGAATTAAAATGTTACAAAGGAAATTCAATAATCATCCATTGTTCTCCATCCTCCCCAATACACAATACATGCTCTCCTTTTATAATCAGAAGGAAGAGAAATTAAATAGAAAATGTGATCTCCCATAACAATATTTGATTGTTCCCAACAACTTTATCAACCAAAAAATATATTTGCAACAATCTTTCAACAAGAGCAAGGCGAATTTGGCTTTGCAGCTGAGATTTGGAGGACGGCTGCAACAACAAATCTGAGAAAATCGTGCTCAAATAACCCTGCGTATCTCTCAATATAGGCCGAATTTGGGCAAACCGTGCTTTACAAAAGTTAATTGGGCTCATTCTGGACAAAACCCATGTTCCGGATTTTCCAGATTCTTCTTCATTTGCCCATAATCTCAACCAAAAAACTGTCACTTCTTATTCCAACGAATTTCTGAGTTGGAATATTTGATGATGATTTGGAGATCAAATCTTCAATCTGGAAAATATCTTGGAGGCTAAAATGGTAAGTGATATTACAAAATATATTAATAAACCATCATTGATAAACCATCATTGATAAAATTATGCATAATAATCATAAATTTATTAAAATAAAGGAGAAGAAATAATATTCATCCATAAGAGCATAAATCATTATAAAATGGATTTATATGATAAATTATAATAAAAAATATGATAAAAAAGAATAAAAATGGATGAAATAAGTGTTAAAAAGTGGTCATATTCACGGCCCAACAATTAGGATCTGCAATCTTCAGTATAGGGGTTGTAGTGAGTTTTAATTTTAATTGTTCAAAACTGTTTTGGCATTTTTCAGTCCACTCAAATTTGACACCCTTTCTTTGTAGTGAGGTTATGGGATATGCTATGGTAGAAAATCTTTCCAAAAATCTGCGATAATAACCTGCAATGCCCATGAATGATTTCACTGCTGAAACATCATTTGGCACTGACCATTCTCTAATAGCCTTTATCTTTTCAGGGTCAATAGCCAACCCTTGCTCATAAATAATATGACCCAAGTATTGGATCTTGTCCTTATAGAATTCACATTTACTAAATTTGGCATATAACTAGTTTTCTTTCAAAGTTTGCAGCACTATCCTCAAGTGCTCTTTGTGCCCCTCCTCACTTTTTGAATAAACTAAAATATCGTCTATGAACACTAGTACGAACTTATCCAAGTACTTGTTTAGCACACTGTTCATTAAGCACATAAAAGTGGTAGGGGCATTTTTCAAACTGAAAGGTAGGACTACAAATTCGTAGTGACCATACCTGGTTCGAAAAGCGGTTTTGCTAATGTCTTCTTCTTTAATTTTGAGCTGGCAGTAACCAGTCCTTAGATCAATCTTAGAAAATACTGAAGCTCCTCTTACCTGATAAAAAATATCATCAATTCGAGGCAAAGGGTATCTGCTTTTAATTGTCAACTTGTTCACTTAACGGTAGTCAATGCACATTCTAAAGGTTCCACCCTTATTTTTCACAAACAGCACCAGTGCTCCCCAAGGAGACACACTCGGTCTGATATAACCCTTATCTAGCAATTCTTGCAATTGCATTTTCAGTTCCATGAGTTCAGGGGGACTCATTCGATAAGGGGCTCGGGAAACAGGTGTTGCTCCCGGCAACAAATCGATAGAAAAGTCAATCTCTCTTTTTGGGGGGAGATGAGTAATCTCTTCTAGAAAAACTTCCTTAAACTCTCTCACCACTGGCAAAGTATCCAGCAGGTTTTCTTCAGGTTGCTGTTCTAATTATTCCACATGCACTGCATATACTTGATATCCTTTCCTAGCTATTCTTTTTAGTTGCAGTGTTGATATTTGTCTTACAGAGATGGGTTTTGGTTTTCCCTTAAGAATAAAAGGTTTCCCCTCTTCATCTATGCAATGTGGAGTTTTATCCCAACAGTTCATCATAGATTTTCTCTTTTCCAGCGAGTTCATTCCTATCAACAAGTCATATGAGCCTAAGGGAAGAATTTTTAAATTCACTTCTGTCTGAGAACCATTTAATTTAATTGTTGTTTGGGGTAGCATATGAGTTACCTTCCTCTTGGTTCCAGTGGCTAACTGGACCAACCAAGACTGTTGAAATTTTTCATTTTTGAGATTGCATTTTTCTACCACTTGTGGACTAATGTAACTCAAAGAAGCACCTTGGTCAATTAAAATAGTAACATATTGGTCCGCAATCTTACCTTCCATTTCAACCATGGTAGCTTGGTGTTCTGCTTGTCAATTCTCCAAGGATGCACTGATAGTGGGTATATTTCTTGCTATATCATTTACTGTGGTAGCTTCTCGATCTCTCATAATCATCTGAATGTTTCGATGGAGACAATCCCTCAACAGATGAGGTTCTCCACAACCCCAGAATTTCAAAGGCTCCCTCATTTTAATTGTGCCTTCCTTCTTATTTTCTCCATCTAATTGTTTGGAACCAACTTGAGACTAAGTAGTTTGAATTTCTGTTGGTTTATTAAACTTTTTCCGCTGATGATCCCTGCTAAAATTCTTTAAATAAGCTGGTTTCTGTTTCTTTCCTTTGATTTCACCTTTATTTATCGAACCTTTTCCATGCTCACCCTTTCCTTTAAACTACCGGTAGCATAATCTAGCTTTTCTCACTGCTTCGTCCATAGTTTTTGGGTTATCAAACTCGATCTTCTCTTTGTACACCACAGGCAAACAGTTCAAAAACCTTTGTACCTTTGCCTTCTCTTCCCTAATGTAAGGGACATATCTCAACAGATTTCTAAACTTGGTGACAAACTCATCAATAGTGAGTTGTCCCAGTCTAAGTTCTTGGAATCCCTTTGCTTTATCATCATAGTAACGTTCGTTCAAATAGCGGTTTTAAAATTGACTTGGAAATCTTCCCAAGTAACTGTCTTTTCATCAATGGCATGGACCATTTTCGTCTCCTCCCACCACAAGGTAGCCTTACCTTGTAGCTGGTAGACAGCTAATCTAGCTTTCAGATTGCTTTCATATTCATAGACCTATGTTGTGGCCAGCAACAACCCCCCTTCTTATTTAGTATTTAATACTAAATAAGTGGGGACCCTTAGTTTAAAAAATCCAAAAAATTAAATTAGTGCTTGTTTTCTTTTTCAAATAAAACTTACTATCATTAACTTAAGAAAATTCCTTAGAAAATATTTAGATAAACTTAAGTTTATGATAGATCAGAATAAAATATTTCTTTGAAGAAAATATCTCATCCATCGCAACAAAAAGTACAAGATATCTTTTGCAAAGCAGAATCTTCTAAATTGCGATAAGTGCGATCCAATAACTATGCATTAAAATATTTGTCGCAAATCGCATATCGCAGAAAATATATTAACGGATATTTTTCATATGTTATATTTTGCGATATGGAGATTTCGCGATATTGCGATGTCGCGATATTGCGATCCCGCGATGTTACTAATTGTGATTTGCGTAAATTGCGATTTGCGAAAGTTTCTATGATTTTGATTTGCGAAAGTTGTGATTTTTGATATTGCGATTTTGCGATATTGCAAAGCAAATCACAGATCGCATTATCGCATATTCTTGAAAGCTCGTTATACAAAGTAAATCTTTCCGTAAATTGAGACCCATTATGCGCCTTAATATCAAGTTAATAAATGGATTGTCAATTATTAATGAAAAAGGATTTTGTTTTGATCAAAGGGTTATTTCACGATTAAATAATATATTTCATACACCTTTAGCATTTAAAACTATCTCGTCACCTTTCTCATATCGTTATTCTCACTTAATTCGTAAAACTGCAGGCGCGAAGAACAGGAGACTATACAAAGCAATTTTCGGAGAATTATGGGAAAGAAAGATAAACCTCCGAGTTATGGAAAGAAAGAGAAAGCTCTGAATTCTGAAAATAAAGAGATGGCATCCTTGTACGCAGACACTGCTTGCAACAAAGACGTTGGAATCACCACTTGGGAGGGTATGTTTAATCTACTTGAAGAAGAAAACCCAAGAGTAATGGATGTTGCGGCTACTGCGGGCTCAAGTAATTCCTCTGAAGCATCTCTTACAGAGATGGCTTGTTCATTTTTACATTGGATAGCAGCAAGACCTAGAATTATTCCGTATACAAACATGGTAAAATGGGTGCTGGATAGCACTGATATTACGGACAGACAGTTCAAAACTCAAGGTCAAGAGCTTATCGGGTCATTCACTCCAAAATATTTGAGGCTTATGTATCATTTTCCGGAGCCTCAGGCAACTTACAACAAACAATTTATGGAGAAATTTGCCAAGGAAAATGCAAACTTAGCAGAATGCACTAAAGAATGGTCCAGAAGAGATGAACCATTGAAGAAAGATAAACATGGTATGTACAGTACTGGCTCACTCACTTCTCCATATTGTTTTGCTACCACTATGCTATGTAGGCTTTTTGGAAATCCTGACATTAATAAGTTTTTGCCTGAATGGCTTCCCCTATTGAATGCTGTTGTTAACGCTACCATTGTGGACTGGGCTAAAATATTGTCTGATAATTTAGCCACGGCTATTTTCAATTACCGGTCTAAATGGACTGTCTCTCAGAGGATGTATCCTCCTTTTTATCTATCTGCCTATGTTATGGATTCAATCTGCTTTTTTTCTAAGTTCCCTTTAATGGGTTGGCAATGGACAATTCAGGATCCCCTGCCCATCCATGTTTATCACAAAGAATTGTGGGAGTCAAAATTCATTCCTCATTTTTACGAGATTTTCCATGGCATAATGTTGCCACTATATAGATTGTTTTATAATAAGGATGCCCCAAGGTTGTCCCCTGAAGCAGAAGTAGACATTCTCCCTGTCGCAAGATGGTTTGGAGAATAATTGTTTACTTTTGTGAGGGTTTTTGGAAGCTTTGCTTCTCCTCATGTTTTGCCCTTATATGTTCTGGATAAAGTCATAGCTCGGGAAATTGCATATCAAACCTATGGACACGGAGGTTTGACAAAAGAATTAAATGATAAAAATAAAGCCATTTTGCCACAATTTCCTGTGTCCTGCGAAGCATTTTCATTATTTGATGTTGGTCACACGTTTAAGGAAGTAAGCAATGTTACATGTTTAAAATTGTTTAAATTTCCAAGAAGGCTATTTGATCCATATGGTATTGTCAAGGATTTCACCACTGTAGTCAAAGTGAGAGTATTTTCTGGAGAAGAAGATATTTTTGATGATATGTTTCAAGAAAAAAGTTCATTTAAAGAAATTTTGCATTTAGCTCAAACACGGTTCTCTCCAGAAGAATTTCAAGAGTTTAAAGTATACAGAGAAAGAATATTGACCACTATTCCTTTGGATAATTTGCATTTGGAACCCGCAAGGGAACCATCTCCTAGTGTCAGTCTTAGTGGCAGCTCGGATTTAGGAAGGTCTAAGTCAAAGTCTGACAAAGAAATTTCTGAACATTCTAAAAAATCTGATCAGGATAAAAGTGAAGGCTCAGTGAAGGATACAGCTCAATCAAAAGAGCTCTCACAACAACAGACCTCAACCACTCCACAGTTGAATCTTCCACTTCTTAATGTACAGCAACCATCCATCAGCACTCGGTTAGATAAAGAATGGGAATCATTTAATGATTTGATTAATGTTGAAGGACAGAACATACAAACTCCTGTACAGACAGTAAAAGGTTTGGTTACAGAAATAAGTGGCAATGTCACAGAAACAAAACATATACCCATTACTCCCTCTGCCGAGCTTGTACTTAAAATAGAGGAAATTCCTCCTCTGGATATATTTTATAGCCCTCAACATAAAGCAGTAGTAAGGAAGAAAAGAAAGAAGAGAAAATTATAAAGTGCGCTCTCTACTAATGCAGAACAATTGGATGTTTTATGGAAAGATCCTACTACGGATCCCACTGAAAATCTTACTAGATTATCTCAGATTATAGGAGCTTATGCCTCCGCAAATATTGACAAAGGATCTGAGGTACGACTGTTATTAAATGAAAAAGAGGATAAGATACAAGTTCTGCAACAACAATTGCAACAAGCACATGCCAACAGTGAAACACAGATACAATTTGAAAAGTTACAGCAAGAGTTTCAGCGAATGCAGATCAGATATCAAAAAAGCTTGGCCGAAAAAGAGAAACAAATACAGATTATGCAAGAGATGCATAAAGACGACCCCAAGCTTACAGAGTTCATCTCAGAATCTATTTCTTTGAATAAAAAACTACTTCAACAACAAGACATATTATGCCAGAAAATCTCGCAATGGAACTCTTTTTGTCAAGAAAGTGATAAAATCACTAATCATGTCGTAGAATTACGACATGATTATGATTTAACAAATGAAATATTTACTAATTATTTGGCATGGAAAAATACAGAGGAAGGAAAAAGAGTAGGAGCACCAATTATCCATGATGGCCATAAAGAAATACTCTTCAATAATTGGGAAGCATAGATCAGAGAGGCAGAAAAAGTAGCAGAGGAAGCAGCTACAGTAGCAAGTAACATGACTGATGGTGTAAATGAAAATTTGCACAAAGTTAATTTGAATTCTGAAACTATTCCACGATACCTACCACAAGCACAGCAATTGCAAACAGAGTGGAAACAGAAAGCTGAAGAGAAGGAAAAATCAATTCAAGGATTGACAAAATTAAATTGGGATTCTTACTGGACGTTCCTGGTTAAACCACACAGCCAACGTAGTGCTCTTAATTGCATCATTAATTCTGCTGAGAAGATCGCACCATCACTTGCTGATTCCTTCTTTTCAGGACAATTAAAATCTGAAGCCGCCAACCCCCTCTTCTCAAATCAATGCTGGATGCTTGCAAATTCAAAGACCAGATTCATAAGTAGTTAGTTAATAGTTTTCAATTTTATATTTAGTTTTAGTTTTACTTTTTTTTTTCATAGAAAAAGGATGGTCATTTAAACTGAATCCTAAATTTTTGTAATAAACTATAATAAGATTTAGTTAGTAGTATTTAAACCCTTCTCATGCATTTAGAGAAGGGTCCTGAAATTTGTCAAAAACTTGTCCTCAGAACATGCACTTCTGCACCCTCAGAGGAGGTTTTGATGAATGAATGGAACGAGATTTATTGATATCTGTGTCTAATATCTGCTACTGATGTTGCATTTTTGTACTCTTAGTAGATGTTGGATTAGGAAGAGATAAATCATTATTGCTTCTAGCTCATGAGTAGAACCAGTTATAAATGGTACTTTTATCTCTTAACTATTTGAGCTTCTATGTTAAAGTAATATTTATATTCAGTTGTTTATATATTGATGCTTGAATTCTTAAGTTATCATTTGGAACTTCTGTACGGTGATAACTATTTATTTATTCTTAGTGTATGAATAGCTTATTATGCGATATGTTTTTCATAACTATTTCATCTAAATTTTTATATGAAATGGTTTATCTTTATTGAATTATTTTCTTATAACAGTTTAATAATCTTTATTATCAGTTGTTATTTGAAATTATTTTAGATCGCATAAACAAGATTACATCCCGGGTTTAGTTTAGAATTAGATATTTCTGTTTAAATTAGAATACAATTTGCATATGATTAGATTAGAAATAGAATAAAAGCATTTCACTTAGGAACTTTAGAAAGGAAATATCAATTCTCAACACACACACACATATTGGGAAACTGGTCCCATTATCCCCAGTCGGACCCACTACACCAAACGGAAAAGGAGCTGCTAACCAAGGTCCGGACCGGGTGGGTATCCCCCTTGTTGTAGACCCGATTTTCGAGGCTTCAACATATTTGGCGCTAGAAGGAGGGCCACGAACTATGAATGGAAAGTAAATCTAAATCTAAATACCATTCTGAGAGTAAATCACCCTCACCATCTTCCCCGACTTCTCCATCGCACTCAGAAATTTTAAATCTAGAGCCAGAAGTCGAAAGAAGAACAAACACTGCTACAAACCCTGACTTTTCAGAAGAATCTGCTATTGAACCTCCTGAAGTTGAATCTTTGATTCATAAACTTCAGCGATTTTCAATATCACCTCAAAGATCTGATAAATCTCAAGGCAGTGTGACTTCGCAATATAACCCTGCTCATCCTCTTACCAGATTACAGAGTGAGAAGCTTGGCATTCAGCCAACTCAATTACCTTTACCTACAAGGAAAAGAGAAAGGAAATCACCTAAAGGGTCTGATAGCGAGACTCTTTCATCATCATCATCCATCTCAACCTCTTCACCGTGAAGTCAGCCATCCACCCCTCCACTTCATACCATTGTCCCTCACTCCACTAGAACTTCCACATCACCTTCTCGATCATCTATAATTGTAATATCTTCATCTTCCCAATCACAGACATCATCTTCTACACTTTCCTCTATTAGTAGTTCAGCGATGGCCCAAATGCCATGGAATAATCAGGGGCAGTCTTAATGCCTGCACCCTTCAGTCAATTACGAGCCCATCCTGAAAAATGGCTGCCTAAGTTTAACCCTGAAGCAGGCATGCTAGCAGAAGAACACATAAACAATTTTATGCTATCCATAAATCTCAATGGAGTTATTAATGAAGATGTTGTTGTCCGACTTTTCCCTTATACTCTACAAGGAGCAGCTGGATCATGGTATTTCTCATTACCATCTGGATCCATCACTAGCTGGGATATCTTTCAAGATCAATTTTTGACTAAATTTGGTGATGACAGGTCTACAGCAACATTAATCAATGATCTGTCTAATCTTAGAGTTGATTCAAAAGAACTTGTCAAGGATTTTAATTCACGTTTCAATAAATTGTTAAACAAAATTCCTACTGCTTCCAAGCCTAGCGAAGAAGTGCGAAGTGAATGGTACATTTCTGCTTTACCATCAAACATAGCAATCTTTGTTGATAGGGCTAACAAAATGAATTTAGCAGAAAACATGAAGGAGGCAATAGTAGTAGAGAAACGTATCATTTCTCTAGATAAGAAAAATGCAATAGAAGAACGAAAAATCCAAGAAGGTTACTTTTAAGGAAGACCCCAAGAAAAAATAATCAAGAGATCCATTTGATTTAGAAGGATTGCAGAAAGTTTTGAAAACCATGTCTAACGAAATGGTTGACATTAAGAAACAAGTGGCAGAAACATCTTCTAAAAAGTCTTTCAAGCCGTTTAGAAGAAATCCTTCAATTGATCCAAAGCCACCAAATGCTATAACTAATGTTGAATTAGAAGAAGAAGAAGAAGAAACTGCTACTGAAGAAACTACTGACGAAGATGAAGTCGTAGAAGTACAAGGTATGTGGGATTTCATCCTTCCAGATGAGGAAGATCAAGAAGCATCCCCAGTTAGCACGTGAAGTAGAAATCAACTTGATCCTCCTCAACCTACTCCTAAGTCAAAGAGTGTGAGCTCATTGACTAAGGATAAATTTGCACCCAAGAAAACGACATCTAAAGAAATTCAAACCAGCCCAGTCCAGACAGATTCATCAATTTCATCAAGAACACTGATTGTTCCAGATGAAATGGAGTATAATATCATAGAAGACATGAAGAAGACTAGGGCTAACATCACTTTTCATGAATTGAGCAAGTTAAAACACCAACAAAAGGTACTTTTGAAAGAATTACATGTTGTACCAGAAAAACCTTTGCCTGATCCTGTGATTTCTCAAGCTTCCAACGAGATGGGAATACCTCTAGCTAATACGATCAGTAAAGTTGATCTAGAAAATATCTCTTTAATTGGAGGAAGGTCAAGATCTCATACTCCTCCATTTCTTCTTACTTATGAAGTTTTCAATAAGAATTTGCATAATTGTTTAGTGGATTCTGGAGGTTCATCTAATATTCTACCAAAATCAATATGTGCAAAGTTGAACATTCAACCACAAAGATTGGTTGTGCACATAGTCCATCTAGATCGATCGCAAGTTGAAGTAATTGGCGAATTAAATCAGGTTACCATAAGATTGTCATCAAATCTAAAGGTATGTCAAGTCATTGATATTTTAGTTGCAGATATTCCAGAATTTTATGGCTTAATTCTTAGCAGAGATTGGTCAGAAAAACTTCATGGATATTTTGCAACTGATTGGTCACATATGTGGCTTCCTTACAATGGTAAACCAAATCAGATAAAGGTTGAACGAGAAAAACATCAGAAATACATAGTAACAGAACTCGAAGGAGAGAATGAACTAGTTGCATACAACAGTAATATCATTGGCAATTATTCAGTTGATTCTTTCTTAGGAAATTTTAATGCTCATACTTCACCTTATTTAGAACATTCTACTTTATCTCAAATAGAAAATTTTTCCCAAACAGATAGTTCTAAATGTATTAATTTTGTAGATACTCCTGTAAATAAAAATTTATTTTGGAAATTATTTTTTGATGGTTCTAAGTCTAATGAAGGAGTAGGAGCAGGATGTGTTTTGGTTAGTCCAGAGGGAAACAAAATTATGTTAACTTGTAGACTTGAGTTTTATTTCACTAATAACACCGCAGAATACGAGGCTTTATTCCAAGGATTATAGAAAGCAATCGGATTAGACATCAAATATCTACAAGTTTTCGGAGATTCAGAAATTGTAATTAAACAGGTACGCAATACTATACATTATTTATCAGGTCATTTAAAGCATTATCAATCTTTATTCCAAGATCTAACTGAACACTTTATAGCGTTTAATATTTCATCAATTCCTAGAATTCAAAATGCTAGTTTAGATCTCCTAGCTAATGTAGCTTCCAAGCTCATTCCTGCAGAAGACTTTACTCCTGATCAATTTTCAATCGAATTAATCTTTAGACCCTCGATTCCTGATAACATTACCAATTGGAGGATTTTCAATGATGATCCTGATATTGTAAATTTTCTCACATCTGAAGGATCTTACACCAATCAGATAATTGATGAAGACCAACATGACAGACAATTGCTCCAAAATAGCACCAACAATGTTATACCTAAGTCAGTAGTCAAGTTAGAAGACCTTTATGATTTGAAAGATCGATTTAAAAGATCTACCAATTAAAAACTGCAAAGTTCAACTTTGAATTATGAATTAGTAAATCTAGGAACTGATGCCAAACCACAGAATATCAACCTAGGCTTTGGCCTAGCTCCTGAAGAAAAATTAGCGTATGTTCGTATTTTGAAACAATATAAAAGTATCTTTGCTTGGAACTACGATGAACTCAAAACTTATGACACTTCTATCATCCAACATACTATCCCAATGATCAATGATGAGAAACCTATCCAACAGAAGTTGAGAAAGATCCACCCCAATCTAGAAAATCAGATCAAATCTGAACTCAATAAGTTATTGAAAGCCAAGATTATTTTTCCCGTTCGACATTCTAAATGGGTTTCCAATATGGTTCCTGTTAGAAAGAAGAACGGGGACATTAGAATTTGTATTGACTTTCGAAATCTTAATAAAGCCTGCCAAAAAGATAATTTTCCTTTGCCTCCCATGGAGCAAATATTACAGGCAGTTGCAGGATCATAATTAATGTCTTTCTTAGATGGTTTCTCTGGATATAATCAAGTGTTAGTCCATCCTGATGATCAATTGAAAAATACATTCAGAACCAAATGGGGCACTTATGCATATCAAAAGATGCCTTTTGGTCTGATCAATGCTGGTGCCACATTTCATAGAGCCATGGACATTGCTTTCAAGGGATTAGTTAACAAATTAGTGGTAATTTACTTGGATGATATAACTGTATATTCCAAAAAACGAAGCAATCATCTTAGAGATTTGAAACAGGTCTTCCAATGTTGTCAAAGGTATGGAATTTCACTTAGTCCGAAAAAATATTTTTTTGCTTTAAGTGAAGGAAAACTTCTTGGATTCATAGTATCAAAATCTAGAATTCATATTGATCCTGATAGAATCAAAGAAATTTCTGAAATACCATTACCTCACAACAAGAAAGCTATGCAATCTTTTCTTGGCCAGATTAATTTTGTAAAGAGATTTGTGCCAGATTTTTCGAGAATTGTATCTCCTTTGCAAGAAATGATTAAAAAAAAATCAAACTTCAAATGGGGCAAAGATGAATATGAGGTATTCAATCTGATCAAACAAGCAATTATTAATGCTCCATCTTTAGCAACTCCAAATTTTTTCGATCCTTTTATTTTGTACACATTTGCCTCTGATAAATCTTATGCTGCAATAATCACTCAAGCAAATCAAGACAAAGAAGAAGCCCCAATTGCTTTTTTCAATTCAAATTTACGAGCTGAATTGAATTATTCAGATGTGGAGAAACAAGCTTATGCTGTTTTCAAAGCAGTTAAATATTTCAGACCCTTTTTACTTAAAACCCATACAAAAATCATAGTACCATTTCCAGCGGTAAGAAATCTTGTAGTCCAAAAAGATGTGGGTGATAAAAGAGCCAATTGGATCACTGCGTTACAAGAATATGATGTTGAAATCAAACTGGAAAGTATTGTAAGAGGTCAAGGTTTTTGCAAAATACTAGCTGGAGCATCGCTTATCTCTAAAAAACCATCTGAAGAAATACAAACATATGAGGTAAGCCTAAACGATGTTGAATCATTATATGCTGATATCATATTTTATCTGAAGAATGGATATGCTCCTCCAAATCTCGATCACACCAAGAAAAGAACTCTAAGGTTGAAGGCTAAACAATATCAACTTGTAAATGATGTTCTTTTTAAGATGAATTATGATTATGTTCTTCTTAAATGTCTGGAGAAATCTGAAGCTGATAAAGTCTTGCAGGAACTTCATGATGGGCCAGCAGGTGGACATTATGCTGGAGATGCAACGGCACATAAAATCCTCTGTGCAGGCTATTACTGGCCCACATTATTCAAATATTCACATAGCTATGCAAGGAAATGTCAAATTTGTCAAACTACAGCTGGAAGACAAAAGAAACCATCATTTCCATTACAACCAGTCAACATTGAGCAGCATTTTGATCAATGGGGATTAGACATAATAGGTGAGATTGTTCCTCACTCTTCTAAACAACATAGGTATATCATTACAGCAACTGATTATTTTATGAAATGGGTAGAAGCAGTCCCTCTCAAGACTGCTAATGCCGAACACATCATCGAGTTCATAGATCAGTTCATAATCACCAGGTTTGGTTTACCTTATGCTTTAATGTTTGATAATGCATCATATTTTTCTGGTAATCATATGACTGAATTTGCACTCAAGAGAGGTTTTAAACTTAAATATTCTACCAATTATTATCCACAAGGAAATGGGTTAGCTGAATCTACAAATAAAAATTTAATCAGAATCATTAAGCGAACCATTGATCAAAATCATAAAAATTGGCATAAATCTTTAATATATGCTTTATGGGTAGATCGAATAACGCAGAAGGCTTCTATTGAACTTCTCCCTTTAATTTAGTTTATGGGAGAGAAGTGGTTCTTCCAACTCATCTAGTGATTCCTTCTCTAGCCTTAGTTCAGTATATTGATGAAGAACCAACTTCTTATTTACAATTAAGGCGAATGGAAATAATTAAGTTAGAAGAACAACGAGAAAAAGCCAATGTAACTCATGCTCATCATCAAGCATTAGTTAAAAATTATTTTGATTCAAACATGATAACCAGAAAGGACTTTCAGATAGGAGATTTAGCTCTAAAATGGGACAAGGCCCATGAGGAAAAAGGAAAACATACGAAATTTCAACGAATGTGGCTTGGTCCTTTTCAAATTGCAGAGATCATAGGTCCATCTACTTTCATGTTACAGGATTTAACAGTGAAAAGAGAATCTTTACCTGTTAATGGACAGATCCTTAAAAAATATTTTCCATAGGAGATCATTCTTCTATTTTGTAGATTAGTTTTCTTTATTTGACATAATAAAACCAGTTGTTAATGGTTACATTTGCAATTCATGAAAAAGATACAAGTTCTCTTTTTAAATTTTATTTCTTCACTTATATAAATAGAATTCTTTTTAGAATATTGATCATTATTATTCAAAGATATAGTTAAAATCTTTAGTCTAGAAATGATACTAGTTTCAACTTTAAAAATTTTGATGAAAAACAACTTTTGGTGAAAGATTGTTTTATATCAGTTCAATGAAAGGTATCAATAACAAAACGAAATCTCTCTGTAGAAAAGTTCTTTCCCAAAAACTCTATTATTGTCGTCCAGAGCTATCTTAAGGAAACAATGACTTCCTCCCCACTTGGAAAATTACAAAGTTCAAGTAATAATCCAATGATACACTTTTAACTTAAAGAGTAAGAGGTCTCATCATGAGCCGACTTATCATGATCATAGATATTATAGCTTGCTGACTTTTCCAATACTGCATACCACAACAGGGCAATGACTCAAGATTACTGCAATCAAAAGGCAAGGGGTCTCATCACGAGCCAGCTTGTTCAACAAAGTTATAAATCAAGTGAATGGCACTGTCATAAATTGGCTACCAAACCAAGACATTGTTCTTTAAGGGTAAAAAGAAAATAAAAAGCAATAAGTGTGAATATGGATTTCTCTTTGAAAATTGTATATTTCTCTAAGTAGGACACAGGATCATTGCTGGGTAATAGGTAACCCTGTCGAGGCTATAGACGCTTTCTGGCAGCAGTGGCTCTACCTACGACAAATGAGCATATTTAAAAACTGATTTATAGAGAAGCCTTTTGTTTTTATCTTTTTAAACCAAGTAATGACTGATGTAGATACAAGGACTAGCTTGAGGAAGTGAATAGTCAAAGTTGAATATAGAAGAAATGAAATATTATTTATAGATTAAAGCATAATGTACTTTGTCTTTTTATAATAAAGTTTGATTTTCTGGAAAATTTTCTGTTTTGAAAAGTTTAGAGAATTTAAAAGAAAAGCAGAGATAACTGGTTCTTCCAAGTGAATCGCCAATTGTTGTGGCCAGCAACAACCCCCCTTCTTATTTAGTATTTAATACTAAATAAGTGGAGACCCTTAGTTTAAAAAAATCCAAAAAATTAAATTAGTGCTTGTTTTCTTTTTCAAATAAAACTTACTATCATTAACTTAAGAAAATTCCTTAGAAAATCTTTAGATAAACTTAAGTTTATGATAGATTAGAATAAAACCTTTCTTTGAAGAAAATATCGCATCCATCGCAACAAAAAGTACAAGATATCTTTTGCAAAGCAGAATCTTCTAAATTGTGATAAGTGTGATCCAATAAATATGCATTAAAATATTTGTTGCAAATCGCATATCGCAGAAAATATATTAACGAATATTTTTCATATGTTATATTTTGCGATATTGCGATTTCGCGATATTGCGATGCCGCGATATTGCGATCCCGCGATGTTACTAATTGTGATTTGCGTAAATTGCGATTTGCGAAAGTTGCTATGATTTCGATTTGCGAAAGTTGCGATTTTCAATATTGCGATTTTGCGATATTGCAAAGCAAATCATAGATCACATTATCGTAGATTCTTGAAAGCTCGCTATACGAAGTAAATCTTTCCATAAATCGAGACCCGTTATGTGCCTTAATGTACAGTTAATGAATGTATTGTCAATTATTAATGAAAAAGGATTTTGTTTTGATAGAAGGGTTATTTCACGATTAAATAATATATTTCATACACCTTCAGCATTTAAAACTATGCCGTCACCTTTCTCATATCATTATTCTCGCTTAATTCGTAAAACTGCAGGCGCGAAGAACAGGAGACTATACAAATCAATTTTCAGAGCATTATGGGAAAGAAAGAGAAAGCTCTGAGTTCTGGAAAGAAAGAGAAAGCTCTGAGTTCTGAAAATAAAGAGATGGCATCCTTGTACGCAGACACTGCTTGCAATAAAGACGCCGGAATCACCACTTGGGAGGGTATGTTTAATTTACTTGAAGAAGAAAACCCAAGAGTAATGAATGTTGCGGCTACTGCGGGCTCAAGTAATTCCTCTGAAGCATCTCTTACAGAGTTGGCTTGTTCATTTTTACACCGAATAGCAGTAAGACCTAGAATTCTTCCGTATACAGACATGGTAAAATGTGTGCTGGATAGCACTGATATTACGGACAGACAGTTCAAAACTCAAGGTGATGAGCTTATTGGGTCATTCACTCCAGAAGATTTGAGGCTTATGTATCATTTACCGGAGCCTCAGGCAACTTACAACAAACAATTTATGAAGAAATTTTCCAAGGAAAATGAAAACTTAGCGGAATGCACTAAAGAATGGTCCAGAAGAGATGAACCATTGAAGAAAGATAAACACGGTATGTATAGTACTGGCTCACTCACTTCTCCATATTTTTTTGCTGCCACTATGCTATGTAGGCTTTTGGGAAAGCCTGACATTAATAATTTTTTTCCTGAATGGCTTCCCCTATTGAATGTTGTTGTTAACGCTACCATTGTGGACTGGGCTAAAATATTGTCTGATAATTTAGCCACGGCTATTTTCAATTACCGGTCTAAACGGACTGTCTCTCAGAGGATTTATCCTCCTTTTTATCTATCTACCTATGTTATGGATTCAATCTGCTTTGTTTCTAAGTTCCCTTTAATGGGTTGGCAATGGACAATTCAGGATCCCTTGTCCATTCATGTCTATCACAAAGAGTTGTGGGAATCAAAATTCATTCCTCATTTTTATAAAATTTTCCATGGAATAATGTTGCCTATGTACAGAGTTTTGTATAATAAGGATGCTCCAAGGTTGTCTCCTGAAGTAGAGGTAGACATTCTCCCTATCGCAATATGGTTTGGAGAAGAACTGTTCACTTATGTGAGGGTTTTTGGAAGCTTTGCTTCTCCTCATGTTTTGCCCTTATATGTTCCGGATAAACTCATAGCTCAGGAAATCACATATCAAACCTGTGGAGATGGAGGTTTGACGAAAGAATTAAAGGCTAAAAAGAAGGCCATCTGGCCACAATTTCCTGTTTCCTGCGAAGCATTTTCATTGTTTGGTGTTGGTCACGCGTTTAAGGAAGTAAGCAATGTTACATGTTTAAAATTGTTTAAGTTTCCAAGAAGGCTATTTGATCCATATGGTATTTTCAAGGATTTCACCACTTTTGTCAAAGTAAGAGTATTTTCTAGAGAAGAAGATCTTTTTGACGATATGTTTCAGGAAAAATGTTCATTTAAAGACATTTTGAATTTAGCTCAAACACGGTTCTCCCCAGAAGAATTTCAAGAGTTTAAAGTATATAGAGAAAGAAGACTGACTACTATTCCTTTAGATAATTTGTGTTTGGAACCCGCAAGGGAACCAACTCCTAGTGTCAGTCTCAGTGGTAGCTTAGATTCAGAGAAATCTAAGTCAAATTCTGACGAAGAAGTTTCTGAACATTCTAAAAAATCTGATCAGGATAAAAGTGAAGGCTCAGTCAAGGATACAGCTCAATCAAAAGAGCTTTCACAACAACAGACTTCAACTACCCCACAATTGATTCTTCCACCTCTTAATGTACAACAACCATCCATCAAGACTCAGTTAGATAAAGAATGGGAATCATTTAATGATATGATTAATGTTGAAGGAAAGAACATACAAACTCCTGTACAAACAACAAAAGTTTTGGTTACAGAAATAAGTGGCAATGTCACAGAAAAAGAACATATACCCATTACTCCCTCTGCCGAGCTTGTACTTAAAATAGAGGAAATTCCTCCTCTGAATATATTCTACAACCCGCAACATAAAGCAGTAGTAAGGAAGTAAAGAAAGAAGAGAAAACTAGAAATTGCGCTCTCTACTGATGCAGAACAATTGGATGTTTTATGGAAAGATCCTACTACAGATCCGACTGAAAACCTTACTAAATTATCGCAGATAACAGGAGCTTATGCCTCCACGACTATTGACAAAGCATCTGAGGTACGACTGTTATTAAATGAAAAAGAGGATCAAATACAAGTTCTGCAAAAACAATTGCAACAAGCACATGCCAACAATGAAGCACAGATACGATTTGAAAAGTTACAGCAAGAGTTTCAGCAAATGAAGATCGGGTATCAGAAAAGCTTGGCTGAAAAAGAGAAACAAATACATATTATGCAAGAAACACATAAAGACGACCCCAAGCTTACAGAGTTTATCTCCGAGTCTATTTCTTTGAATAATCAACTGCTGCAACAACAAGATATATTATGCCAAAAGATTTCACAGTGGAACTCTTTTTGTCAAGAAAGTGATAAAATCACTAATCATGTCGTAGAATTACGACATGATTATGATTTAACTAATGAAAGAGTTACTAATTATTTGGCATGGAAAAAGACAGAGGAAGGAAAAAGAGTAGGAGCACCAATTATCCATGATGGTCATAAAGAAATACTCTTCAATAATTGGGATGCACAGATCAGAGAGGCAGAAAAAGCAGCAGAGGAAGCAGCTACAGCAGCAAGTAACATGACTGATTGTGTAAATGAAAATTTGCACAAAGTTAATTTGATTTCTGAAACTATTCCAGGATACCTACCACAAGCACAGCAATTGCAAACAGAGTGGAAACAGAAAGCTGAAGAGAAGGAAAAATCAATTCAAGGATTGACAAAATTAAATTGGGATTCTTATTGGACGTGCCTGGTTAAACCACACAGCCAATGCAGTGCTCTTAATTGCATCATTAATTCTGCTGAGAAGATTGCATCAACACTTGCTGATTCTGTCTTTTTGGGACAATTAAAATCTGAAGTCGGCCAGCCCCCTCTTCTCAAATCAATGCTGGATGCTTGCAAATTCAAAGACCAGATTCATAAGTAGTTAGTTAATAGTTTTTAATTTTAGATTTAGTTTTAGTTTTACTTTATTTTTGCATAGAAAAAGGACGGTCATTTAAACCGAATCCTAAATTTTTGTAATAAACTATAATTAGATTTAGTTAGTAGTATTTAAACCCTTCTCATGCATTTAGAGAAGGGTCCTGAAATTTGTCAATAACTTGTCCTCAGAACATGCACTTCTGCACCCTCAGAGGAGGTTTTGATGAATGAATGGAATGAGATTTATTGATATCTGTGTCTAATATCTGCTACTGATGTTGCATTTCTGTACTCTTAGTAGATGTTGGATTAAGAAAAGATAAATCATTATTGCTTCTAGCTCATGAGTAGAACCAGTTATAAATGGTACTTTTATCTCTTAACTATTTCTGCTTCTGTGTTAAAGTAATATTTATTTTTAGTTGTTTATATATTGATGCTTGAATGCTTAAGTTATCATTTGGCACTTATGTACTGTGATAACTATTTATTTATGCTTAGTGTATGAATAGCTTATTATGCGATATGTTTTTCATAACTGTTTCATCTAACTTTTTATATGAAATGGTTTATCTTTATTGAATTCTTTTCTTATAACAGTTGAATAATCTTTATTATCAGTTGTTATTCGAGATTATTTTAGATCGCATAAAGAAGATTACATCCCAGGTTTAGTTTAGAATTAGATATTTCTGTTTAAATTACAATACAATTTTCATATGATTAGATTAGAAATAAAATAAAAACATTTCACTTAGGAACCTTTTTAGAGAGGAAATATCTATTCTCAACACACACACACATATTGGGAAACTGGTCCCATTATCCCCAGTCGGACCCACTACACCAAACGGAAAAGAATATGCTAACGAAGGTCCGGACCGGGTGGGTATCCCCCTTGTTGTAGACCCGATTTTCGGGGCTTCAACAACCTAGAAATACTTAATCATGTTCAACAACCAGGCTTCAGCATATTCCTCCTTCTCCCCATCATAGGAGGAAGGTTTGATCTTTTGGAATTCCCCCTGTAATTCCTTTTTCTGCTTATACTGATGCCTGGTAACATCATCTTCCTCAGATTCATCAGATAACTTTCCCTTCTTCCTCTTTTTGAAACCTTCACCTTCTTGGCTGTTCCGAGGAGTTAATTCTCTGATGAGCTTTTCCTGCTCCTCACTGGCTAATGACAATCTGTCATTCTGGCTTCTTAGCTCAGCCATCTCTCATTGCAAACTGTGCAACATAGACATCACTGGAGCGTTGGGATCTGGTGTATTATCGTCATCACGCAGATCAACATAAATTTCCTCACCTTCTGCCATTTAACTTTTCTGTTTCAGCACCATTGTACACTAAACAATACAGATCAGTCATAATTTTTTTCTTTTCAACAATAATTAATTTATATAGTGAACACACAACAACAGTGAGCACAACAAAAACAGCCCAATTTTATATAACATGAGCTCTGATACCATTTGTAACATCTCTCCCTGAAACCCAAATATTTTTTTTTCTTGTTAACCTATTAATATATGCATTTTACTTACACGGAATTCTATTAAGGGTCTCACTTTGGTAATTCTCTTGTTTTCTTACTAGCATTGTCTCTTCTCCAATTACCATATGTTTTACCCTATACATGAATTTCAATTAACCATTTAACTCTCTATCTATATGTAAGGATATACATATACCTTTTTTTCTATATATATATTTTTCATATATATATATATATATATATGTCTTAAATTCTAACATGAATCCCTTTTTTTTCACACTTCCCATGGTTGTTAACTCCATGCGTTCTCCTTTAATTTAACTATGTACTAATTGATCCAATTCATATTTGTCTCGACCCCCCATAATTACAATGTGGTTGTAGTTAACATAGTGTCAAAGAGCAGTATATAAATTCGAACCTATTAGAATGGAGGAATATCGAATTTCCACTTGAGTTTCAATTTCCTATACGTGTAGAGAAATTGATTTGGTTACTTTTGTATGTCAACTTAACTCTACCAGTCTGTCGTTCAATCTTAATTCCAGCCACTGAATAGTTAAAATATTATATTAATTGTGATTCCCACTCATGAATAAATGAAAAGCATGCTACGCCATCATTGACACGATGTCGCTTGGGTTAGCTCGTACGTCCTGTGGTAAGGTTGATGTGTTGGAGTGACCTTGTTCCTTACGTTACATGGTTACAATACATAGCATTGCTCGTCTATTTAATTTCCTCAGTCGAATTTGCGTTATGAACTGGCTACTCGTACCTTGGATGCGACATGCGTGTATTATTTTTCCCTTTATTCCTGGTACTTGTTGTATATGTGGATTCGTTTTTTTTCAAGTTATGGATTCGAGGGTTGATCTCTCCTCGAGGTCAATAAATTTTGTATTGGGTAATTAAATTTGGGATCGCCATCGATTTACTTCTCGGGATTTCAGATTTCCCACCCTCGATCTCTGCAACCCTAAATTAACTGTGAGTCTCATTCGAGACTTAGGGTTTCCTGTCACGTTTAAATTTCGTCGTTCCTCTTGGAAAAAAACCTTCTATGTTTCACTTGGTTTGGCCGCATGGTGCTCTCATGCAAAGATAGAGAAATTGGAAACTATGCCTCAGCATAGGAATTTCGACATTGTCGCGCTAATCCTAGCTTTCAGGTAATCCACTGCTTAGCTTGTGGTTTATATCAGCGCTATTATTGTTTTTTTGGTTTCATTCAGTTTAACTGAATATCAGAGTTTGTTTTCATTATCTCTGAAGCTCATCGTTTTCATTTGCCTATTGAGGCATAAATTTAGAGTTTGCATTGCATTTTTGTTTCGTGTTGGGGAAATCTGGTTACACGGATTTCGCCCATGACTAATATAAATTTTTTTTCTTCCTAATGGTCGAGAACATAGTTTCCCTCTATGAGGTCGATGCTTTCCAGGCCTGCAGGAGAATGCTATCACTGGTTCGATTTTGTCCTACCCAAAAAGCCGTGAATGCTGCTTCCTCATTTGGTAGTCGAAAGGGTAAGTTATCACCTCTGATATCATTATAATTATTTACAAGGTCGTTCTACTTTCTTGCTCACAGGTTTATGCATGAACTCGTTCATTTACTCGGCGAGTTTTTTTTTGTGATTCTGATTGTGTTATTCCTCACAGGAAGGTATTCGGTGACCAAGCTTCCGGCCTCAACCAGGTATCTAATCCTTTATTTTATCTCAATTAAATCTGTTTCTCTCTCGATTGAGTTTGCGTAGGGGTTCACGGAACTCCTATATAGATTTTGCGTTATTTGTTTCCGTTGTAATTCCATTTAATTTATGTGAACGCAGGTACTCCCTGTCACACCATTTCATGAAATTGCTCTTTGGTTGTCTGGGTAGGTTTATACTCTGACCTCCGAATTTTTGTTTTTAAATATGCAGGGTTAATGTTCTGTCGGCTCGATTTCGATCATGATTTCTCCTTCTGGAGATTCCAATCCAATCTGGATTCTTGGCACTTTTTTGTATTTAATTTTTGTTTTCAAATTTACCCTGGATCACTTAATATGAACATTAATATTTAACTGCTCCAATGTCTATTTAATATCTGCGGGAAGAAACTCAAATGAACATTGTCATGTCAGACCTTCCTAACACATATACAATTTTTTTTTTCATTTAAATTTGACTACGAGTATTATACTCGTTTTACTCAGTCACTAAGTTTATTTCTTCTATTCCTTTACTTGTTCGCCCATTTCTACTGTGGTTACTATTATAACCATATAGTGGTACAGTTTTGATGATTCCCCTTTAGATGTATTGATTATAATTTACAGAGGAATTTTATATTAATAATAGAAATAATAATTGAAGTCTGAGTTAAGACTCGATTTGTTTCTATTTTCCATGGTTAATGTGACACAATTGAATATTTATCTCTGGTGTTTATTCCCACAAGGGACTTGTTCCATAATTGTAACATGGATTAAGATATATTCCAACTATTTTCTTGTCTCCTACTAGGAAATAGGAAGGTTCTATTTCCAGTTATTATCTTATATTTCTGTGTCACTTATGTTTTACTACTGCAAGTAGATGTTTCCTTTTGTGCTCATTCTTCAATAATTTCTACCAATTATTTATATAAAATTTAATTAACTACTAATCCACCCAACTGATGTAAAGGCCATTGTCACTCATCTTCCTTTCAATTAGTTGTCTCAACTTCATATAAAAGTTTATCTCATCATGCTAAATCTTAATTAGCAGCTTTATGTTAATTAACTATGAGTACATGTATACTACCAATAGAGCTTTGACTGGTTTAATCACTAGGAAGTCTACTCTCATGGCTATTTCCTTCACTAACTACTATTTACTTCATTATTTTATAGAAATAGACTGGTATATGCAGGAATTAATCTCTCTTTTGTTTCTGTTTGTGTATAGATGATGTATTTACCATAGGACATCAGGTGTTTTCAATCATTTCCTACACAACTCAGATTATAGTTTATCTAGTTCTATTTTAGACATTTGTACATGAAATCTCATGCTGCTTTCTCCTATGTATACCTATCAGAGATATATATTTAACCAGAACCAGATTAAATTTAAAACACTAACTTATATGTGGAGTAACATGTATCCTTAGATTTAAACCAACATTGGTTTAGAGACTCTGCTGGATTCTCCTCCACAGATTTCTATTTCTACAACTCTACAGAATTAAGAGGGTTAATTCCTTCAATGCAATTCTGTTAAATGTAGGAACTAAAAAATCCAATATCTTAATCCAAACAGTTTTGTATAACCAATTTGTACAGAAAGAGATACTAAAACCATTCAGACTTAGAGACATGCCACTGTTGAAATTGACCAATCCTCCCAACCTTAGAGTCCCTCTATCTCCATAACTCACCCCTGAGCTGAGATCACCTCCAAAATAGACCAACCTCTAATCTGTTCAGGAATAGCTTATTTAAGCTTTTGCTCCCCAAAGCCTTTTTCTAATTATGCGTCCATAATTACAGGATGCTTTTATTCCTGTTTGCCTAGGCTTCCCTTATTTAGGGATTTTTAAAGTTGCTTTCTTCTTTTCCAGCTTTTTACCTCTTCCCAACTACTCTCCACCTCATTGGGGAAAATCTAGATTTTCCTCAAAATCTAATTTGGAAATAAATTCTTTCAAGGATTTTTGAAAGATTTTTAGGGAAAGTATCTGCCTCTTTCCCTCCTCATGGATTTAGCAAGTGATCTCATACTTCTCATTTGGTCAATTTGCACAGAATTATTTTATTTATTTTTCCATAATTAAATATTTAATTACATCCACAAAATACTTATCCATTTGGGTCCACTCCCCTTTGGATTAAAGTTCAAATGTCTAACTTTGAAAGAAACATAAAACTAGGGGTGTTACATGGGTTACCTCCGAAGAGGTGAATTCAGCATGATATTTAGTTGTAGCAGGATGTTCCACTTCAAAACATTGGTATGTATCACATTTTAATTATGGAGAGTTTGGTAATCAAGAAGAAAAATGAAGAATTTTTTAACAAAGGTATCATACACCCATGCACTTCGCCATGTGATTCACTATTTTTTTTGTTACCAAATAAGGACAAGACTTGGTGCATGTGCATAGACTTCCATGCACTAAATAAAATCACGGTAAAGAATCACTACCCACTCCCACGCCTTGTGTTGGGTATGGAGCCTAATTATCTTTTTTATTTTGTATCACAACGTTGGACCGCTTTTCTTGTAGGGCGGAAATGCTGACCGTAATTAAATGTTGCTTGGGGGATCCTAGGGGGATAGGGGGGGTGGCGGTTGCGGCTTTATGGAGCCCCCCCCCCTAGTGAGAGGTTTCGGGGGAAACTCCCCTAAAGCTAAAAACAAATGTAAAATTGCCTTGTAAAAGTATTGTAATTTCTAGTCAATCTCAGTCATTCATTAGGTAGATGATTGACAGTAGAAGTTATGTTTAATTTAGTTTTTTTTTCCCTAGAAGACAACCCATTATTTTGTATGAAGGTATTGTATTGCGGGTGTGTATTGTATGTGTATTCTCAGAGCGAGAAACAGATACGAATATTGTGAGAGAGAATAGATTATATTACAGTGGACCTATTGTAGGTTGTGTCTATTCATTTTTCTGGATAATATAAAGGAAGGACTTGTTGTTCGGGGTGGACACAGCCCAAACTGGGTGAACCACGTATATCTGTGTCTCTCTGGTTTTATATGTTTTTTGTGTTTATGTTTATACATATTTTATGTGTTGCATTTCTCTGTAATATATAATTTTCTAACACATTGATGATTGACTATATCAGTTAAAGTATGAAATAAATTTCACTAATTTAGACTTTTGAAGTGGTTATCATCAAGTTAGGATAGTTGAAGAGGACATTTGGAAAACTGCTTTTAAAACTAGACAAGGATTGTTTGAGTTGTTAGTTATATCATTTGGTCTAAAAAATGCTCTATATACTTTCACAAGGGTCATGAATTATGTGCTTAGACCATTTACTTAGATGAAATACCTACATTCAGCAAATCAAGAGAAGAACATGTCATGCATGTGAACAAGGTACTTGATGTCTTGAAAAAAAGAGCAATTATTTTTAAAGGTGTCAAAGTGCGATTTTTCCAAGACTTATTTAGTGTATCCAGGACACATTGTTGGAGGAGCTGAGTTGAATATATACCCTTCCAAAGTAGAGGTCATTTTTAATTGGCCCAAGACCAATACAGTTACAGAGGTAAGAAGCTTTCCTAGGGCTGCACAGTATTTGAGTAAATTCATTGCTATTTTTTCTTCCATTGTAGCTCTGTTACATGCATTGAAAGGTGTCAACAAATTCTTCCATTGGGGAGATATGTAGCAAAACTTATTTGATGCTTCAAAGAAAAATATAGGTTCAACACCGATATTGGCTCTTCGACATATTAGACAACCATTTGAGATCCAAAATGATGCAATTGATTATGCTATGGGAGTATTTCTCATCCAGCATGGTAAGCCTATTTCGTTTCATTCTGAAATTTATAATTAAGATTTGATTAATTATCCTACCTGTGATAAAGAGTTATATGCATTGGTACAAATTTTAAAGAAATGGAAGCACTATTTTATGGGGAAAGAGACTATTATCCATACCGACCATCAGCCTTTGGAGTACTTACAATCACACTCAAAGTTTCAACATTGAAGGCATTTCATATGGATGGGATTTATACAACAATTTCATTTGGTTATCAGGTCCAAAAAAATAATATACAATAAGGTAGTTGATATTCTCTCTAGGCATATTGTAAATTCATCTATTATACTCAAGCACAATTAAATTATGCATGAAAGTTACATTGAGAAATATTAATATGATAGTGATTTTCAAGATGTGTATGAAATCTTGAGTCAAGGAAACCAAAATGAAGAGCTAGATTATCATGCGCATAACACTTTGTTGTATCACTTTGGCAAGTTATGTATACCATGGGGAGAAAGGAATAGTATCATAAGGGAGTCGCACACATCATTGATTGCTAGACATTTCGGTGTAGGTAAGTGAGTAGGGAATCTCCAAAGGTACTGTTACTGGCCAAGCATGATCGATAGTGTACCTCATTTTATTAGAGGATATTCTAATAAGTAATCCTAGCAATAGGAAACTTGGATTGTAAACTCCACTTCTGGTTCCTTCACATCTTTGGGAGAGTATCTCAATGGATTTTGTAGGTGTTCTTCCTAGTCAAGGAAGGGTCATGATTCTTTGTATGTTGTGGTATATAGGTTCAACAAAATGTGTCCTATGATTCCATGTAAGAAAAACACTAATATTTTCTTTCAAAATGTATGTGTTCATTTTGGTCTTCCTACTTCTATTGTAAGTTGTCATGATTCCCAATTTGTTGGGAATTATTCCACATGATGGACACAAATTTTAAGAAGAGTACAACATTTCATCCACAAATAGATGGTTGGACTAAGGTCGTAAATAAGATAGTTATTATATTCTTAGAGGTTATTGTAGAAATCATCCCAAGTTATGGGATGAACAGTTGCATTACATTCAACATGCGTACAACAAGGAAAAGAATTCTTCCACAAACACATCGTCTTTTGAGGCATGTTTTGGGTACTTTCCAAGATAGCCTTTGGAATTCACCTTTGAGAAATATGTCACTATATATTGGCATAGTGACGTAGATAAGGAAAGGAAATTCATTGATAAAATTCATTTGATACATCACACACTGCAAGAGCATCTTGAGAAGAGTCAAAATATCTACAAGGAAAGGCATGATAAACACTATGTTTATCACAAATTCCATGTTTGAAATAAATTTTGGTTGTATGTCAGGAATAAAAATTGCAAGGAGAAGGTAAAAAGCTCAAGTAAATCTGTTATGGTCCATTTAAAATTCTCAAAAATATTGGTACTAATGCATTTAATCTAGATTTTCCTCCTTATATGCAAATATATTTTCTCATTCATGTTGATAATTTGAGATTGTTTAAGCCTTGTTTGATTGATGATAAAGGAGAGCATGTTCAATTTCCATCAATAGATGATTTATTGCCAGAATATCTTAATAAACTTCCACAAGATCTCATACTTGACAGAAGAATCATAGCTTCAAGAAGAGGGAATCTCGAATACCTTAGAGTGGGACTCAAGGGACAAAATCATTCAAAGGTAAAATGGATGGAGATTTAAATGGCGAGGGAGATGTACCCTCACTTGTTGCACAATTGATAGTATCTTTTGGGGTTCAAAAGGATTCTAGTGGAGAGGAATCATTAGAAGCTCAATATATAGCTAAAAAATGAAAGTTCCTAGAGCGATCGGAAAGAGCTCGTCACCAGGATCCGAACGCAACTCGTTTCATCAAAATCCGAGTTCATATGAGTAAGTTATGCTATGTTGTTTGTTTTCCCAAACAGGGAAAAATTGTGCAGAACAGTGATAGACTGATGAATTGGCAGTCCAGTCAGCACCTCAGGAATCCTTATAGAATATTCTCCAGTTTTCAGCCAGTGACACTGTGAGAAGTTTCATCACCAAATTTTCCAGTGTTGCTTGGTGAAGTTGAATTTTCCTCCTAATTTTAAGTTTGTAGTTTTATCCATGGTGGATTATTATTTAAGGGTGAATTTTAGGCCAATGGGGACGGGCCATGTGGCACATCCAAAGGCTACAATGTGCCCCCCCCTTCCAATGGAAAGGTTGGTTCACATGATATATTATTATTCAAGGTCTAAATGTGGGGGCATTATTAATTTTATAAAATGTTCAGAACCATAACATGGGGCGCATATATTTTTATCAAAGTTTGAAACAAACATAGTCGGTGCAACATATATATATATATATATATATATATATATATATATATATATATATATATATATATATATATATATATATTCAAACAACATACAAAACGACCTACGATTAAGACAACATGTAGCCATTGCTAAAGTTTTGCAGGGTTAGGGTCAAACCCACAACCACCCACACACAACAACCACGCCTTACCACTATGCCATCTACCATGGACCTTAACCCATAGGGTTTCTGGCGCCATTTTAATTAATGTTTCTTGGGAGTTGGGGGTTCAGAGGGGGCCAACTACATAGGCTAGCCCCCTCCCACACAACCATGAATTAAAGAACAAGAGCTAACGCAGAAATCACGTAGAGTTTTTAATTGGGATTAAGCTGATATTAATTACCATAATTCGTGGTTATGTAGTGCTAATCCGAGATTTGCGGATAAGTTCGGGTTAGCACTAAATGAGCTTTAACCCCACTTATACATACTTATATTAATATTAACCGTGTGCTTATCTTAGCGACACTTTTTCTGGACCTTCTAGATTCGCGAAATATCCACATTTAGTGGCATTAACTGGCGTACTTCCAAAATAAATGGAGAAAAACAAGGAAATATTGGTTTTGTCATAATTGAGGCAAGTTTCGACCAATTTTTGCTCAGGAAGAGTCATTCTTGGTAGATTTAAATGTTTTTGAGCCACTGGAGTATGTTGCAGAGGAAGCATGAGACTATAAACATCACTTTTTCACAATTGAAGTTAATACAAAGGCTCACACTATGAAGCTGGACTAAGAAGATGTAGCCTAGGAGGGGTGAACTCCTTCATTAAAAACTTGAGTATTTGTCTCTGTTATTTTTGCTTGCTGTGTTTTATTATGTTGTTGTTTAGCATTGAGTTTCCATGCTTTTAAGTTCATGAAATACACTTAATCTCATCAAGTTTAATTAATTGTCACTCATAAGCACATGTATAAACCCTTGTATGATAAGAAAACCAAAGTATTTACATATCAATTCTAGAACTAATATTACACATCATTAACTAACAATCCATTTCAGATCACTTGCTCTATTTGAATTTTTAGTATATCTTCAACCCTCTCATGTAACAATGAGATTAAATCCATCAAATAAAATCTCTATTACTGGGTTCTCAATTCTTTGATCAATATGTACATAATCCTAAAATATCGTAATGTTTTTATTCACATTGGCCCGCTGCTCGACTATCACCAATATTGGGCTTACCATGAAATACTACCTTTATGCTAAGGCATTATCCTATTTTACTCTTACAAAATCTTACCAATATTTTTATCTTCTTTACCCCATCATACAAGTGTCCAAGGTGTTATTGTCACTGTATTATAATTTTACCATGACTCCTACATTTTTTCAAAATGACCTTCATAATTGTCATATCTTTATTGGTTGATTTCCATATTTCTTGCTAATAATCGTATTCCTTATTTAAACCATATAGTGTTATTGATAATGCTCTTATATGGAATTTCTTCTATATTTTAACAACCATTTTCCATGAGGTTATTCATTGATAAGATACCTTTAAAGTGCTAAATATTTTCATCATGATTATTTCCTAAAACCAAATCTCCCATCATGTTTTAGGATACACTATTGCTTCTCATGATTTCTCACTTGTTTGTGAACTTTTCTTAGTCACTTAAAGTGTATATTTTGTACTCTTTTGTATTCATCATCGTCATCATGATTTGATCATGTTTATAATAGATATGATCCATTAGTGTCATTGAAAAAATTGTAAGTTCCTCCTTCACCCTTCCTCCATAATGTAACTTATTATGTATATGCACTAATATTAGGGATAAAACTAGGAAAGTTTTCTTCCTTTCATAAAATTGTTGTCTCTTTATACTTACTTTCCCATCATATTAGTTAAATAATAAGTTTATTTTCCTTCCAATGTAGTTTCATACCATATTAAGTCATATTAGCTTCGACTTAATTTCGTGTTTACCGTTAAGAAATTGTGTTTCTATTTCCTCCCCTTGATTAATTATAATTTTATTGCATCTTATTTGAATAGATATTCAATCGTGGGTTACTTGACGAACTTCACATATTATTTGATTTTATCTAACTTCACATCCGATGGCTTCTTCTTAGTATTCACCCTATCAAGTGCATGCCTATTCTGTTACCTTCTTATTTGAGGTACCTCTTTCCACATAATGTTCTTAATTATCCTATGGTCACTACATTATTTTGTTGTATAAATTTATTTAGGTAAGCAACTTATTCATGCCTAACTCACTCCAAGTGAACATAGGTAAATACACCTCAGTGCATAATGCTGACATCCGTTGACATTAAAATAATATAAGTATGCATACACAAAATTTAGGTCAAAGTGCACATTTCTTTTTTTAAATTGCCCAATTCATTGAGTAATTCAAGGCCTTATTTCTGTGGACTTCCTCTCACACAATTGATATTATATATTTACAACATAATTCCCTTGCACTATCGTAATTTTATACAAAAATAAAAGCATTATTATCACTAATTTATTGCCCTCAATTTATGTTTAAATATTTATACTAAATCTTCATAAAAACTTTGCAATCCATACTTCAAATTGTGTGTCATTTCCATTTCAAACCTTCGAAACGTTATTAACAATTTTATCATCTAAAAAATTTAATTTACATATATAACTCAAGCTAAATTATAAAACACACACACATATATATAACATCATTACTCTATATCCAAATAAAATTAATTATATTATTTACATTTAAAAAATATGACATATAATTAATTAATGAAAATTAAAAATATATATATTTAAAAATAAAACAAATGTGATATATAATTAATTAATCAAAATTATAAATATATATATATATATATATATATATATATATATATATATATATATTTAAAAATAAAGCAAAACTTTTATAGTGAAAAATATATAATATATTTTGAAATAAAACTATATTGTAGATATTCTTATTATGATTTTTTTCCAAACTTTTAATTTTCCATATATTTTATATCATATATCTATATAATTTAACCCTTTATCTATATCCACTTGGTTACACGCCCACTGGCTTGTAGCCCTACACAAACATGTCATTCGAGAGCCATATAATATTTGTTTTTTATGTTTTTAATTCCATTTGTACCATTTGCTGCTCGGTTGAATGAAACCGCTCACGACGGCCGTCGGCTTTCGGTCCTCAATCTCCGAGACTCCAATTTAACAACGAGGGCGCGCAACGGTGTTGCAAACAATTGCCGATAAACATATTGAACACAAGTGGTTGGCCACAGACTTTCCTGGAATTTAGAGTAGTTTGTATCCTCTGTCAAAACCAGATTCATATCCATCGATCTCGTGCTTCTGCGTCGATCTTCACAATCTCAAAGGCCTCCTTCGTTCACAATAAATAGAGGATACGTTCTTCCCCACAGAAACGAGACTTCAAAACCCCAAACGTCTAGTGGCTGATGATTTTTTGTCGATTTCATAGCGGAAATTGAGCTCAACAAGAAGCCCCTAGAGGCGGAGAAGATATATATGCTAATTGAAATCCAGAGTTTGTGGTTTCTTTAAAAAAAAGCATTGATCTTGATGGGCTTGCCCACCACAGCCTCCTAGATCTAGTCATGGCAGGAAGCCGTGTCCGAATCTCCACGGGGTATGATTTTAATACATTATATCTATAATTTGACAAGTTTTGGCTTTATGGAATTGCACACAATTAGAATAAAATCCTACCCGAACATGAAGTACTTCTTATTATTTATTTATTTTTATTTTATTTTATTTTATTTAATTAATTATTTTTTGTTTTCTAATTTCATGTAAATTCATATTATATTTAAAATAAAAATCTAATATGTATTAGTTAGTTTATGGTATATCATTAAAATTTTTTGGAGTGTATTTGTTATTATTAAAATTGTGTATTTTTATATAAAATTCTTTTAAATAAATCAATGAAATTTTGTTTTAAGATGATGAATGTAAAGTAATCTTTATTTTGAAATACTCAATTTTAATATTGACGATCATTTTTTATTTTTCTCTTTTTTGTTTTTTTTTTAATGTATATTAACTAACTTAGATCCATGTGTCGAGAGGGATCAAATCTCTCAAGGTGCAAACCTTTTTTTTGATTCAAAACTTGAGGAAATGTTTGCATCTCAAGAGATTTGATCTCTCTCGGGACTTGATAGATACGGAGTTAAGATGGATCTACGCTGGTTTCATTCATGTGCGGCCAAGGAAAATCTATTGAAGATATGAATTGTTTTATCAAAAATATGTAAATATATCTAATATTAATGTAATCATTTTAAATATGATAAATATGTCTAAGATAAACCTCGCCATTTAAATTTTAACTTTGCTTAGTTACCTTGGTTTGTTGAGATGATAAATATTGTTAATAACCTTAATGATGAAAAAAGATGAAATACAAATTTTGAATGCAAAGTGACAATAATAGTGTTGAATGATAGAAATGTGAATAATAGGAATGTTGTCAATTATTAATAGTCTTCATTGTGATCAATCTAAAACCATTTTCTTCTACTATTCTTATTTTCACCCTTTTATATTTGTCATATTTTCATATCGTAAACCATTTAAATCTTTAGCTCGAGTTGTTGTAGTAAACATCATACCTTGTCTCTCTTTCTCTCGAATATAAATAAGTTGAATTACTATTACACAAAAACACCTGTACATTGTCAATAACTTTTTGTGTTTACATTGAAATCAATGCACATTGTTAATCCAATCACTTTAAAATTAATGTATCATCATACATCCAATTATATCAAATCAAAAATCAACATCTACACTAAAATAAATGTATCTAATGAAAGCAATCAAATAATATTAGAAAAAAACTTATACATTAAAATCAATGCATCTAATGGAAGCAACCAAATAGGATTAGAAACCAACATTTACACTCAAATCAACGCATCTAGTTCAAGTAATAAAATAGGATTAGAAACCAACATCTACATTAAAATCAATACATTTAGTGCAAGAAATCAAATAGGATTAGAAATCACCAACTACACTGAAATCAATGCATTTAGTGCAAGCAATAAAATGTGATTAAAAATCATTTACACTGACATCTATTCATTTAGTGCAAGCAATCTGAATTATAATTAGAAATGAACATCTACATTGAAATCAATGAAATTAATTCAAGCAATCAAATATGCTTAGATATTACCAGCTACACTGAAATCAATGGATTTAGCACAAGCTAACAAATAGGATTAGAAATCATCTACATTGAAATCAATGCATCTAGTAAAAACAATCAAATATCATTAGAAATCAATATCTACACTAAAATCAATGCATCTAGTTCAAACAATCAAATAGGATTAGAAATCACCATCTACATTGAAATAAATGAATTTAGTGCAAGTAGACAAATAGGATTAGGAATCACCATCTACACTGAAATCAATGCATCTTGTGAAAATAATCAAATAGGATTATAAATCACCATCTACATTGAAATCAATGCATCTAGTGCAAGAAATATTCTCCCCTCTCCCTCCCCTCCATCTATATCTATATCTTCCCCAATCTCTCCTTGTTTATCTCTTTATATCAACCCCCCCTTAAACACATACACTCTCCCACACCATATTTATCAATCCCTTCCTCCCTCCCTCCATATCTCTCATCTTCCCTCTCTTCACCTTGCATCTATATGTATATCTTCCCTTCTCTCCCTCTCCCTTGCTTCTATCTCTCTTTCCTCTTGTTGTTCTTTATCCCTCTCTCTCCATATTACTTATCACTCTCTCTCCCTCTCCACCTTTCTCTTTATATTTATTTCTTCTTACCTCCCTCTCTCTCCCCCTCCAAATCCATATCTCTTTTACTCCCTCTTTCTACACTCTCAAATCCTCTCTTCCTTCCTCTCTCCCTTTCTTTCCCATTTCTCTCTCTCTCTATCTCTTTCTCTCTGCCTGTCTTCACCCTCCAACTTTGTTACTATATCCCTCCCTCTCACCTTATTTCCCCCAGTTTCTCCATATCTCCTTATTTGTCTCTTTACCTCACCCAAAACATACATGCTCTCTCTCCATATCTCCCTTGTCACCCCCTCTCTCTCTTCACTTCTCACTCTCTATTTATTTCTTCTTCCCTCCCTCTGTCCCCTTCCAACTCCATCTCTCTATCCAGCCCTCTCTCCTCCTCTCTCTCTCTCCCTCTCTCCTCATATCTCTTGAGTACTCTCTCTCATCCTTCCTCTCTCTCCCTTTCTCTCCTACCCGACTCTCTCTCCCCACATCACCCTCCTTCTCTCTCCAAATTCCTCTCTCCCTCTCTCTCCTACCTGCCTCTCCCTTCCCCCATCTCTCTCTCTCTCTCTCTCTCTCTCTCTCTGTTACTATATCCCTCCCTCTCTCCTCCTCCTTCTCTCTACTCTTATCTCCATCTATCCCTCATTGTCTCTTTATATAACCCCTAAACATACACAATCTCTCTCCATATCTCCCTTGTCACTCCCTCTCTCTCTCCACTTCTCAGTCTTTATGTATTTATTCTCCCATCCCAATCACCCCGTCTGACTCCATATTTCTATCCCTCCCTCTCTGATCCTCTCTCTCAAGTCCCCTCTCTCGCCTTTCCTCTCTCTCCTTTTCTCTCCTCTCTCTCTCTCTCTCTCTCTCTCTCTCTCTCTCCAATCCTCTCACTATATTCCTCCCTCTCTCCTTCTCTCACAACCTCCCCCCCCTCCTCCCCCCTCTATCTGTGTGTCTCCCTCTCCCTCTCTTACCCTTCTCTACCACTGTCACTCCTCTCCCTCTCTTTATCTCTTCATTTCTCCTCTTCCCTCTCCTTCAGTTTATCTTCATATCTGCCTTATCACTCCCCATATCTCTACCTCTATCACTCTATGTATTTGTTCTTCCCTCCCATATATATCTAGAGTTAATATATGTCATGATATATTAATCTATATTAAGATATGAAAAATTTAATATTGTATTAATTCACACTTATTAAGTTTAATAATATTAATATTATAATATATCAATATGAATATTAGATTTAATAATAATAATCATCATTTGATATTATATTAGGGTTTATAATGTTTTTTTGCATGGTATTAATAATAATTTGGCTCGTGGTATTTGGCCCATAGGTTTCACCTAAATAAAACCTCTTTTCTAAGTGTTCATAAATATGAAGAGGAATATGGAGTAAACATAAAAAGAGGTTTTATTTTTTACCATACCTCTTTTATATTTATTTATTTACCGTACCTCTTTATACCTCTTTTATAATATAATATTTGACCCATAGTATTTAACCTATGGTACTAATAATAATTTATCCCATGGTATTTGGCCCATAGGCTTCACCTAAATAAAACCTCCTTTTTGAGTTTTCGTAAATATAAAGAGGTTTATAGAGTAAATATAAAAATGTGCTTTATTTATTTACCATACGTCTAGTCTATTTAGATTTCTTTTATTTACCATATTATTTATTTATTTACCATACCTCTTTATACCTCTTTTATAAATACAATATTTGACCCATGGTATTTAACCTATGATACTAATAATAATTTGTCCCATGGTATTTGGCCAGGTTTATGGAGCAAATATAAAAAGAGGCTTTATTTATTTACTATATGTCTAGTCTATTTATATTTTTATTTATTTACCATAACTCTCGAGTAAGTATTAAAAGTAGTTTTATTTATTTACCACACCTCATTTTTGGGTGTTCGTAAATATAACATGCCTTAAGAGGTAGGGATAATTATTACAAATACATTGATTACAATTGAGCCAGCATTAAAAATATTTACATAGAATTTTTCTTACCTTATGTCTAACATCTAAGGATCAATTAAAATATATTTTAAATATATTATTATTTTTGTTGTTTTCAGAGACTACAAACACACACACACACACACACACAAGGTTCAATATAATTATTAATTGATTCAACATGCATTTTATTAAAACTATTTGTATTTTTCTTTTAATATTATAAATATTTTATTCACAAAATAAAATTATCAAAATAATTTATCAACATGTTTTCTAATTTTATATTCAAATTTTTAAATATATATATATATATATATATATATATATATATATATATATATATATATATATATATATATATATATATATATATATATATATATAATAACATTTTTCTTAATAATATATAATTTGAGTATGTGTCAAACAAAAAAAAAATTACTATATTCATACATTGCATTTTTTTTTTAATGTCAATGGTTTCATATTAAAGAAATCCAAAGGTCGTAGCGTGTGCTATGATAATATATATAAAAACTCAAATTTAAAATATATAAATAATTAAATCAATTTATATAATTAATAATCAACACATCGCTATTCAACTTTTTAATATAGAAATTTCAAAAAACACAAGTAGAAACATATTACGTGTATTGAAGATATTTTGTACATGTGTTTTTGGATTGGAATTCTCTTTGAATACTACTAACAACAAAAAAAAAAATGGGGACAACTCTCCACCCAACCGTAGGCTTAGCTGTGATCTGAACCCTCAATCGACGTACTATTGCCAAGTAATCCTTTGTCTCACAACACTTTTATCGCAAGAGAATGGATGAAGGAATGGATGAATCTCATCCTCCTCATTATCCATTAAATATACAAGAAATGGAAAAAAGTCTACATACACACATCCCACGTGTCAACATGCAACTTTTATCTATATATTTAACATATACTTAATTTAATATTTATATTTTAATTTAACTCTTTATTATTTTATTGATTTTTTTATTTTTGTTAACTTTTCTTTTCTTATATATATATATATATATAACTCAAATTTATTATTACAATTTTATTTATTTGTTATTAGTATATTCTCTTCATTAATAAGTTTATTTGTTATTATTATATTCTCTTCACTATTTATTAATAATATCTTTTCTTTATTTTATATATATATATATATATATATATATATAAATAAATAAGTAATTATTATCTTTTCTTTATTTTATATTATTTATTTACCTATACTTTAATATTTTATTATTTTATTTATTTATTTAAGAGATAAATAAAAAAAATTAAAATCAAATTTTCTCTAACATGATCCACTACAACTAGAGAGCATCACATATACACATTATTTTACATAACATTTTTTTCCTTAAAACTTTTAACACATGATGCCATGAATAAATTCTCTTGATTAAATTGGTAGTAGTATGTATGAGAAACCCTACTTAATGTAAATATGCAAAACATGATGGATATGTAGTTATTTTTCATAAAAATGATCAAACTGTATGTGGTATGTGAAAAAAAAGTGTTATTATTTGCGAACACTCTAGAATACTAAGGTTTTCATTTTTCAAAATATATTTGGTGCAGGTCCAATTCTATGTACTCTTTCTTGAATCTTTCATAGAGTTCTATTTGTGCCATGTTAAGGAACTAATGAACACGGGGTTGAAAATATTTACAGCCTTTTCTGAAATTTATTACATCACTTTTATTAGATTAAAGCCCCGTATTTTCATGCTGAAACCTCTTTACTACTTCCTTAACAAAATCAATCAATCAGCCTTATCTTTGAACAAGGAAATCTAGAAATGAAGTCACAATTGCATGTTTGATGTGGGTGGTTAATTTTTCATATTAAAATAAAATACTTTCACCGAGTGTTTCCATGTACTTTAAAAAATATTACGTCTCTCACATCAAATGATGTTTCCTTGTGGACTTGTTTAAAATAGATTATCATATTACATGATCGGTCATGTCATGATATTTTGAATGAGTAGTATTTCCAGTTACGTTGAAAGAATCTTGATGGTTTCTATCAATTTGAAAATTTGTTTCTTTACTTCTCACTATATGTATTCCTAAAATTCTCCAAACAATGGATATATAGTTTGAATTCAATAAAGACAAAAATAATTGACACTTATACGCATCACCTTTTTATTTGTAAAATTATTTCAAAATTTTATGGTATTTCCATTAAAATTTTGTTTATGCAGCCTACCTTCGAGGCTTAGAGATAATTTTCATCCACATGAATATATCTACATGTTATGTTTCATGCACTTAATATATAAGGTAGGGAAGGTGGACACAAAATATCAAAACCTTTTCTAATAGATTGCACCACTTCATTTAAATGATGGTCAAGATGGTAAGTGCAATTGATAGTTGTTTCATTTCTATGTTGAAAATACAATTCCTAAATTTCAACTTGGATCTTCCTCTTCAGCAAAATGTTTCAAATGATTCATTTTCTTAATTTCCATGTCTAGATCACTTAGCACAAAGAAAAAAATAATGTCTTCTTCAACTATGTCTTTTCTTGTTTGTGCAATAGTATTTGGGATGATCACCTAATATTGGAATTTCAATGGACTCCATTAGACACATTTTCTTCAATTGTGGAAATAAATTAGAGTCCACATTGAAAATAATTGTGCAAAGATTTGAGTTGGTGATGGAAGGATGACTATGTCTCGCCATACCCAATATTCCATTTATCTTAAATCTTTGTTTCTTTGATGGGGTAACAAATTCATTATAGAAATTTTTTAATGAATGCATAATTTTCCCTTCTAACAAAGGTTATAATAAAAGAAAACTATCTCAAGAATAGTTAGATAAATTGCATTAAAAAAAAAACACCTACAATAGAATATAATTCATGGTTTTTGTGGATGTGATGGTCAACATATGAGATAAAATTATGGAAACAATAAACCAGTGTGTTTTATTATTATACAAGTAGGAATATATTCATAATGAAAATTCAATAATAATTTTCACATGTTAATAACATGAACAAGTTGATAACGTCAATGCATTCTGACTCCAATGTCTAGTCTCATTCAATAGGGAAGAAGGGAGATGATGACAATAAAAAAGAGTAGAAATTCACATGAATTAACAATACATGCAAATTTGTGCTTAACTCTCATAAGAGAATGAAGGGATATGTGGAGGGTGGGATTAGGGAGATAATGAGAGATAAATGGTGGGTTAGATAGAGGGAGGAATAGAGAAGAATATAAGCGATAGAAATAGGGAGATAGAGAGAGAGAGATTAATGTGGAGAGAAAAAGGAGCGGGGTGAGTCATGGGGAGAAAGAGATAGAGAGAGAGGGGTGACTTTGAGAAGTAGAGAGAGAGGGATATTGGGGGAGAGATGGTAGGAGAGAGCGGGAGAGGGATGCATGAGGGAGAATAAAGGGGGGATATAGATAGGAAGAGAGGGATATATTAGGGAAAAATAAAAGGGGAGGGGAGGGGAGAGTGTAAGAGGGATGGTGGAAGGAAGAGAGAGATAGGGATATGGGGAGAGAGAGATATTAGTGACAACTAGATGGGATGATATAACGATGTAAGGGGGAGACATACGGGGGATAGAGAGAGAAGAGAGAGAGGAATATAAAAGTGATACATATTGGTATACCCCTCAGTGTCTAAGGGTTGATAAAAGCTGAAGGAGGTAACCTCAAACCACTTAGGATTTGGTAGCTAGCCCTACCAATTAGAGAGGGCACTCTCTGTGACCTTAAAACCAACAAGGTGACTAAAGAGGGTTAAAATATATTAGGCTAGGTATTGATTTCTAGAGCTTTGAAATTTAGCGTTTAGTTGGATCATGAGGGGAGGTTAAGGAAAAATAGGTCAAATCTAAAAGATTTCAGTTTCACAGATACAAAGGGGAATGACAGGTATGTTCAGTGACACTTTCATGTTTTAAATTGTATTGTACAGTGGAAAATAAAAGATTTAAAATGAGCATGAAAAACATGATTTCATTTATCAGAAGATGAATAACGTAAACGTGAAGTTCCTACCAAAAAATAGCATAAGCTTAAAGAATTATTTTTAACATATTATAGGAAGATCAATCAAAGCAAAGAGATGGAAAGAATATAAAAACTAATAATTCATAAAAGTGAATTACAGAAGAAAAACACTGCCACAAAATAATACCACATGAATCCCTATATAATAGCTAAAATTGGCCTTCTATTCCTGCAAATATCAACTATACACAAGCTCCAAGCGTCCTACTCTTTGATGCCAAACATTGAATCTTAATAAAAACTAGATACATATAGACTAAAATCATCTTCCCCTCTCTTAGGGTTGAATCCCTCTTCATAGGAATAGTTCACACAAATTTCTCTAACCAAAACTAGGGCTAGGAAGGTTAAAACAAACTCTTCTTTTAGATATTCAGTGACCTTTCTTTCATTAACGCCCTCAATAATTACATCAAATTCAAATTAACAAGATTAATTACATTCATGTGCATCATTTCAACTCAAAACAAGAGAAATTACACCATTGGGAACCTAGTTTGACTAATAAAACTAGTAAATTTGACATCGAGGGAGAAGCACAACACATTCAGTGAAAAGCGCACCCCAAACTTGCAGGGAATTTTTCAGTGACTTACTCTGCTTCAAATGCGAATCTGAAGGTACCATTGGAAATATTAGGACGTCTAGTTTTCCATAGAGTCATTAAGAAAGAGAAATGACCTCTCCAAGGCTCATAAAAATGGATTCTGCCAAGGTCACTCCAAAAGTGCGGTGCCAAGATAAAAATAGTGGCAAAAAGTGGTTTTTTAGCATGTTTTTTGCAATTTTCTTCCACCAGGAATGTTAAAATGGCACAAAATATATATAGCTGACATGTGTAGGTCAAATATATCCATGTATATAATTTTTTTGTGATTTTGAGTGCTAAGGGAAAAGCGCAACACTAAGGCACTACGCGTTTGGTTGACTATGCTTTTGTGTTTTAGCCAAAAGTCACAAAAAATTCAAAATTTTCAAAAGTGTCTTCAAAAATGGCCTGAAATTGCCCCTGGAAGTTTTAAAATGATGTGTTAGGAAGTGAGAGAGGCCTCAACCAAAAAATAAAGTTTATTCTTCTCTTTTTACTTAATTAGGGTTTTCCTCAAATTCCTTTGCAAGCTCTTGATCATGATTTGAGAACACTTGTTTATGGTGCAATAGTGCATGGACATGTGCCTCTAAAGCTTTTTGTTCCTGTTGGACTTCTGAAGAATATTTTCCAAGTGACAGTTTACCTTTTCAAGTAAAAATTCCTTATCTTATTCACTTTCTTTTTTAATCAACTCATTAGAACCCTGTTGACCTAGTGATGGAGATGATTTAGTTTCTTTCTCTTCTTGCCTCTTCAGACCTATTTTTCTTGGCCTCCTTGGTTTTATTTTCGCTTATTTGTCCTCATAATCATCAACATCAATCACTAACTTACATTTTCCATCCACCTTATCGAAATCTACCCTGGGTTTTCTAAGAAAAAGTTATTTTACTTGGAGCTTCTTGTTCTCCTACTAAAGATATGTAATCATAAATTTTTCCTTTGATAGTTTGTCCTTGAGGTCTATGATTTCAAATTGTTTCTCTTGGATAATCTTCTCTAGTGATTTTTCATCCTCATGCATCTCTAGGGCTGCCATGTTAGTATCAAAATGTGCTTGTTCTTCCTCTTGCAATGGTGCATCATGTTGATTTATTTATATCTCTTTTTCCACTTATGTAGGTGGATCCCTTTCCACACTCCCACGAGTAAACATAAACCTCTTTCCTCTAGTATATTATTTAGTCACTTCAGCATTAGGTTTACTTGTTATAGGTTTTCTTGTGGAACCCACTTCTTGTTGTCTTGGTGATGTCAATGGTGTAGACTGACTACTTGATTGAATTGGAGTACACAAAAGAGATGATGAATGCATGAATCCCTCCCAAGAAAATTTTTCCTATGTAATCTCATGGAAAACAATGATTTTCACCAATCCATGATGGAAAATTATTGCATGATGATCTTTCCCTTTGATATGTACTTTTTCTCCATTTTTACCAATCTTCTGTAGAGGAAGTGAGGGAGGTTGAGAAGTTTAACGCTTGTGAAATACATCAAAAGTCTAACATGGTACTAATATATCCTTGAAACCCTACCCTCACATGTAAAATATTTCATGATCATATTCATGAGAGAGGCATACTTATCAAGAATGTGTTTGAAAGGGAAAATATGGTTTGGAGAAACTTTGTATGGAGGCTTCAAAAAAATCTTATAATTTTCAACATGTAGTTCTCTCTTTTTGAACCAGAGCTCTCCATGGTTTGGGATCCCAGTGACCATAGCAATGGCCTCTTCTAAAATAATAAAAACAACCCCCACAGTAGATACCTTATCTCTCCTTACACTAGTAGCAAAGGTGCCTTTTTATTTATCACTAAAACCAAGTTCTTTAATCTTCTCACAAAAAACAAGGCAACCTACATCCTAGAATGCCTTCTTGAGAAATGGTGAAGCCATGATGTCCTATACTATGGTGGGTTCATATCTGATGATATAACCTCCTTTATTCTTCCTCTAGTCAGTGGTCTTTGAATCAATGTGAGACCCTAGATCTCTACGAAGGGAAAATATGGTTTTATTTTAGGAAAACATGGGATTTCAGGTAGATTAAGGAATGGAGGGGGATGAAAAGGTTTTAGGGTTTTAGGGTTATAAATTCTTCAGAAAATTTATGGCGGTAGGGATAGATGTTAAGGAGTGTAGGGAGGTGTAATTTTAGGAAATTAGTGAGCTGAAGGAGTATAAAAATGCAAAACATGGTCCTAACCTACGAAAGTGTAGTGTAGGCTAGGTTTTGTAGGTAAATGGAGGAAATTAGGGAAATGGGTGACGGTAAGTGTTAATGAAGGTATATGGAAGGTGGGGGAGGTTGTTTTAGCATTAATTTTATGTCTTTTCATAGCAAATGGACCAATGAAACTATGTGACCAAAAGTGCAGCAAACCCTAGGAGAGCGTGATCTTATGTGCTTTCAAGCATGAAATGGAGGTAAATAAAGTTATATGAGGGATTTATGTAAGCCACTTACTTGTTTTTTATGTGTTATAACCTGTAGATAATGAAGAAACCCTTGGAAATTGAATATTTCTCTCCTTTGAGAAAAACACATGAGCTTGGAGAAAAGTGCAACACAACTGAGAAATTTGGCAGTTTTGGGCAAGAAATCGATTTTCAGAGGGTGGAAATTCTCCTTACTAGTATAATGATGTCTCATGAGGGTAGAATGAGAAAAAAAATTTCTCCTTTTCTATTCTTATAGGCTGAAAAGTCAATTTTCTCTTAGGTGGTGATGTGGCCCCACCTTGTCTTTCCACAGATTGACTTGATTTCTTATGTATTGCAGCTTCAAACCTTATCATACATAGTTACATCTTAATAAAGATAAAAAATTATTTTTAGATATCTTTATAGAATAATTTTCCTTATTACTACTCCCTTGAATGGTGACTTTGAGGATGACATGACCTATTTACATGATTTTTTTGATAATATGACGTAATGATGACACTATATGGAAAGATAAGTAGAATGATGATGAAGATGACCAAGACACTCTTTCTAGAGATACTGACCTGACCATGAAAATATTTATTTACCATGAGGATGAAGGGAGTAGTAATGACCTAGATGACTAAGCAATGATCAATTTTCTATTTTAAAACATATTTGAAACTATAAGAATTAGACCTAGGACCTTATCAACCATATGGAAGAGCATAATTTGATCATTGGTGATTGACAGGACTGACAGACACTAACACATACAAGGAGGGAGTGAAAGGGAAAACATGGATATAGTAGGGAGAGATTTGGGGTGGAGAGCGTGAACACATTATAGAGAGAAATAAGGAAATGGGAAAAAGGGGAGATATAACAAAGAAGGATGTAGTTAGAGAGAGAGCAATATTCTTAAAGGAAAAGAGAGACATGATAAAATAGATAAAAGAGAGATAGATAAAAAGAGGGTGTAGAAAACCTAACCAAGGGATTCAATATGATATTTTAATGTACTAAAACAAAATACTTAATCCTTCTACAATTTGCAGAAACAAAATTTGATCACACAATCACGTAAGAAGTAAGAGAAATAAATAATCAATCAAACAACACAAGATTTGTATGGGGAAATAAATTTCTATGTATATTTCATATGGTGAAAATCATGAAACAATAAAACGATATTCCTCCACTGATAAACCTCTTCATTATGTTGATTGTTTCTCTCTGAGCTAGGCACAATCAGTCCAATACTTAACCAATTCTCAGCCTCTTCTTGTCCAAGATTTCTTAATCATTATTGGACTAATTGAGCCCCTAATAATGAGTAAATACCAAAAGAAACATTATGCAATCCTTCCCAGGCTTTCTAGTGACCTCATGCATGACTTGTACAATTATCTAATAGCACGACCGACAATTGTCTTCCCCTTAACCCCAATCCCAACTGAGCCTTCCTTAGAAATAACACGGGAACAAATATTTATTGTGAATTATCAGTTAACAAATTTATCACTAATTTTTAATTAAATTATATTTAATTCATTGGACCTATCACTAGCTCATCTCTAACTTAGAACTAGTTAAACTAATTTTAACTCAATTAATTGAGTTAACTAATTATAATTCACAAATAAGTATAACTGGACCCCCTAGAATCATCGGATAACTCTAAATGTGTCCTATCATACCCTCAACTCAAATTTCCTAAGCTAACTCATTCATTTTGTTTTGGGTAATGATCTGCTCTCAATTCTCTTCAAATTCCTTTGAATTCTATTATAAATATATTATCCACCATTGTCGCTTGTTATAGCCTTCACCTTATTCCATGTATGTTTCTCAACAAGTGCCTTGAACTCACAAGAATTAAAGAATGTCTGACCTTTCTTTTGCATGAAAAAAATCCAACACTCTCTTGAAAAATCATCAAAAAAAATCACATAATACTCCTTCTTTCCTCTGGAAGCTGTTGAGAATGGTCCACACATGTTTGAGTGAACTTTCTGAAGGATTTTCATGGCTCGACTTTACTTATCGTGAATGGTGGCCTTGGTATACTTCCCCAAAGTATACCCTTTGTGTTTATCTCTCTGTACAAGTGCACTCTTTGGAAGTCGTGTAGAAATCTGCAGCATGATCTTCAAGGCCCCATGATGAAGATGGTCCAATCTCCTATGCCACAAATCACCCATGTCTCAGCTCTCAACCTCCTATGCTTGTGTGGTCAATGCAGCATAATTTTATACATCTAGTTTGTAGGGGTTTATTCCTCAAACCCCAATATTTTTCACCAGTCTCATGGATTTTTAAGAAACTAACACCTTTCCTTCCATGAAGATCACATGATAGCCACGATATTCCAACATAGAAAAAAAAACCAAATTCTTCTTTAAATGAAGAACATACATGACATATTTTAATGTGAGTGGATTACCTAACTCTCTCTGAAAGGTAACTGTACCAACACCAGTAGCGCTATATCTCCCATTCTCACTCATCTCGATTTACATTTGGATATCCTTCTACTCCAAGCTACTGAATAATTATTTGTTGTCAGTAATATCGAATGAAGCTCCACTATCCTAGTACCACATAGAACCCATCACTCATGACACCATGCATGTGATGAGAGTGACGTCCAAATCGAACTGTGAAGTGAGTACTTCACCTGCTTCTCCTCCTAAGGCCTTCTTGTTGGCTTTATTTTGTGGAAAAATTGTGGCATACTTTCCATGCTCATGACAGTTGAAATTTTTTACCTTTGAAAATCTTGCTTCTTTTCTGCTTTGCTGGACTCAGATTTGCAATGGGATGCCTTCCATTTTCCTTTCCTCACATTTCCATAAAAGGAAAATTTCTCCTCATCATCATTATTTGATGTCGATCCATCTCTGGTGCTCCGAAAAATTTCTTCTTATACCAAGTTGGACCATAATCGTTCCTAGCCTGCTAGCATCTCCCTCACATTCAAAGAGTCATGGTAGTTATGCTAGCTCTTGGGAATTCCTAGAAGATTTAAGATCACCAAATAATCATTTCAAATTGTGACCCCAACACTCCCAAGCTCATCTCGACATTGAGTGAACTTTTTCAACTATTTTTGGATCGTGTCGCCCTTCTACATCTTGATCTTTCTGAGCTTGTATTTCAATGCTAGCTTCCTCTGTTTTTTTTATTTTGGAATAGATTTTTTAAGGCCTTCCACATATCATATGGTGTTTCCTATCCATGGATACTCAACACAATATGATCTCGAACTCCCTCCAATAATATCCTTCTTTCCATTGCTACATTATTCTTCCATGCATCAAGTTGTTGAGCATCTGTTGTAGTGGGCAGAGGAATATCACTTTCCATGAATGCCTTCAGTCTGTTATCCTCCCAAATTGACTCCATCCTATCATTCCATGCCATGTAATTTGAATTTCCCTCAAGTTCATATTTGAGTCTGAAGGCATTGAAATACATCTAGACCTATTGCTGGTCCCGAAGAATACATCTACAAATTGGATGTACCTTTTGAAAGCAAACTTCTTCTCTTCTATTATGATTACTGGAACTCTTATACCATGTATAAAATGTAACAATAGGATTCAATATAATCTTATAATACTAAAACAAAATATTGAATCCTTCTGCAATGTACAAAAACAAAATTCGATCTCACAATCACATAAAAAGTAATAGAAATAAGTAATCAATCACACAACACAAGATTTATCTTAGGAAATCAACTTCTCAAATCCCTGCTATCTGTATATTTCATATGGTCAATATCATGAAAAAATACAATGTTATTCCTCCACTGATAAACCTTTGCACTCGGTTGACTCTCTCACTCTAATCTAGGAAACAATTGTCCAATACTTAACCAATTCTCACCCTCTATCTAGCCAGCCTCACTTATGAATTTTTGGGCTAATTGAGACCCTATTAATTATGAGATTCCTAATTAAAGATTCCACAATCCTTCCCAGGCTTTCTAGTGACCTCATGCATGACCTATATAATTATCTAATAGTACAAATGATAATTATCTTCCCTTTAACCCCAATCCCAAATCAGCCTTCCTTAGAACTGACATGAAACAGATAGTTATAGTGAATTATCATTTAAATTATTGATCACTCATTTTGAATGAAATAATATTTAATTTAATGGACCTATCACTAGCTCAACTATTAGTTAGAACTAGTTAAACTAATTTTAACTCAATTAATTGAGCTAACTAATTAAAACCCAAAAATAGTTGTAAGTAGACACCCTAAAATCATGGGAGAACTCTACATGCCTTTTATTATATCCTCAAATCGAATTTCCTAAGCTAACTCGATAATTATGACTTTGTTAACTAATACAAGTTGTCATGTGATGGAATTGAAATTTATCTTCCGATTTAATTAAGGGAAAAATAAATCATAAGCCCTATTGGTGTCATTTCAACAAATGGATAGGAATAGTGTAGTGATATAATAGTTATAGATATGGTTTTCTATGGGGGTAATAAAATAGAAATGATGGATACATGGGAAGGGAGAGAGAGAGAGAGAGAGAGAGAGAGAGAGAGAGAGAGAGAGAGAGAGAGAGATGATTAAAGGTGAGGGGAAGTGAGAGATAAATAAAAAGTGGGATACGGGAGGGAGACATAAAATGGGGATGATAAAGATAGATGGGGTAAGAAAGAGAGGGAAAGAGAGAGATATTGGGTAATTAAGGTAAAGAGAGAGAGGGAGTTATATGTGAGAAGAGAGAGAAAGTAAGAGATGGGGAAGGAATAAAAAGAGAGGGAGGGAGAGAGATGTGGGTAGAGAGAGATATGAAAGAAGAGAGAGAGAGATAGAGAGAGAGAGAGAGAGAGAGAGAGGAATGGGGAAGAGAAAATGTAAGGGGATAAATAGGAAGGAAACATAGGGAAAGTTAGAGGGGGAAAGGGATTATGAAATATATATATAAAGCAGGTTAGGCTGGTAGGGAGAGACAAGGGGGCATTAGTGAATGTGAGAGATAAGGGTATAGGAGGTATACATAAGCATATAGAGATAAAGGTATAGGGTGATAGAAAGAGATGAAGTGGGAGGATGTAATGGAGGGATCATGGAAGGGTTTGGTAAAGAAAAAAGAGGGATGAAGAGAGGGATATAACAAGATATAGAGACGTAGGATGGATACATACATAAGTAGAAAGAGAGGGGGGGGCGAGACAGGGGAAGGAAGTAAAAGATATGGGGAGATATGAAAATCTAGAAACAATAGAAAGAGGGATACATGTGAAGAGACACTCAAAGGAAGGGATATATAGGTAGAGGTGGTGAAAGGAAGGGATACTAAAAGGTAGAAAGAGAGGATGGAAGCACAAGGGTAAGAAGAGAGATAAATGGATATGGAAATAGAGGCATAGGGACTTGGGTAATTAGGGGAATATAAAGGGAGAGATTAATGAAGGAGAGAAACAGAGAGATATATAAGGGATACATAAATAAAGAGATAAAGAGATAGATACCAAAAAAATTTTGAAGAGGGGGGTGGTCGTAATTTACCGGGGACAGAGGGATATATGAGGGAGACTTAAGGACACAAAGAGAAATAGAGAGGGAAAGGGAGAAAATTATTAATAGGGGTATGGGATAGGTGGAGTGTGGGAAAAAATGAGGGAGTGATAGAGACATAAATAAATATAGTGGGGAGAAACGGAAGGATATAGAGAGAGTGTTTTTGAAAGAGAGATGGGGTAGGGAACGAGTGATAGAGAATGTAATTGAGGGAAGGGGATATGGAAAATGATAGAGATGTGTTTTTATTTGTGTGTGTGTGTATGCGCGCGCGCGCGTGAGAGAGAGAGAGAGAGAATAGACATATAAAGATACAGGGGAGAGAGAGATATAGAGGGAGAAATGGTGGGAGAGGGAGAGAGAGAGAGAGAGGGAGAGAGAGAGAGAGAGAGAGAGAGAGAGAAATGGTGGGAGAGGGAGAAATATTCAACGATGGAGAGAGTGATGAGCAAAGGAAAATATAGAGAGGGACATGAAACATGGAATGGGAGATAGAGATAGGAATAGAGATAAGGAGATGGGGAGAGATAGAAAGGAATATAAAAATAAGGAGTTTAGGGGATCTGAGAGAGATAGAAACAACTGGAGAGAGAGGTAGAGCAAGGGAGAGAGAAAGAGACAGGTGGGAGTGTTACCAAAAATAAGAAGATAGAGGTGACACCAAATAAAGTTGGGAAAGATGATGGAAGGTGCAAACAAAATCACGTATATGTTATACAATTCCTGCACACTAATAAAAAGTGTCTGAGTTAGTAACGTGCACACATTATTAGTTAAAAACCTATTTTAGGGGGGGGGAGATTCTTTCAATTACATGGTGGATTATGTGGCTACTTTAGTTTTGGATGTGGATTAACAAACACCTTGGTTTAGTTTACATAAACCAAAAATACAAACATTTTGACATCTTCTTAGTTTTAAACAATTATTTGCAACACATTAATAAAAAATATTCTAAATTCATATTTTTTGAATAAACTAGTTATTATTTTTTATTAATTAATTAATTTTTGGACATATATATCAATGTTAGAAAAATTCCATATTGTTGTTTTCTATAAATTTATGATAAATAAAAGTCATATTTTAGTGAATTCAATTTGGTTTGGTACATTTCATCCATTTAGAAATTTTCTAAAAAGTTGTGTAAGCACCTCTAATAATTTTTTTTAGTGATAAGATTTATATTTTTAAAGATGAATCATTATCTTTAGTGGCCTATATTTGTGCGCATACCTGAAAAAATTACAATATTTAAGCGTATGACTCTATATTTTGTGATTTCTTTTTCACCTCAAGAAATCATGCCTATCTCATAGCCATTGTCTTGCGTGGGATCCGACCATGAGACCTTTGGGTACCAAACCTCCCCACTTTGTACAACCCTTGTAGGAGTAAATGGTTGACTGAATTGAAAGAAATTTTTACACTACATACGGAAATGGGAAATGGAATGTCTGATATATATGTTACTAAATATGAGTTGTGTAGGTGATGTATAATTGTGTAGCATCTATTAAGTTTTTATGGGAATGGAAGAAAAAGAGAGTGATGGTAATGATGGTGGCAATACCAAAACATGAGTTCTGTTAGAAATGAGATGGAAATGATCGATTTATATTATAATAGTATAGTTTACTTGTTCTATATTAATATGTAACAATGGACATAGTATTAATTAGTCAAAGTAAAATATGAAACACTAAAAATATGCCTTGTATTGACTTTTAGGTTCAACATAGAAAAAAGGAAAATATACTTATGGTGAAGGTAAGAATGATGGAAGTTGTGTTGGATGGACATTTTAATACTTTACCACATAGGCATGAGGGAAAGATCTCTTAATAAGCTAGGGTTTCTACAATAGGAAGTAGAAGCTTCAATAAGGATGCCAATTTGAATATTGTTACAAACCTATTAGTTTTTATGCAACATAAAGGGTTGTAGAAAGTGATAATAATGTTAGAAAATGTAATACTAATAAATATTGTGCCATTTCTATGGCAAGTGAAATTGCTATAATAAGATTGATAAAAGATACCCTCATATACAAAATAACAAAAATTAAGCGGAAATTTGTCTACACTTATAAAATAGTGTTTAGAGGATGTGTTGAAGAAATACATAAGTACATAGCCGGAACTAGAAAATAACACTATAGAAGGAGAATCAAGACATAATGGAACCTTGGATATTATGGACATGAGAAGGTAATGGTTATAAAGGTAAAAGCATGAGAAGGTCATTTGGAAGTTAAATTCGTAGGAGACAAATAAATTTGACATGAATGAAAATAAGAAGAAACTTCAATAAAAATAGAGCTGGATTGAAGAAGAAGAGAGGAGACGTCAAGACTGATACAAGTTAATTGTAGAGGTTTCTATATGTAAAAAGTGGTCAAATACATTAATTTTTAGAGAAATAAATAAAAGAGATCAATTTTAAACGTTAAACCTATGTGTATGTGTGAATGAGCCATTATTTTCTATGCATGATTGTAGATTGCATTTTTTTGCATGAAATAATAATATTCGAGGGATGTTGACTCTAAATAATGTTTTTTACTAATAATAATAGTGTCGTTGTGAATTCCAATTATTTATATATATGGGTTGGCTGTGGGGTAGGGAAATACTTACATTATCCCTAAATTTGAAAAATGTACAGAGAATTCTATTGGTGCACTCAACCATCATTTAGTACTATTATGTATGATAATTTTAAACGTAAGAGAATTATAAGCGTAAATGTTTGTCAACTGTAACATAGATGTGAGAATTTTCTATGTGAAAAATTGAAGTTTATTTTTTTACAAATTAAATGGAGGTTGAATGATTAAGAGGAATAAGCATAGTGTAATGCCAATAAAAATTTTTACTCAATCCTATAAAACAATGTTGAAGGGTTGTACAAAGTTGCAAGGTCTTCTCACACATTGAGAAATATAGAGTAAATGGGTTAATTCACATTTTTGTCTTCTAACGTTCCATGACTTACAATGCAAACAAAATAAAAAATTTGTAAATGTGCAGGTTCAGTGATTGTAATATCGAAGTTTGTAATTCTCTTTTACTATGCCATATTTCAAAAGCATTGGGGAAATTGCATTCCTAGCATTACAGAAAAATAATTCAATTCCAATGTGACACAAGCAAGGAAAATTCAAAGAGGTGTGTATCCCCTTACATTCCAACCTCCTCCACGTTAGTAAATAATGCATATTTATTTTTATTAATAAAATTTAGGATATGCTTTTAAATAAGAGTTGTGTACCTTTTCTTTTGTGCCCTTCAGTTCTATCTACGTGTTATTATTCGATTTTCTTGTCGACATAACATCATACATACATATTTTTTTTAATGAAAATGTTCTACCTTTTCAAATGAAAAACATTTTCTTTTCTCCGAAATATATAAATATTCTGCTTAAGGAGTAATAATTTTGTTAAAATATCTAAGTAACTTTTATATGGAGAGTTATTTAAATTTAGAGATTTAGTCAAGTCGAATTAATTTATTATTTAATTTAGTGTGTGGTTGCATGTTAAGGTATTTTAGGAAAGTTATTAGTTAGAAAAGGCCAAATACTTCTCACTAGGTTTATTGTAATAAATTAAGTTTGTGTGATGAATACAATAGTCACAACGCATATGTCTTTTGTGTTAATATTTTGTTTTACTTCTTCCACCTTTCGAGAAATTTGGTATTAGAGTTGAGGAAGGATCACAAGATAGTTGAGGTTACAGGTGAACGAGCGAGAAGAAGGCATCAAGAGAAGAGGGTTGACAATTTTTTATTTTTATTTTTAAATTGTGTTGAAAAATCGTTGCATTGTTAAGGAGTGACCAGTGTGCATGACAGTATGAAATACGCACTTTGGTAGTGCACAAACTGTGTAAATCTTGTGAAACTTCGAATCCTTAAAAATTAAGGAAATTCACACATGTTTGTTTTGTGAGAGGTGAGCAAACCCCGTGTATTGAATTTGGGTACGTTGATTAGATTGGATTCATTAAATTCAGGAACGTTTATTGGATTGGATTCATATTAAGCATATGAGTACATTGTTTTTTGAAAATATATTTAAAAAGGGTGATGTGCACTATATTAAAGAGCCTTTTTTTTAAAGGTGTGTTATAACGTTGGTTTGAAAATATTTTTTAAAAAGGAACTCAGAAAAGGGATTTTTTTAAAGTTTAATCATAAAGCCTTAATTGTTTTCATTTTTTATTTTATTATTATTATTTATATATATATATATATATATTAAAATATTTTTACTAAAATAATTTTAAAATAGTTTTTAGGGTTTTTTTTATAAAATTAAATGGTTTTATTATTTGAAAAGAAGTTTTTTTTTATGATGGTGTCAACAAGCTTTTATTCACAATTTCTTCCATTTACGGGGAAGGATTATGATGTGTGGGCCATTAATATGGAGACCACATTGAAGGCTCATGATGTTTGGGATCATGTTAATGCACAGAGGGAACTATCAAAGAAAGACCAAAATAATAATGAACAAGAGTGAAAACTTATCTAGCAAGGAGTGGACCGAGTAGTGGTCAATAATATTATGATAATTTCTTCAACAAAGACAACATGGAATGCCTTAGAAACAAGCTATAAAGATATGGCCAAAGTTAATAATGTTAATTTTTAGAACACTAGGAGAGATTTTGAAAGTCTAGAGATGAAGGAGATGAAGTACTTCGACTCTTTCATGAATTGGGTCATGAATGTCATAAATAAAACTAAAAAATTATGGTGAAGATATTAAAGATCAAACAATGGCTGATAAGTTACTCATATCTTTGTCTACCAAAATTGATGTTGTAGTAGAAGCCATAGGAGAAGCCAAGGGTTTGGAAACATTAATAGTTGATGAGATGATGGGATCACTTTTATCCCATGAGGAAAGAATAGACAAAAATAAGGATTCCACTTTAACCGCTTTTAAAATCTAGGTTTCTATTTCAAGGGACAGAGGTCGACGTAGAAGTAGATCGAGAGGTAGAGGATGAGGTGCAAGACATTGTGGCCAGAGAGATGACCGAGAAGGATATGAACATGAAAGTGGAAGAAACATCATAAGCTTCAATAATAATCAAAGAGTTGAAAAATCAAATATGAGATGTTATTATTGCACTAAATTTGGTCGTTATGCTCGTGATTGCAAGAAGAAGATAGTTGACCAACGAAACAAGAGAACTAATGCCACTAATAAAAATAGTAACTCCATGTTCCTATATTTTCATACCATTAATGAACCTTATGATAGTGTGTGTCTATTAGATAGTGGTTGCCGTATCCACATGAAAAGAAACAAGAATTTAGTTACAAATTTGGATTAACCTGTGAAAATAGAGATAAAGTTGGGGACTGAAAATACCATGGATGTAGATGGAAAAGTAGTGGTAAACATTTTGACCAAACAGGGAGAGCCCAAGACAATCTCAGAGGTATATGGTGTCTGCGGTCTCAAAGATAATTTGATAAGTGTTGGTCCACAGACATAGAAAGGATGCAAAGTTATCGTTCAAGGAAAAGAGTGTGTTATATTTGACAAACCCCCAAGAAAGTAGTTGATAGCAAAGGTGAAAATGAGGAGGAACAATCTCTTTCCTCTAATAATGAATTACAATGATCAGGTCAGTTCGTTTAAAGTTACATGTTCTGATGATTATTGGTTATGGAACTTTCAATTTTGACACTTTCACTTTTCTCATTTAGGATTTTTTCAGCAGAAACAAATGGTCACATGGTTACCTCCCATCAAAGAATGTGCTAGTACTTGTGAGTGTTGCATGTTGAGAAATAAACACCATTAAAGGTTTCCAAAGGCATTTGCATACATAGAAAAGAAACCACTTGATTTGGTGCATACAGACTTCTATGGACGTATGAGGACACATTCGATTGGAAAAATTTGTTACTTCCTAAATTTCATTGATGATTATAGAAGAAATACTTGGGTTTACTTAAGAAATACTTGTGTTTACGTCTTGGAGACAAAGTCTAAAACTTTTGGAAAGTTCAAATAATTCAATGTCTTAGAAGAAAACCAAAGTGATCGAAATATCAAGGTATTGAGGTCAGATCGTGGTGGAGAATATGATTCAAAGGCATTCCATGATTACTCCAAACAACATGGAATTAGAAGACAAATTACAACTAGATACACAGTGCAACAAAATCATGTCATAGAGATAAAAAACATGACAATTATGAACATGGAAAAAAGAATGTTGAAAGGAAGAAACTTGTCTAATGAGTATTCAACATAAATAGTTCCATGTGTTGTTTATGTTGCAAATCGGTCTTCTACAAAGACTGTGATGAACAAAGTACCAGAAGAAGCATGGTCAAGTATGTGTTGCAATGTATCTCATCTCAGAGTGTTTGGATGTGTAGCCTACGCACATGTGCCTAAAGAGATAAGAGGAAAATTGGATGATAAAAGTGAAAAAATCATATTTACTGGTTATAGTTAGTAGTCAAAATCTTACAAATTATATAACCTTTTCACCAGGAAGATCATAATTAACAGATATTTTGTGTTTAGAGAAAAAAAAAATCATGGAATGGGATTATAGACAAAATAGTAGATGCACGAGCACCACTGGTGGAAGAAGATGATGTATCAAAGAAGGAGCAACAATAATCACAACGGAGGACACCAACAATGACTCCAAATTTCTAAGAAACACAGGTCTTCAACCAAAATTCTCCTAGCAGCTAACTAGGTGATGAAGCAATAAATCGTAAAAGAAAGATGGTAATTTTGAAATATGTTTATGATGATTTGGATGTGAGTAAAAACATAGCATTATTTTCATTCACACCTTCTTTGTTTGAAGAAAGAATCAGAGATGAAAATTTGGTGCAAGCCATGGATGAAAAAATAGAACCTATCAAAAAGAATGATACATGGGATTTGGTTTATTTCCCAAAGGATAAAAACCTCATTTCTGTAAAATGGGTGTATAAGACAAAGTTTAAAGAGAAAGGCAGAATTGATAGACTTAAATAAATACTTGTACAAAAAGGATTCTCACAGCAACCAAGAATATATTTTGGAGAAATATTTGGTCTGGTAGGGAGATTGGATACTCTAAGAATAGTTCTAGCGACGATAACTTAGAAAAAATGCAAAATATGTCGGATGGATGTGAAATCAAGCTTCCTGAATGGAATTCTAGAAGCATAAATTTATATGGAGCAGCTTAGAGGTTTTGAAGTTGAAGGTAAACAAGATAAGCTTTAGAGGTTGAAGAAAGCACTATATGGAATCAAGGAAATGCCTAGAGCTTGATATAGTAGAATTGATACCTACATGATCAACAATGGATTTTTTAGAAGAAACATTGAGCCTACATTTTACACAGTGCTAAATGAGCATGAAAATTTTTTATTGTTTTCTTATATGTTGATGATATGAATTTTACAAGTTATTTTGATTTAGATGAATTTAAAGCATCCATGATGAATGAATTTGAGATCACAGATCTTGGTCTCATGAAATTTTTTCTTGGCATAGAAATTGAGCAATCTCAAAAATGATTTTTATTTTTCAAAATAAATATGCTAAAAAAAATTTTAAACTATTCAGGATGAAAAATTACAAACGTGTGTCTACACAAGTTCCAATATGTACAAATTTAAGCAAGGATGATGAAGGATGATATGTCAATCCAACTCGATTCAAAACATTGGTTGATAACCTCTTGTATCTCACAGCTATAAGACCTGATATTATGCAAGGAGTGATTTTGATTTCGATATTTATGGAGGCTCCAAAAGACAAACATTGGAGAGGATGAAAAAAATTTCTGAGATAGATAGTAGGAAGTAGGTATTGTGGCATAATGTATACAAGTACAAAATAGAAATATTTGATTGGATATACAAATAGTAATTTTCTTATTACATGGGCATCTAAGAAGCATTCTATTGTGACACATTCTTAAAGAGAATATGTAGCACAACATAAGCATCATGTCAAAGAGTATGGTTAAGAATAGTATTGGATGGACTCAAGCACAAGCATCATGTCAAAGAGTATGGTTAAGAAGAGTATTGGATGGACTCAAGCACAAACAACAAGGAACAACAACAATATATTCTAACAACGCCTGAGTCCAAGAATAATGTGTTTCATCAAAACTACAAACATATTGATACTATATATGTTTTTATTAGAGAACTTGTTACGAATGGAGAAGTTCACTTCAAGCCTAAATCTAGTGATCAATTGGCTGATATATTTACTAACTCATTAGGAAAATATGTGTTCAAGTTTCATAAAAGAAATTTGGGGATGTCATTTAGTTTCATAGAAGAAACATGAGTGTTGTAAGGCTAGGTGAGACATAACAAACATACATAATTGATTTGTCATGAATAATGTATTAATTTAGCTATCATAATCAATTAAGTTTGTGTGATCAATAGAATAATTGCCCCTCTTATGTTTTGTGTATTAAATTATTATTTTACATCCTAACCCTTTCCAACACATTTTCCATCAATACTTTTCTAAAATTTTGGACGACTATGTTAGTATGAATCTTTCGTCGTAAAAGACCACTTTAGCTACGCATAAAAAATAGCCCTAACATCGATTATGGCTGCCAAATATCTTTAAATCTACAATTAGGTGATCCAAATAATGCTGCACAAGTCCAAATCTAAGCATAAAAGACATTAATCGTATAAAGTAAAATGTGGCTCCATGCATCCAATAGACAAGACAAGAACAATGTATTTGAAAGAATTTTTATATTATATTAAAAAGGGGGCACCTGTGAGGAAAAAAATAAAGGTTTTTTATGGTTCTCCTCAATGGGATGGGTTCTTGAAAGTCCTCAGTGTTTCAGATCTAAAATTCTTCTCTCTTGTTGTTGTAGAAAACCCAGACAAACATAGAACTCAATGGGAGCTCACAAGGCAAAAATGGAGAATGCGACCTAGTATAGATCCAGAGTGATCTAATGCAATGGAGGTGACTAATGAATGGGGAAAACCCTTCTATTTATAACAAAATATTAGGGTTATCTAGAACATGGTGCATGAATAAAATATTATTAATCAAATTCTAGAACCACCCTTTAGAAATATTTTATTATATTTGTTGGAGGGAAAAGGTCTTTCGACTTGGGTCAATTCCTTTATTTATAAACAATGAATAAATAAATGATTTATTTATTATTTTAGGGAGATGGTGGGAATATAATTAAATAAATAATGATTTATTTAAAAAATGATTTAGTCAAATTTAACTAGGAATATTATTTAAATAATGATTTAAATAACTTATTCCTAGGAAATAATCAAATAAATAATTATTTATTTAATTAATTTCCTTGTTTTGGGTTAAATATGACCGGGAAATATAAACAAATGTTATTTCACATGGAGAAAGAAATTTTACTTAGGGTAAAATTGGTCTTACATGGTGTACTCGGGATCATCTAATGATAATAGGTTAGATGACCAAAAAAATGGTTTAACAGATTTCCCCCCAACGTACGAGTGTTTGGAGCAAATCGTATGACCGAAGTACGTTGTAAGAACTCAATCACTAGACATCAAGAGGGAAGTGAGAGAGAGAAATGTAAGGTAGTCTAATGTGCTAAAGGACTAGACCTTGAGGGGACGAGACTTACAGGTGCAACAAGTCTCTAGTTTATGAAGTGGTACCTGTGCTAAAGGCGGTGGGGGAGGCATACCTATGCCCGCCGAGACAAAGTACAAAGAATAGGAAGTCCAGTAAACAAGGAACCGAACTATGAAGAATATGCTGGCGTAAAAAAAATGATGAATCCCACATACATGCAGTGCCTAGAATAAGCGTTAGGACTTATACAATAATATTTTAGTACATGAGATACAAATACACCCAAATTCCCCCTACACACGGGGAATGGCTCATAAAATCTTACTGATATATGCAAATCAAAGAGGCGTTGCAAGCGGCTGAGGCCAATATCATCAAATGGGAGGAGTTGCATCAAGGGCGGAAATGAAGAAGTCATCCGGGCATTTGGGGGGCTACCTGCAGGGCCACCCCCTTATGAGGGTTGAGACATCTCACACACACCCGGGAATCACCAATAGCTGCTGCTACATCACTGGACCATCCAGTGTATAGATCACGATCATGCTGAAAAGAGCTCGAACCAAGGTATACTTCCCCCTAGACCTGGCTTCTAGAGTAAATGAGTTTATGTCGACAGAAGTAGGTCTGCCATAGGTGAGGTAATAAGGGAACCCCAAATAAGGCACGAGAGAAAATAGTAGAGCGACTAACAGACGGACAGTAATGATGATAATGAAATGGGAGAAGATCCAAAGGGGACCACAAAAGAAATGAGTACAAAATGGTATCTCATGACGGAAATTGACACGAATAGGAATGAGTATAGAGGAAAAGTGGTGCCCCCAATGAAATTTGTTGTAAGTGAGAAAATATGATTTTGAGGAGAGGTAAGGTAAGGCTTCGTGGACAATAGATGTCATGGTGAGGTAGCAAAATGAAAAAACAAACAGATGCTAGCTATCTAAATGAAAACAAAACATGCATTTCGAATGGGAAATGCTAAGGGTAATATCTCTTAAGATAGAGTCTATTGCGAGGATTAGGAAGGATGTGGCCTTCAAAGTCCTCTAAGAGATATGCCCCCTTACCAAGGTCTTTACTAATAATGTAAGGACCTAGCCATAATGAGTCGAACTTCCCATGACTAAGGGTATCGTGGGCCTGGTCATATACTAGAACAAGGTCACCTTCATGAAAGGTACGAGGGTGGACTTTGTGGTCATACTGACGTTTGGTGCGCATTTTAGCTGCTTCAAGAGTTTGCAATGCAACTCAACAGTCTTCAGAGGCATGCTTGAGCATGATAAGTCGTTTTTCTAGAGGTTGGGTATCAGGGAGAAGTTCGACGGCCAAGTGAAGGGAAGGGATTTCACACTCGATCAGTAAGACTGCCTCCGCGCCAAAGACAAGGTGGAAAGGAGTGAAACCGGTGGCGGTTTTAACAGAAGTACGATAAGCCCACAAAGCAGGGAAGAGCATGTGATGCAAATTGGTTTTGTGCTTATTCACCGTTTGTTGAAGCATGGTCTTAAGAATTTTGTTGACTGCTTCAACTTGGCCATTACCTTGGGGGTAATAGGAAGATGAATATTGGTGCTCAAAACCCAATAGGGAGGATAGCTCATGCCAAATCTCATCTTCAAAATGCTGGCCATGGTTAGAGACTAATTGTTTTGGAACTCTGAAGCGAGGAATGACATGGTTAAAGAAAAAGAGGGTTGTGGTAGCTACCATATTGTTGAATTTTGGGATAGCTTCGGCCCATTTAGTGAAATAGTCAACTGCCACAATGATATATTTGTGGTTACCTGCGGATGGAGGTTGACATTCCATAAAGTCAATGGCCCATTTACAAAAAGGACCAGCTGTGACGACAGGATGGAGGGGAGTGGGAGGAGCTCACACCTTGGGGGGTGAAATTTGGGCAATTGGGATAGTGTTTGACTGCTTCAATGCAATCACTGAAGAGAGAAGGCCAAAAATACCTAGCACACATGATTTTTTGGGTGGTGGCGAGGCCGGAGAGGTGGCCACCACAAGTGCCGCTATGATAGGCATTGAGTACTTGCTCGGCTTCAGTGTGTGTGAGGCAACGATGAAGGACAATATCTGCTCCACGACGATAAAGGTCATCGCCGATTAGAAGGTAGCGAGAGGCTTGGTGTCAGATACGTTGTCGAGCATCACGATCAAGATGAAGGGTGAAATTTTGGGTTCACAAGTAAGTAAGGATGTCACCGTACCAAGGATCGTCGGTGGTGATGGAAAATAAATGTTCATCAGGAAGAGCATCATTAATTGGAGTATCTTGCGTCCTGGTAGGCAAATCATAAATGATTTCAGCGAGGACTAAACATTTCTTACTTTTTGGGGTGAAAAATTCAAGGTCGAATTCTTGGAGGATAATGACCCAACGAGCGTATTTCCCACTGAGGATGCGTCGACTCAATAGGAAATCCATGGGGTTGGAATCAATCACAACCTTGGTGGAACGCATGAGGATATAATGACGCAGTTTTTGGACCGAGAACATGACAACTAGTGCTAATTTTTCTTCATGCGAGTAGGACACAGGTGGATCGGCAAGGTTCTTACTGACATAATAGATCACATGTTCGATACCATTATCATCCTCCTAGATAAGGACACCAGAAACCGAATAGGTGGAAGCGGAGATGTATAGGATGAAATCTCGGTCAAAGTCAGGAGGACGGATCAAGGGAGTGGATGTGAGAGCATGCTTGAGGGCATCAAAATATTCTTGAGCGTAGGTATCCCAAACAAATGGGGTGTGAGATCGAAGAAGTCTAAGGAAGCCATTTGCGGTAGTGGCATAGTCAGGAACAAATTGGCGAAGAAAATTAGCTTTACCTTGGAGACTTTGCAGCTGGCGTAAGGTACACGACATAGGAAGTTCAAGAATTGCTTGAACCTTCAAAGGGTCGAGAGTTATCCCATCTTTAGACACTATGAAGTTGAGGAAATGATCGGCGGGAACACATAAGACACATTTCAATGGGTTAAGGCGAATGTTATACTTGTGACAGCGGAGAAAAATGGTACGCAGCTCATGAAGGTGTTGCACCCGATGTTTAGAACGCGCAGTAAGGTCGTCTAAATAGGCAAGGATAATATGAGCTAAGTCATGGAAACAATAATACATGGCGCGTTGAAAAGTGGCGCCAGCGTTTTTAAGGCCAAATGGCATGACTCGATATGCAAAAGCGCCCCACGGACTAATGAACGCGGTTTTAAGTTGATCAGCACGACGGATAACAATTTGGTTGTATCTGGAGAAGCCATCCATAAAGGATAGAATCTCGTGCCCCACACACTCATCAATGATTTGGTCAATAAATGGTGTGGGGAAGTTGTCTTTGGGACAAGCTTTGTTCAGATCGTGAAATTTGGTGCAAACACGAATGGTGCCTTGTTTTTTAAGGACGGGAACTAGGTTGGACACCCAAGTGGTGTATTCGATGGGGTAAATGAAACCAGCCTGTCGGAGCTTATCGATTTCAACTTTGATGGCTTCACGTCTAGAGGGATGAATGGGACTCAACTTTTGACGGATCGGAATGGCATCAGGCCATGTGTCGATGTGGTGTTCGACAATGGCAGGATCGAGTCCGGGCATTTCTAAGTAGGACCAGGCGAAAATATCACGGAATTATTTGAAGAGGGTGTAGGATTCAATTTCTTCTGGAGTGCATTGGGAACCCATGGTGATATGTTCTTCGATACCTGGTTTGACAGAAATGTCTATTTTGATGGTAGGAGAGATATTAGCCATATTGCCTTCTTTGAAAGCGTCGGGTGCAGGGATGGGGTTTTTGAACCAATCAACTTTATCAGGAATGAAATATTTAGATTCGAGAGCATATTGGTCATGGTATTGGTGTGGGAGGAAGTATGCACGATGGTGCATATCGTCCCACAGAAAATCAGGTTTGGTCATGGCTTCCATGTCTTCATCGAACTGAAATATGGGAAGAGTGGAAGGAATAGGAGGATCTGAGGAGGTAGAAATATGAGACACCTGATTTTGAGGGGAAAGGCTCACATGCATGTCGTCAAGAGGGGTGACAGCGGAGCAAGCAGATGAGTGGGTAGGCGAAACATCGGGGGAAGGTACTAAGGGGTCGGTTGTCCGGAAACGCGGTGATGAGGAAAGGTAGGAAATAGTGGCTGAAGGTTCGGTCATTTTAGTATTAGGATGAGAAATGGTAATCGGGGTAGACAGGTGGTCTGGTGATAGAGAAGAAGGATTACGGGAAAGTGGGCTTCGAATTGGCGGTATGCGGCTAAAGAGGCACGATACTCGTCGAGGCGAGGGCAAAGATGGGTATAATGTCCATGGAAATCGCACAAAGAACAAGGGTGATTGGTGCACAAGTGTTTAAGTTTCAAAAGGGAATCAGGTATGGTGACATAGACCTCAGGAATATTGGATTCCGGAAATGTTTCATTGACCATGGTTTTGAGATGTGGTAATTCATGACAGGTATGGGTAGCGTGGCCGACAACATCGCACAAGGCACATTGGATGGGATGCTTTGGAGGTCGAGGAGGGGCAGAGGTTGTTGGGGAAACCTTTTCCCTTTATGCCCCCCTGCGAGCTTTGTTATTGTTACCTGACAGGGTCACAACAAGAGGTGGTTCCTGATGAGGGGACTGAGGTACTGGTGCAGCGGGAGAAGCCATGGGTATTGGTTGAACTGGGGTCAAACCAAGATAAGGTTTAGGTTGACCGGGCAGGGTATTGGTTGGGGGGTCGAGGTACCAGACGGTTATACCCAAGGTCAAGTTGGGGAGGGATATGGTGGCCAAGATAGGGACGAAATGAGCTCCAGGAGGGGGAGAAAGGAAAGGAATTTCACCAGTAGGGAAATGGCCAGGAGGAATGGGGCCAAGGGGGTTGTTCTCGGGCGGGATCGACCCAGGAGGGTAGAGAGGCACGTAAGGAATATTCGAGGAAGGAGATTCCGAAGGAAGAAGGTTGGCTAGTGGGGGCGACGGGCTAGGAGCTAGTGGGGTTGGGTGAGGATGCAGTTGCTTACTAGCCAAAGTGGGTTGCACAAGGTCAGCCCAAGATGATTGCATCATGTAAACGTTCGCCATGCTAGGATCAGATATGGGAGGAGGGTCTAAAAAGGTTCCAGGCAAGGAGGAGTCTTTATAGACGCCAGGGGAAACACTGGTCAAAGAATCAACAGTTTGCTTATTGGTGACAGTAGAAATGGTGGACTAAGGGGAGGTCTGAGATTTTGGTTCATGGTAAGTCAACTGGTCAATAGTGACAATCTTGCCATTATGAGGGAAAAACATCTTGCGGTGGACTGCGGATGGGATGGCAGACATGGCATAGGTGTAACTACGCCCCAAAAGAATGTTGTATTCAAGAGGGGCGTCGATAACTTCAACGTCGACACAAACAGTCTTACCCATAAGGGTGATAGGACAGTTACAGAAAAGGCCGATGGGTTGGGAGGCATAGCCATCCCACGCACGAAGGGTGATTGTGGAAGGGGCCAGCTCAGGAAATCCAAGTTGTTTCCAAACCGAAGCATACATCACACTGGTAGATGCCCCCTCATCAATAATACATCGAGCGACGTTGGCATTTCGGATTTTGATTAGGATTTGGAAAGCAACAGAAGCAAGAAGAGGGGGATGGTATGACTGACGGGTGTAGAAAACAATCAATTGGTCATCAGCAAGATCTACAGCACCCACAGCAGATAGTAGAGCCTTATTTTGAGAATGACATGACTGGAGGAGTTCCAGTGTTGAAATGGCAGCAGGAGATTGTGCCAAATCGTCTACTATGCTGTATGAATGGGCAGCCCGACCAGAGGCAGCATTTCGGCGTAATGGACCCTTAAGAGGCTTGGTATGAACCTCAGCTTTGGACGGAGGTATTTTCAAGGGACCATTGGGTGTCGATAGAGGCTTTGTAGGACCTGAAGATGAGGACTCGGAGGTAGACGAAATGGGAGGCATGGAGTACTGACGAGACCAAGTCTGAAGGTTAAGGTCGACGGTGAGAGGTTAGTCAGAGGCCATCATAAGAATCTGGTAATCAGAGGAACCAGTAGGGGAAGGTTGAGTGGTTACCGGGGCATGAGGTGGTTGAGTAGCCACGAATCCTTGTTGAGGGAAAGGATCGGTAAACATAGTGGGTTGAGAAGTATCCGTATTGGGAGGGACAGTAGGGGAGGAGTTTTGTCCCCGCACAGTGAACTGAGACTCCCACATCTGCCGCATTTGTGGTAATAAGGGACAATCGTGAGTGTAATGACCATAAACACCGCAACACGAACAGGGCTTAGTGGTGCAAAGCGGCCTGTCCGGCTTGGGCTGAGAGCCCTGTGGTTGGTTGGCGGTGGTGGAGTCAATACTTGAAGGATTGGATCCACGATTACCAGAAGCGGATTGATTTCCTTTCCTCTTTCTTGGAGAAGGAAGAATATTAGTTGCCCCCTATTGCGCAAATACTTGCCCTGGAGGGGGTAGTAAGTGCGGTTGCGGGGGTGGAGAAGGCAAGGGAGTGGGAGGTCCAAATACTGGAGGAGCTGGGACACCAGGCTGTTGGTACGGATAAGGCATGGGATGGGCAACATTGAGGTAAGCATGAATGTGGGCGAAAGGAGGCGACATGCCGTATCCAGGATACATGCTACCTAGAGGGGAAAAAGTGTTGGAGGGGCTGGCCCCTCCTGAAGGGAAACCATATCCTAGAAGAGGTTGAGTAGGGGTATGTGTCATAGCTCCAACGATACTGTCGGCAAAGTGAGATGCCCCTGAGGCATTAGGGCCACCAGGCTTGGGGAGGTTAGGAAGGACGGTATAAACATAACCAGATTGAGCATAGATAAGGTCATATTTCAGGGCTATTTGAAGGGCGGCTTCTTCAGTTTGAGGAAAATGGGATGCGACATCTTTGCCAATGGGAGGTAAAAGAGAGCGAAGGAACCAGTCCATATAAACCCGATCTTCAAAGTGGGGAGCGCAACATAAGCTCTGTATTCGTCGCCATTCCTGGAAATGAGCGGAAAGGCAGGTCAAAGAGGATTGATGAAAGGAAGTCAAGAGTTCAGTACCCGTGTCATATCAGAGAGGGAGCTAGAAATAGGATAAAAAGGCTTGGGAAATGGTCGCAAAGGTGGTATGGGAAGACGTGGCTTGATCAACATACCATTTAGAAGCTTCACTGGTAAGCGTGTGTTGGAACAATCGAAGATGGATGGAGTCATCGGTGATGGAATTGGAGGAACACCACATGTGGAAAGATCAGACATGGTTGGAGGGATCTTCAGTAGCAAGGCCTTCGAACTTGGGAATGTCGAAGGGGAGCTTGGTTGGCATAGCAGGCCAACTGACATCATGGCGAATAGGATCATTGATTAGTTGATTGAAGTCCGCGAGACTGAGACCGGCCATATAAGGGAGAAACGGGGCAGTCGAGGTAGGTCCCGTAGTGGTTCCACTGGAAACGGAGCCACTAGTAGAACTGGGGTTTCCACTAGTGCTAGGCCCTGAACTAGACATGGTGAAGGTAACAGGGGGAGAACCCGAACAATCAGAGGAAGAGTCGGAGTGCGGACTTGGGGGAGGACTTACTCGATGACGACATGAAGGAGGAAGTCGACCAACTGGAAACTGAGGGTGAAGGCCAAGAAGTCTCCGGGACAAACGCCTTGGAGGCGCAATGATGACGGGAAGAAGAAAACCGACACGGGCAGGGAGGGGAAAAATCAAGTGAGGTCAATGTCGAAAATAAGGGCTGAGAGGTGCAGTGTCAATTGATTTTAAAGGCTTTGCCAGGCGGTGTTAACCAGGCTCTTCTTCACTTAGGGTCAGTGTGTGGCGTGCGTTAATTTTAATTGTTTAAACCCAGATATTTTGAGAGTAAAAGAAAAAGTGTGCTGCGTAACTGAAAATAAATCTGCAATAAATAAGACTGAAAGAATAGAAAATTAACAGCTAATAATGCATCAATCTAACCCAAGAAGGCGGGACTCTCAAAACTAGTCTATAAGAGGGAAAAAAGTAAGAAAAGCACGCGAAAAAGATGCCAATAGATCAAAGGTCAGGAGGGATGGGGATCTAAAGGAGAAATCTGCTGAAAAGGGGTGCAGAGAACAGCAAAGAGGCAGAGGCAAGGATTCTACTAAAAAGGAGGAGGTCAGTTAAAAATAGAAGGGACAAGGAGGCGGCCCTAGAAATGAACCCAAAAAAAAATATATGAGGTGATTTGAAAGGGAGAAGAGCTGATCTAAAGGGATTTGAAAATGAGGTATCATATTTGAAAGCAATAAGGCTGAAACCTTGGAAATTTAGACTTCTGAAACAACAAAAACTCTCCCACAAAAAGCGGAGGGTACTAGAGCCCTAAGGGGCAACTTTCCCACTTAGTTGAGTGAAACATATCAGAAACAAGTCTAAACGAGTGGAGAGAGAGGTTGGGAAACCCTGACAGAAGCTTCAGACAAACCCGAAAAAAGTGCTGGAAAATTGCAGAAAAAATTGCAAGTCGCATGTTCTGACCTGTTTTCAGTCCAGGTCGCAGATTTGGAGCCGAAAAGTGCGACCTCAAGGCTAGGTCGCAGTTTTTGGGCCGATAAGTGCGACCTGCAGAGCCAGGTCTCTTGGCGGTAGATTTCAGAAAAAGTTGTCGTCTCAGCTGCGGCTGATGTCCGTCACTTGCACAATAGGGCCAGAAACACACGAAAGTTAAAAATTTTAATGTTTGAGGGTTTTAGAGGTGAAAAGCACCATAAAAATAGGAAAAACAGAAAACTGAAGAGAAACCCTAGGGTCTGAAACAGCTGGATATGCAGGAATATATAAAACGACAGCGGTCGCAAAAGAAAATCCGTGTGGAGTTGCCAATTGTTAGTATGAATCTTTCATCGTAAAAGACCACTTTAGCTACGCATAACAAATAGCCCTAACATCGATTATGGCTGCCAAATATCTTTAAATCTGCAATTATTTGATCCAAATAATGCTGCACAAATCTAGATCTAAGCATAAAAGACATTAAGCAGATAAAGTAAAATGTGGCTCCATGCATCCAATAGACAAGACAAGAACAATGTATTTGAAAGAATTTTTATATTATATTAAAAAGGGGGCACCTGTGAGGAAAAAAATAAAGGTGTTTTCCGGTTCTCCTCAATGGGATGGGTTCTTGAAAGTCCTCAGTGTTTCAGATCTAAAATTCCTCTCTCTTGTTGTTGTAGAAAACCCAGACAAACATAGAACTCAATGGGAGCTCACAAGGCAAAAATGGAGAATGTGACCTAGTATAGATCCAGAGTGATCTAATGCAATGGAGGTGACTAATGAATGGGGAAAACCCTTCTATTTATAAAAAAAAATATTAGGGTTATCTAGAACTTGGTGCATGAATAAAATATTATTAATCAAATTTTAGAACCACCCTTTAGAAATATTTTATTATATTTGTTGGAGGGAAAAGGTCTTTTGTCTTTGGTCAATTCCTTTATTTATAAACAATAAGTAAATAAATGATTTATTTATTATTTTAGGGAGATGGTGGGAATATAATTAAATAAAAAATGATTTATTTAAAAAATGATTTAGTCAAATTTAACTAGGAATATTATTTAAATAATGATTTAAATAACTTATTCCTAGGAAATAATCAAATAAATAATAATTTATTTAATTAATTTTCTTGTTTTGGGTTAAATATGACCGGGAAATATAAACAAATGTTATTTCGCAAGGTGAAAGCAATTTTACTTAGGGTAAAATTGGTCTTACATGGTGTACTCATCTAATGATAATAGGTTAGATGACCAAAGAAAAGGTGTAACAAACTAGTTTAAAACATAAAGAAAAAATATTATAATCGCCCCCTTCGCCGATTCATTCAAAATCTACGTAAAATTGGATTTGTTCTCTATCTAAAATTAGAGTTGCTCATACCTAAGATGTCACCTTATATTCACAGTTTTATCCTCCTCACCTTATATCCACACTTTTCTCCTAATCAGCTTCATTCAAAATCTGCGTAAAATTGGATTCGTTCTCTATCTAAAATCAGACTTGCTGAGTAAAATTCGATTCGTTCTCTATCTAAAATCAGAGTTGCTAATACTTGAGAGGTCACCTTATATCCACACTTTTCTCCTAATCAGCTTCCTCCCGGCTGGCGATTACTTCATCTTGTATAAATGCATGTACAGAAGTGCTATTGGGACATGACTAGAGTTGTAAATTTTATCAACGTTTCTCCCTCGAGGGTAATCTCTTGTCCATGACCTGACCATCTTCGACTGGACCTACTAGTTCGGTAGGCTCTCTTGTCCATTTCCTTGAACTAGACTGGTTGGGAGGCCCCATTCTCAAGGGTCACAGTTTCATTCATGGTTTCTATGTCTTCAATGCCAAAGTGCTAGGTCTCTCTTCTGAAAACATGCCTCTAGGGTTTCCCATTCAATGGTGGGAAATTGTTTAATATTGTTTCTCCGAAATCGTGTAGGTGGTGGTGTCGTGTAAGTGGTGGTATATATATATGTATGGGTCCTAAAAACACATTGAGAAAGTGATAACGGAGGTGGTGGTGTGTATATATATGTGTGGGTCGTATAAACACATTGAGAAGAGTCATAACGAAAGGCAGCGTGGTTTGTTTCAGTTGTGGAGTGGTAAGCATAGTTACGGGCATGACTAATAATATTTCTGCCATGGAGATTACATTGTGATGACCTTTTGCTCTTTTGATCATGCTTTCACATACTTCGCTCTTTTGATCGTGCTTTCACATTCTTTACTTTAGGGATCACAATATATAAAAAAGATATGGTAAATAATGGTCCGTACTTGGTATTTTTTAATAACTGTGATCGGATTTTAATGTAAACGAACATTTTTGTAAGTATTGAGTAATTTAAATTTTAATGAATATATATTTATAATTAATGAATTTATGTGGCATCGATGTAGGTTGCAACAAAAATTTTAGCCATCAAAGATATCACACAATATATTTACCGTGGAATAATAAACACAAACTATGCTTCAAAGATATCACACAATATCTTTACTGTGGAATAATAAACACAATTGCTTAAAACTATGCTTCAAACGTTGAGAGTCAGTTAAAAATGATAACAATCGTTGGCCTGCTTAGATTCTGATAAAGATCTAAATTATATTGTGGTTTTCATCCTGTTATTTACGTTGTACTACGCAATGTCTTGTTTTTTGTTAAAATATATAATTACTTCCTCATGCAGAAGTTAGACAGATAGTTAACTGAATGAGTTGAGTTGAGTTACAGTTAGATTTGGTAAGAGAGTTAAAGAGTGAGTTAAGCAAGTTGATTAAGTTTAGTTATGAGTGACAGTGTGTGCATGTGAATTAGATTAAATACCCTTCACGGGTTCATTGTTTTAAGAGAGAAAGAGAGTAAGAGAGTTTTATGATTAATAGAAGAGCAGCAGCTCATTGTTCATGTGTGAAATCTTTGCGTTATTATGTGATTGAATCCTCTGCCTTTCCAACAAATTGGTATCAGAGCTAGGTCACAGAGAACGGAAGAAAAACGGATTAGCAAACATCCGTAGGTGAGCAGGAATTTTTTTTTTCCGCGTTTTTACATTATAACGCTGCTGTTAATTAAAGACAGAGCGTTTTAACGTGGGTTCCCACTATAGAGAACCGCGTTAAAAACGAAAAACTTACGGCGATTTTGAAGCACGCGGGCATACTGTAGTTTTCACTGCATTAAGGCACTAACGCACCACAAGCTATCGGGCACTGCATTAGCACGCAACCCTTTTGAGATTTGGCTGCGTTATTGACTTGAAAGTCAACCACGTGAGGTGATTGGAATACGTAAGGTTTTTTTTACAAAGCATATAAAAAGGGCTTTTTCATAAAGATTTTAAATTTTATAAAGGTTATAAAGCACGTGAGGAGATTCTCTCATATAGCACATGAAAGAAGGTATTTTGTAAAGAGGTTTTTAAAAGGGGGTTTTTATAAGCATGTTATAAAAAAAAAATTTTAAAGAGTGGAGGTTTTATAATAAGGTTTTGTTTTTAAGAAAGGATTTTTTATATAAAGATTTTTTTTTATAAAGAAATTTTTATATAAATAATAAAACCTAGGGTTTTATTATAAGGTTTTTTTTTTTTTGGAAGCTTGGCAAAGCATATCAATTTTTTTAGGGTTTCAACAGTGAATTTTTTTTTGAAGAAAGATGGCTACAAGCAACTTTCAGCCACAAATTCCTTCTTTCAATGGGAAGGATTATGATGTGTGGGCCATTAAGATGGAGACTATGCTAAAAGCTCATGATGTCTGGGATCATGTCAAGTATGGGTTTGCAGAACCTCATGATGAGGCAGAAGAACGAGCCCTCAATAATGCAGAGAGGGAAAAGTGGAAGAAAGATAAGCGGAAGAATGCGCAAGCGTTGCTTCTGATCCAGCAGGGAGTAGATCGAGCCGTGTTCCAGAAGATCATGATAACCTTGTCAGCAAAGGAGGCATGGGACAACTTGGCGACCAGTTATCAAGGTATGGCAAAAGTTAATATTGTTAAATTGCAGAATACCAGGAGAGATTTCGAAGTTCTGCAGATGAAGGAGACAGAGGAAATTGATTCCTTCATGAATAGGGTCATGTCTGTCGTCAATCAGTTAAAAATCTATGGCGAAGATATTAAATATCGAACAGTGATCGAGAAGGTTCTTCGATCCCTATCTACCAAATTTGATGTTGTGGTAGCAGCCATAGAAGAAGCAAAGGACTTGGAAAAACTCACAATTGATGAGTTGATGGGATCCCTTCTATCGCATGAAGCAAGGATAGACAGAAATAAGAATTCCACTTTGGAAACAGCCTTCCAAAGTCAAGTCTATATCTCTAGAGGTTGAGGTAAAGGTCGATCGAGAGGCAGAGGACGAGGCAGCAACTATGGCAGTCACAGAGATGGCCGAGACGATCATGAGCATCAACATGGAAGCAGCAGCAACAGAAGCTTTCATAACAATCAAAGGTCTGACAAATCTAAGGTAAAGTGATTTTACTGCAATAGATTTGGTCATTATGCTCGTGATTGTAGGAAGAAGATTGCAGATCAAGGCAATCAGAGAGCTAATGTTAGTACAGAGAATATTGACTCTATGTTTCTAGCATGCAACACCATGCATGCACCGTCTGATAAGGTATGGCTATTAGACAGTGGTTGCAGTAACCACATGACAGGGAACAAGGATTTGGTTGCAAATTTGGATGTCACAGTGCAGACAGAGGTCAAGTTGGGGACTGACAAGACTGTGGCTATAGATGGCAAAGGAGTGGTCAACATTGTGACCAAGCAGGGGGAGCCAAAGACCATATCAGAGGTATACTATGTCCCTGGACTCAAACACAATTTGATTAGTGTTGGTCAACTGATGCAGAAAGGATACAAAGTTATCTTTCAGGGGAAATAGTGTGTTATTTACGACAAATCCCCAAGCAAGCAGCTGATTGCAAAGGTGCAAATGACGAGGAACAGACTCTTTCCTCTCATTATGAACTACAATGATCAGGTTAGTTCTTTTACAACTGCATGTTCTGATGCATACTGGTTATGGCACTTTCGGTTTGGACACTTGCATTTTTCCGGGTTAAGATTGTTGCAGCAGAAACAGATGGTGAGAGGTTTACCTCCCATCAAAGAACCTGCTAGCACTTGTGAGTGTTGCATCTTGGGAAAGCAACACCGTGAAAGTTTTCCGAAAGGAGTTTCTTACAGAGCAAAGAAACCACTTGAATTGGTGCATACCGACTTGTGTGGACCTATGAGGACACAATCGATTGGTGGAAGTTGTTACTTCCTCACCTTTATTGATGATTATAGTAGGAAGACTTGGGTTTACTTTTTGAAGCAGAAGTCTGAAACTTTTGCAAAGTTCAAATAGTTCAAAGCTTTGGTGGAGAACCAAAGTGATCAACAGATCAAGGTATTAAGATCTGATCATGGTGGTGAATACGATTCGAAGGCATTCCATGAGTACCGCAAACAACATGGAATCGAAAGACAGTTTACAACCAGATACACACCACAGCAGAATGGTGTAGCAGAGAGGAAGAACCGAACAATCATGAACATGACAAGAATCATGTTGAAATCGAGACACCTGTCTAACGAGTATTGGGCAGAAGCACTTGCATGTGTTGTTTATGTGATAAACAGATCTCCTACAAAGAGCGTGATGAACAGAGTTCCAGAAGAAGCATGGTCAGGTATGTCTTGTAGTGTATCTCATTTCAGAGTTTTTGGATGTGTAGCCTATGCACATGTGCCTAAGCAGATAAGAGGCAAATTAGATGATCAAAGTGAAAAATGTATTTTTACTGGTTATAGTGAGCAGTCAAAAGCTTACAAATTGTATAACCCTGTCACAAAGAAGACAATTATTAGCAGAGATGTTATGTTCAAAGAAGAAGAGTCATGGAATGGGACTGTAGACACACTAACCGATGCTCAAACACCATTGATGGAGGATGATGATGTAGAAGAAGAGAAGCAGCAAGAACCAAAAGAGCAGACACCAAACAGAGTCACACCAGCAAGGACTCCCATATTTTCAGAGCAGCATGGATCTTCAAGCAGATCCACAGATCAGAATTCTCCAAGCAGCGAATCAGGTAAGAAAAAGATGAGAAGTTTGAAGGATATTTATGATGAGTTGGATGTTAGTTCAAATTTTGCATTGTTGGCATTCCAACCTTCTTCGTTTGAAGAAGCAATCAGAGATGACAATTGGGTGCAAGCCATGGATGAAGAGATGAATTCAATTGAAAAGAATGATACATGGGATTTGGTTGATTTACCAAACGATAAAAATCAAGAATGCATTTTGCAGAAGCAGAATTGAGCCTACCTTATACACAAAGGTAAATGAGCATGGACAGATTTTGATAGTTTGCTTATATGTTGATGATATGATTTTTACAGGTGATCTTGAAATATATGAATTTAAAGCAGCCATGATGAAAGAATTTGAGATGACAGATCTAGGTCTCATGAAATATTTTCTTGGCATTGAAGTTGAGCAATCTGAAAAAGGCATTTTTATTTGTCAAAATAAGTATGCAACAGATTTGCTGAAAAGATTCACGATGGATAATTCCAAACCTGTACCTACACCAGTTGCAACGGGTACAAAGTTAAGTAAGGATGATGAAGGGGCAGATGTCAATCCAACTCTATTCAAAAGATTGGTTGGAAGCCTCATGTATCTCATAGCGACAAGACCAGATATTATGCAGGGAGTGAGTCTGATTTCCAGATTCATGGAGACTCCAAAAAACACACATTGGAGTGTTGGAAAAAGAATTCTGAGATACATAGCAGGAACCAGAGATTATGGCATAATGTATGCAAGTACAGAAAAGAAAGAATTGATTGGATATACAGATAGTGATTTTACAGGAAGTTTGGATGATCGGAAGAGCACATTCGGTTATGTTTTCCATCTCGGTTCAGGAGTGATAGCATGGGCATCTAAGAAACAACCTATTGTTACACTATCATCAGCAGAAGCAGAATATGTAGCAGCAACTTCAGCAGCATGTCAAGCAGTATGGTTAAGAAGAGTATTGGATGGACTCAAGCAGAAACAACAAGGATCAACAACGATATACTGTGACAACACATCAGCGATTGCACTATCCAAGAATAGTGTGTTTCATCAAAAGAGCAAGCATATTGATACTAGATATCATTTTATTCGAGAACTAGTGAACAATGGAGAAGTTCACTTGAAGCCGTGTAGAACGAGTGATCAATTGGCTGATATCTTTACGAAGCCACTAGCAGTAAATTTGTTTGAGTTTCACAAAAGAAACTTGGGAGTAGTAAGCCTAGCTGAGACATAGACCAGCAGGCATGTTTGAGTTGTCATGAGTTATGTTTTAGTTAAGAGGTCGTAATTAAGGGGGAGTGTTAAAATATATAATTACTTCCTCATGCAGAAGTTAGACAGATAGTTAACTGAATGAGTTGAGTTGAGTTACAGTTAGATTTGGTAAGAGAGTTAAAGAGTGAGTTAAGCGAGTTGATTAAGTTCAGTTATGAGTGACAGTGTGTGCATGTGAATTAGATTAAATACCCTTCACGGGTTCATTGTTTTAAGAGAGAAAAAGAGTAAGAGAGTTTTATGATTAATAGAAGAGCAGCAGCTCATTGTTCATGTGTGAAATCTTTGCGTTATTATGTGATTGAATCCTCTGCCTTTCCAACATTTTTCAGTTAAGATTCTAAGAAACTGTGTTCAGTTATCTTTTATTATTCAGCCCTGCTACTGTTTCATATGTTGGTAAGAATGGTCATATGTTTACCGAGGTACCTATCATTCTTCGTATTTTGAAATTTATTAAATAATTATATTCATGTAATTTATTTCCATCAATGTTATGACATCGGGAACAAAATTGGATAAAAATACCAAACGGTAGTACTCTACCACAGCACTCTAGTAAATCAAAAAATATATTTATATCAAAAATGGGTTCCCTGTTGCATTCTCATATGTTGAGAGTAACAACAAGTACTGTATAACAAAAAAGTTCTTTTACATACAGAAAGCTAACGGCTATCAACTTAAATGGCGGTTAGAATTTCTTGCGCCTTTTCGGCATACATGTGGCCGACTCATCACTACCCGACGTCTCCTCCTCATTTTTAAAATTAGTCTGAATCTTCTCTTCATCATCGTTTTTTTTAATTTTCAACAAAGTAGCAGCAACTGGCAGTCCAAGTGCATTGACATACGCAAAACTTTTGGTACTGAACTTCTCCCATGAGCTGGGCACAGAAACAGGAGGTACTCTCGTTCTGAACATTGTAAAGACCATCAATCTGGTAACCACGGATCTTGGAGGTTCATACTCAACCAGATAATTAAAGCAGCCGGTTCCTATTCTCGCAAAACAAAGAAAGAAAGAAAGATTGATAATTAGGGCTAGGGTTTCTTGGCATTCACTTGATCGATTTCAGGCTGAAAAAATCAAATACAATTGTGATACCTTCACAACCGCCAGCGTTAAGGATATCCGTAAACAGCCTGTAGAACATAGGATTAATACTGTTATTTGAAAATCATTTAAAGGAATCGTGTTTTATGTTATCACAGATTTTATTTGAGTTGAAGATGATTACAACATACCCGTGCAAATACTCGCCGCCAGGAGCCTCTGGATCCGTCATTATCTGATTATGAAATGATGGAAATTGTAAAATTCAAATGTCAATTTCATTTGATATCAATATGTAGATAAACATTGCGAAATAATAATTACAAAATAGCAGTTAAATTTACCACTGTTACTAATGTTGGGTTCCGTAAGCGTTCCCCTATACATTGAGCATCATGATCGAAACGGAATTCAATACGTCTTGGTCGATGTTGCACATCATCAAACAATACTTCTTCACCTAACCGGATTTGTTCATCTCCGAAATGTAGAATGATTGAAATCGTCGACAACGCGTCTGATAATTCCTGCTTTCCACAGCTCCTGCCTTATCTTCTCCATTATTTGGATAGGTAATGCATCACCATCCGAAATCAGGAGGAATTATAGATTTGAAGAATGTCCGATGAAAAACCCTAACGCATACTTGTATTCTTGTCGTTTAACGGAAAAAGATGATAGTGAAAGTGACATTGCTTGTGATTTTTACCGTTTGAAATAAAGCTGGAGGATCGAGATTTAGGATCGAGTTATATGAGACAATATAGACCTTATATAATTTTAACCGTCAGAAAAAAAAAATTAATATCAATTACCTTAATAATAATTATAAAGATAAAAGTAAGTTGATATCTAGCTATTTTAATTACATTATTAGTTCCATAACAAAAATTTAATAGCAATATTAAGCTTAATTATTATTGAAAGTAATATTAATTGTTATATCATTATTATGTGAATAAATTTAAATTAAATTTTAGAATGGGTAATTTTAAATTTGTTGTTACATTATAATATTATTAAAATTTACTACACTACATATTAAAAACTCTATATTATAAACCTAGTATTATAAAATTATATACCTTAAATCCTATATATTAAATATTACATATTATAAAATCTAATATTAAAAACCTTACGTTATAAATTCTAATATAAACCCTAAGCTATATATTAAACCTCACTATTATCATTTATAACCTCAATACTATAAACTCTCATACTAAATTTAGTATTATAAATTATAATATCAAAACATTAATATTAAAAAACTTGTATTATAAAACCAATATTAAGAAATTAATATTAAATTTAATATGATAATATTAAATCCTCATATGTAATACAATATAATATAAGCTATACTTGATATAAAATAAGATATCTTATCATTTTTTATTTTGATGTAAAATTTTATGATTTGATTTATAAATAATATTGATTAAAATTTTTATAAACTATAATTGATATAATATAAGATATCTTATCATTTTTTATTTTTTTACTTTTATGTAAAATTTTAAAATTTGATTTATAAATAATATTGATCAAAAGTTTATGGTTATTATTTTTTTTTCATTTTTTTTATTTATATATTTATTGTTTTCTCTTTCCTTATGTGTTTAATGATCATGTTTTTATCCAAAATATATTTGGTTTAATCACTAAAAAGTTTTTCATTTTTATTATTTCTATAAGTGGATTAATATTTTAAATAACATTAAATTTAATTTAAGTTAAATGCAATTTTAAAATATAAATATCATTATTTATGTTAGGAATTTGGCTTCTATGATCCATAAAATTGTGTATAAAATGTTTTGCGAAAATCACATTCCAACAGATTTTGGAATGTGATTTTGGCCGAAAATTTTTATACACAATCATTATTTATTTTCAATAAAACTATTATATATAGACTTTTAAAATATTATTTATGTTAAACTTAGATTTTTAATTAAAAATATAATTTAGTGTTAATGGAATATACCTAATATATAAGATATGGATGGGTAATGGAATAACCTCCCATAACCAACCAATTCTTTTTCTTTTTCCAGATATTCATGGAGAAAATTAAATAGAGTTAATAGAATTGTTATTTTTTGGGGCTCTCTTTGTAATAGGGTGCTTACTTTTTCCTTTTCTATGTTTGTATTTGCAAATGATAGTGTATCTGTATATGCAATTAAATGAATGCGATATTAATGTATGGGGTTTTGTTTATTAACATCCACGCTCGGGCGTGGTTACAAGTCTTTAAGTTTTGTGATTCGAATTATAATTCCAAGCGCATTGTAAATGGATTGAAACAAACCTGTATATTAATGTTAAATTTATTTATTTTTGAAATTAATAAGTATTATAAGAGATATTTCTTATTATTATTTATGTCTTATTAACATGTTTGAAACAAAACCGTATATTAATGTTAAATTTATTTTTTTGAAATTAATAAGTTATATAGGAGATATTTCTTATTATTATTTATGTCTTATTAATATGTTTTATTAACATTTAAGTAAGAGAGCAAAAATAAATGTGTAGAATTAATAGTGATTATTATCCACTAAAATTTATGGAGGTTAATGTATGTGAATAAACCATTAATTTATCTAATTCAAATCTTAAATTATTAGTCATTCTCAAAGAAATATTATAAGATTTTAGATTTTTTTTTCTTACTTATCATTAGTAATTTGGATAACATTGACCATTCTAGGCTATAATTATTTATACAATTTTCTCATAACATAATTTTTAACCTGATTTTCTCATAACATAATTTTTAACCTGAATGAGTAAGCTTCCCTACAATACTTATTTGAAATGTGTTTTAAAATGCATAACTAAATTATCTACATTATAAAATCTCAGTGATCTCAATTTTGTGGTGACATTGTACATCTAAGTTGTGACTCCAACAAATCCTTATTGGGTTAAAATTTAGAAAAAGGATATGCTCAAAAACAACCAAAAACATGGAAATATTAGACTATCACTTTATTTAAAATTATTATCCAATAATGTCATGAATAGTTCAGGAATCTATGCATTGTAACACTAGTTTATCCGGCATCATGAAAGATCAAATATGTCCAAACACATATTTGTTCCTCAAGAGATTTGATCCCTCCCCACTCTTGATATACCCCACATTAAGATATGATTTTTCTATATATAAAAAGAAAGTGTTACTTATTCTCTATCATTTAAAACAAGAAATATATATATATATATATATATATATATATATATATATATATATATATATATATATATATATATATATATATATAAAGTGTCTTGGTAGGGCGTTAACCACCACCACCACCGTATTAATCATTAATCATTATATATATATATACCTGTATATATATATATATATCTATATATATAACATGGAAATATATCTATCTATACATATGTGTAGTGATATTAAGGAAAATATGATAATAATAATAGTAAAATTTATATTGACATATTTTTAAAAGTAAAATAATTAAACATCCATTCACATATATATATATATATATATATATATATATATATATATATATATATATATATATATATATATATATATATATATATTCTTTTTATTTTTATATATTTTTAATATAAAATCATGCTCCTTGATATTAACATTATAATAATTTATTTATAGTTAAGAGTGAAATATTTTTTTGTTATTCATAATTTCATTTAAATATAGTATATGTCAAATTTATATTAAATATGAAAAAAATTACACATTTTTTTCATATTAAATTATAAAATATATGTATCATTGCAAATAATACACTAATATGCAATGATATTATTAATATATATATATAAGTATGTATCTAGAAGCAATGGCTCAAACTCACAATAACTCAAACTCATGTAATTTCATAGCAGTAAAACTTTTAACAATTTAAAATGGTATTTATAACAATTGATTTAAATGGAGACGTTTTAAAAGGCATAACCTTAGTATCCATAGCAAACAACTTCCCACAAGTACTAGGACCAACAATGGGGTGACAGATACATTCTTCTCATCTGCAAGTTCCCAACACCAACTAAGGCAACTGAGCTATCATGTGTCGTGTCCCCTCCAAAACTATAAAACCCTTATGACCCCTTTGATAACACTGGAACAAAACCATCAAAACATCAACGAAAAGAATAAGATGCCAAAATTTAATCCCGGTTTCAAGGGATACCAGCCCAATCCAATGCACTATGCACATGAGCGTAAGTTGGATCCCAGGAGGATCAACCAAGTTATCAGAGGTAGAGTCTGAAACCAAAAAGGTCTCCACCCTCGACAATCTGGAATCGACATTGTTGAGACACATGTGAATATTCCAACCCAAAAAATAAATGATACCGTTTTACCTGCTGTCCCTAAATATGATTCGTAGAAATGTATCCATATCCTGGTGCAATGGGAGAGAAAATATAATACAACTTTTTCTTTTAGAATCGACCAGGGTCCAGGACTCTATTCATTTCTGCATTTGACTCTAGAAGTTGAGATTGAGAATGATATAGACTATCATTAGTTTCTTTGGTCTCCTAAAACATAATTTGCGCCATTAAAGAGGCAATCGCAACAAAGAAGGTTCCCATATAATCGAACACAAAATGCTTTGATCACTTGACTCCCACATTTCCAAAACTACCCCTTCTACTAGTCGTTCCCTGATGAGGGGCCATATATGGCCATAATTTGAATATATATATATGTCTTATTCCAGATAAGGCTTTTGTTAAATTCTTATTTTATTCAAAATTTGGATACAACATTTGCAAATTTATATATCACCTTTTTCTTCTTCTTTTTTATCGTAGATAAGTAGTACACAATTTAAATATCCAGAGCACTAGTCTAGTCTATGCTGGGTAGATCAGGACTCAAACGCTGGTGAGGGGCCATAATTTGAATATATATGTCTTATTCCACATAAGCCTTTGTTAAATTCTTATCTTATTCAAAATTTGGAGACAACATTTGCTAATTTATATATGATTTTTTTTTTCTTTTTATTGTAGATAACTAATACACAATTTAAATATGCTCGGGAGATCATGACTCAAATTGGATCATGGATGATTTTAAATTACATTATCTCTGTAGATTTAAATAAAAGTTAATCTGAAAAGGTATAAAAATATTTTTGATAATTTCAATTTTATATAATTTAAATTTCAAATAAATAATTTATTGGAACTAACTTTCATATTTAAACAATGGAATTTTTTTTTTAAGAAAATGAAAATGTTTTCTCATATGATTTTGTAATATACATAATTAATTATTTTAATTTTTGTTTATAATATCTTTTCATTTTGTATAATTTTATGTAAATTTATTTATTATTTTATTAATGTTAATTTAAAAAAGATAAAAGAAACAAATTTAATTTAATTTTTTCTAATTCATAAAATTTAAGTTTCGAAATTTTATAAAAAAATAAATTTTGTCCTACCCAAATCATATTACAAATAAATTTAAACAATGATAAATGAATAAAAGATAACTCCACTTCATGACTTAGTTATTATTCCATTTTTTATATATCATCCACTCTATAATGTTATTTCCAAAATTTCCATCATACTCACACTGTTGTTAATGTACTTATCCATTGTTCTATTGCAAGTACTTATACATAAAAATACACACACATATATATTAATTTGATTTTCCATGATATATACATTATATTTAAAAATAAATTCTAAAAATGACTAATTTTAAAAATTGTTTTAAGAATATATTCATTACTGTCAAGTCTTATTAGCACAATCACTCGGGGATGAGCCTCTTTTGAAATACTACCCAAAATCAAATCTCAATAGAGTAAGATTAGGGTTGGTATGGCCAAGACCGAGTGCAATCCATCTTTAACAAGACAAGACATTGCAACATCTCTTCCATACTTGACTGGAGAGTGTTTCTGGACACAACTAGATCAAACAAGAACTCTTTAAAATACATTACATAAAATTGAAATATTTCATTAAATGTTAGATTCTTCCATTTATAACCTTGTCAATGATATCTTTACATGAAAAAGTGGGAAAAAGGAAACCATATCATGTCATCCACAATGTAAATTACTTTGCCATCAATAAATTTCTTTAAACCAAAGGATCATATAGGAAGAGAAATAACTTTCTTGGGTAGTTTTTCCACATGAAAATTTCATTACCATAATATTTATTGAAAGGATAGCTAATGAAAAGACTAAAGAGATCCCTAGATGATCTAAAGGATGGAACAAAGATGTACACTTTTATGGAAATAGAATTTTGTAGGTTATTCTATCACTAGCTAAGAATCACCAAGAACTTGTAGTTCTTGACTTTCACAACTTCCACCAAAGTCCAGAAGGAAAGAAATTTGTAATTAGTATTTCACGCTCTACGAAGGGCATATTATGTAACTTGTTTGTAATTATTTTAGGAAAATAATTGAAAAACAATAACTCCAAATATAGGGGGTTGACCCTAGCTTGCTCCATCAAGATAACCCCAAGGAATTTCATTCACTCATAATGGTATAACTAGGCACACATGCTTCGTAATTTTTGTCTCCACCATATACGCCTTTTCCATATTAAGAATGTCACTTTAACTTCTTGAGGAATGAAAAAACTTTTCAATATGCTCTAATTTGTCTCCCACCATATAAAGGACACAAAAATTCATTATGAACCTTCAAAGTATGAAACGAAGTTATCAATACACCATTCTCTCATACACTCACTTAAATAGGGCTTAACCTAAGAAGTTATTTTCTTAAAGTCATTCTTGATAAAATAAAACACATAAGTAGTATAAGGAGAAGATATCAAATTATAAGATGTCAGTTCCTCAGATCATTTACAAAGTGGGCATTGTTTATGTATGGCGCACTCCTCTTCTTATAATTGTACCATGTTAGTAGCTAATTTATTAGTGCAAGGAAAAGATAGAGTTTGAATTTGCACGAAGATTGAATCATGCACAATGAGATCCACCATTACTGGATATGTTTAGTGAAATAATCTTCACACAAAAATTTATAGTAAAACTTCGCTTTAAATTCCCCTAATACGAATTTTTTAGACGAACATAATGAACATTTATCTAAATGAATAAAATTTCATGTGAATTTGACGACATAGCGTATCAAACCCATACCGTTTTTTGTTAGATAATGCTACAGAAACCTTTTACTTCCCCCCTAGTTGTTTGTTTAATTGTGGTGATTAATATTTTATAAGCCCTAGATTCATTTAGAGAACATATAACATACCTTAAAACCTGTTTATTCTCCTTTACACTAAGTCATGGATCCTTGTTAATGTTGAAATTATAATCATTACTTATTTCCCAAATAATATATCCCTTCAATCAATTATTAGGATTTCTATACCAATTAGCCATGAAGATATTTTTTAGACTTAAAATTCATAACTCTACCCCAAAGAGTTTCATATTTGAGCCTCCAACAAATTTTTATTTCTAGATATTTCATGAAGAGGAAGATGTTATTGATACCTGTAAACCCCAAGGATTTTGGAGACACCACCTAGGTTCACATAACAAGAGAGTGTCCTATTGAATGAAACATAACCAAAGAAAAAGAAAGGTATCATTTCTGATATTTGATATCATTTTGTCTAGAACCATAGCAATCAATGTCCAATATACAAGTATGGTTTCCAAATAGATTTTAGCAACATCATCATTCCATATTTAGAAGGAAATATGTTGACCCATAACAAAATTCTCCCCTCCAAATTCTTATAAATACACAACCAGTCTTCCATTGTGTACCTATTTGGTTTAAGGAACAAGCTTAAATATTTGAAACCAAAATATAAAGAAAAATGAAGGAAGGAAAAGAATTCCTTGACCCTGAGAAAACGATTCTGAAATAAAACCCGATCCAAACAAATGTGGATTTTTGTAGTTAATCACCATCCTAGTTTCATCAAGAGGCATTATACAACCCGTTATAAGGGATATGTTCGTAATTTAATTAAGTAATGGAATGTGATTAAGTATTCCAACATTTTTTAAATGTCAGGAAATATATGTGTGTGTATGTGTGGGCCGGGGGTATATGTATAGGCATAATATAAGTAATGTAGTTAAGTATGTCAACATTTTTTACATTTTCGGAAAAAAAAAATAGTGTAACACACATATTTGGGAGATGTGTAGATGTAATTAAAGTAAGTAGTGTAGGTAAGCAAGTAAGATGCAAAATTGTAAATATAAATTTTAAGGGGGTAATAGTGATAAAGTTGGAGAATGGAAAGAGACAGAGATTATTATGGGGGTAGAGAGATAGAGGGAGGTAAGAGAGAGAGGAGAGAATAGAGACAAGACTTGAGAGAGAGGTCTAGAGAGGAAGAGAGAGATAGAGAGATGGAGTTGGAGGGGGAGAGAGGGAGGGAAGAATAAAGACAGAGAGAGAAAGGTAGTGAGAGAGAGGAGGAGTGAAAAGGGATAGCTGGAGAGAGAGTGAGAATGAATAGAAATAGAATGAGAGAGAGGGAGATAAGGGGAAGAAGTTAGAGAAAATGAGAAGAGACAAGGGGTGGGAGGAAGGGGGGGGGGAGAGAGAGAGATGTAGTGAGAGAATTAATATGTTTCGGGGGTGATACAAAGTGAAAAATGATGATATATAGAGGGAGATAGAGATATATATGGAGGGTGGAAATATGGAAGAAGAGAGAGAGATATAGAGAGGGAGGGTGGGAGAGATAGATAAATATGGAGAGAGAGTGTTTCTATTTTGGGGGTGAGATAGATAAATGCGAGATGGAGGGAGATGTAGATATATGGTGGGGGAGAGAGATGGAAGAAGAAAGAGATGGGGGGAGGGGAGGGAGACATGGAGAGAGATATTTGGGTGATAGAAGGAGGGGTTTCTTATAAAGAGAGATGGGCAAGAGGAGGAGTGGGTTCTTATCGAGAGAGATGAGTGAGAGGGGGAGGGGGAGATAAATATTTTTTCACTGAAATAGATGCATTTATTTTAGTGTATATGTTTATTCCAAATCATATTTGATTGATTGGAATAGACTCATTGTTTTTAGTGTAGTTTTTAATCTCTAATATTATTTGATTTCTTGCACTATATGCATTGGTTTTAGTGCATGTTTTGGTTTGTAATCCTATTTGATTGCTTAGATTAGATGCATTTATTTCAATGTACATGTTGTTTGTTAGAAAATTAGATATTACAGAGCAATGAAACACATAAAATATGTGGAAAACATAAGCACACAAAACACATAAAACTAGAGAGACACAGATATACGTGGTTCACCCAGTTTGGGCTACGTCCACCCCAAATAGCCAGTCCTTCCTTTCTATTATCCAGCAAAATTGAAGAGACACAACCTACAACAGATCCGCTGTAATATCCTCAGTTCTCACTCACAGTCTCCCTATCTGTTTCTCACTTTCAGAATACACACACCATACACAGCCACAATACAATACCCTCATACAAGCAAGGGGATGCCTTATAGGGAAAAAAACCCTAAACTAAACATAAATTCTACCGTCAGATCATCCACCTAATGAACGGCCCAGATTTACCAGAAATTAATATACGTTTACAAGGAAATTTTACATTTGTTTTTAGCTTCGGGGGCGCTGCCCCCAGGGGGCTCCATGAGGTCGCAGTCGCCCCTCCTAGACCCCCCACGTAGCATTTAATTACGGGCACCGTTGCCGCCCCCATTAAGATACAGGGTTCCAACGCTGTGATACAAAAATAAATAAGATAATCAGGCTCCACAGCCAACAATCTCCCACTTGGAGACTGATTGTAGCAACTCCACCGCTACTTTATTTGCTGGACAATCACTCCTCTTTGTAATCCTATTTGATTGCTTAGATTAGATGCATTTATTTTAGTGTACATGTTGGTTTCTAATAAATGTTTTTGTCAAGTTACATGTGATCCTCCAGGATTGACATGTGACTTGAGAAACCACAACCCAAGGGCTTCAGAATCTTCCAGATATTGGTGAGGAGATCCAAATTTGAATGTTTAATTTTTATTTTTTATTTATTGCCAATAGAAATACATGTTCCCTTCTCAAATATGTATTTGTAGCTAATAATTCATTTTATTGCTTAATTCTTTGAGATGATGATCTTCTAAGGAATATAGTTTATTGTGTGTGTTTGATTGTGCATATCTATAGTCCTATATTGATAGAAAAAGATAAATATATCCTAGTCTGAGTGAGAAGATTCTACATCGAGCTCAAGATACTTCACAAACCCACAACGAGGGTAGGTTCTAGTTCAAACCCTTTAGAATTAGGGAATGCGTGATTGACTACCTATTGGATCATATAGTTAGAAATTTTTTCTTGTAATGTTTTAGCCTTTTATTTTACAGTCTCATAATCATAATCGAGGTCATAGGATTACATATAAATAACACCTTGTAGATGTATGATTTTTTCCAAAACAAAATTGGTGCTTTCAATGAGATATTTTTTTCTTTTTCCCTCTTTACTTTGAGATCTCTTCTATTTTTTTACAGATATGGTTTCTTGTAGTCTTGTTAATAATTTCACAGTATTTGCAAATAATTTTCAATCATTAATATGACAATTTAAAGACATTAGGGAATCTACCATTTTTTCTATTGGATATCTTCTCTCCTTGTTGTAATCATTTCATGCCTTTGTGATTTCATACTTCTATTGATTTTATTGATTTTGGTATTGTTGTATGACCTTTTACATATTTTTTAGCCTCATATATTTCATATATGAAAATTTATTAGATGCAAACCTTCGTTTTCTTAACTTTTTATCAAAAATAATGAGGATGTAACACACTGTGGTTGTTTTATCATTTTTTTTTAATGTAGAATTTCATAAAAGTAACCCCATATTTGGATTCCTATCAAAAATCTACATACCCCCCCCCCCCTGTAACACGCCCAATTTATGTGTTTGAATTTCAAATCTAGACATTTGAACTTTAATCCTAAGGGGAGTGGACCCCAAAGGATAAGTAATTTGTGAATGTAATTAATTATTTAATTTGAGAAAATGAATAAAATGAATTGTGCAGATTGACCAAAATGAGATTTATGAGATCACTTGCTAAATTCATGAGGATGGATGAGGCAATTATTTCCCCACAATCTTTCAAAAATCCTTGAAAGAAATTAATTCTAATTTAGATTCTTGAGGAAGAATCTAAATTTCCCCAATGATGAGGAAAGTAGTTGGGAAGAGGTAAAAAGCTGGAAAAGCTGAGGAAAAACATAAAACAGCTTTAAAGAATCCCTAAAATGGGAAGCCTAGGCAAACAGGAAGAAAAGCATCCTCCTATTCTAGACGCAGAATTAGAAACATGCTTTTGGGAACAATAACTTAAATAAGCTGCTCCTAAATAGATTAGTGGTTGATCTGTGATGGAGGTGATCTCAGCTCGAGGGTGAGTTCTGGGAGACAGAAGGACTCTAAGGTTGGGAGGTTGGTTGACTGCATGAGTGGTATGCATTGAAATTTATTTGGTGTTACTACTTCTGTGGTATGAATTGGCTACATATAATTGTTTGATTTTATGTTAAAATTTTAATGCTACATTCAACAGAATTTATCATTAGGAATGTACCTTCATAATTCTATATAGTTGTAGGCAAGAAAATCTGTAAAGTAGAATCCCCCAGAAACTCTAAACCAAGGTTGGTTTAAATCCGGGGATACATATTTCCTTCACAGATGATTCAGCTGTAAGATACTTCTGATCTATTAGTATGCAACTATGAGTATCATTAGTTGAACTGAGGAGACATTCTCCAAATTTTCTAAATTAATACTTAAGTTAAATGCTGGAGAATCTTAGTAATTCATAGTTCACCAAAATGTAACTTTAATCTGTTTCTGGAAGAATTGAAACAGTGAGAAAATGAATGTATGGAGTGAAGAAGTAATTATTTAGTTCAGTACTAAGAACAGGGATTTACAATAAATTCAATCGCTCTGAATTGAATGAGAAAGACAAGATTTCATAGACTGACTTGAAGGTCAATATATCATTCATAAGAAAACAGAAGCCCAACAACAAGTTATGGCTATAGATAATAAATTTATTATACATTAGAAGGGAAAAAATATCCATTGGCATGAAACTGCTTATTAGTACATAATGGAATCATCCTTACATTAGAGGATAATACTATTAGTTGAAAGAAGCTAAGTAAATAAGCAACATGCAGATTTACATCAGCTATAAGTATTATAGTCTATCAAATAAAAGGGTGTATAGTAGATTATTGTACATGCTATGATATTTTAGACATAAGTATGGAATTAAATATTCATACAATACCTGTAAATAAATTTGGTAAAATTAGTAACCAAAGGTAAAGAACAGAACTATTAATATTCTGTACCATTTCACCATAGAAGAAGAGACTGGGAGACTGTTACTAGCAAAACTTCCAACTAGTGTGATTTGAGAATCACATACACAGACGTGGTACAAGAAAGCCTTCCTAATACAAGAATGATATAGACAGAACCATTTCTAAACACCATAATAAAAATGAGGAGTATAAGAATACAGGCAATTAGACTTCAATACTGAGAAAGAGCAGTACATTATCCATTAAAGTATTCCGAGGTTCATAAACGAATACATGATCTGAAAGTTACAAGAAAATAAAATACACAGAAGGTGAATAAACTACTATCAGTAAGTAGTTAACCAGATTCACGTAAAAAAGAATAATAGAACCCATAAGATTTTAATGAGATTATAACGACAGAAGTACATATATACAAAAATTGAAATGATTCAAACCCTGTGGCCTGAGAACCATCTCAAAATGCCACTGGAGCGGATATAAATAAGTATTCAGTGTCGAGACTTAATAGTCATAATTGTAAAAACTTGTACAACTTTATTAATACAAATTTTAAGCTGTCTAACAAGTATTGTATAACCATACGGATTTCCTCTATCCAGTGTTCGGTGAATACTGACCTGCAAGTGTGAAACGGAGCTAACGTTAATGTCAAAGGCAGCGACTACTCATGGTGTCAATATAAGGGAGTAAGACGTAAGTCTTATGTTACCTGCAAGAGTCAAGAACCCCAAATTAATTATAATGCCAAGCGTGATGAGGAGGAATAATATAAGCAAGGATAAAACGATGACTGGGAAAATGGTAGTACCTGGTAAGGGAGAGATTCCAATCCATCCATAGCCTGTAACGTATGAACAGGAAATTGTTATAGATAAATACAAATTTAAGGTTGATGTTCAAAAACGAATAACGAAACAATATTCCCAAACAGTATGAGTTTTGACCTACATAGGTCAAGAAGAGAAACGAACCAGAGCATCGCTCTAGCACCAGAGTCATAAACCCCGAGGAACGATCGATGAGTGTAAGAAGAGGATAACCTCTGAAACCAAGAGCAGTCGGTCAGAACGAGCTCTTGAGAATTCGCAGAAGCAAATTCCAATTGCATGGATTCAACACGCACCATCTAACGCCTGGAAAGCGAAACAACAAATTCTCTGCAAACCAGCCTAGTAAAAAGGTGAGACGCGACGAAATCTCAACAAATTGTTAAATGCAAGTCAACCTGGAACAAAACGATGGCATATGGTTCATCTAAGTCCCATAATCGTAGCAAGGGCTTGAAAAAAAGGGAGATTAAAATTTAATCAGAAGAATGAAACCATGTTAAACAGTAAGAACCGGACGATTTCACCCTATGACAATTTCATACCTGAAGTGGTCATGTTAGCACGGAGATACGCCACAGACGGGGCCGAATTCCGTTCAGTGGTTATGGCACCAAATTTTCTCTGTCATGAACAAACCAGAACGCGCAGAAAGAAAAACGAAAAAAAGAACCCTGAACAAATTAACATGTGAAATTATATCTGGATTGATCGATAAACCCTAAAGCCACAAATGAATCGGCGTCGTCCAACTGGAAAGATCTGATGGAAGAAGCCACGGATCGAAGTGTTAAGGAGCCAAGTACCTCCTGCATTAAATATTTAACCTAATGGGTAATGCCATTGAATGTCAAATTGGACTGGCAGTGTCGTAGCATTGCTTGGGCGACAAGGTAGGGTGACGGGAGTAACTCATAGAGACGTGGAATGAATTCATGTGACCACAAATGGACAGAGACCCGTTACAATCTATGTGACAAAAACTAAAATTTATATGTGAGCTACGTGGAACTGCATTTCTGTCTCCAAATACATCTACGAGAAATCAACTCACAAACTTGTAATATGTGGAAGCCAACACACACAAAATCAATTGGAGATAGAAATAGGTACGAGAGGACAATTAAGTTGACATGAATACTATGTACGCAGAGCTATAAACATAGGTCAAATTAATTTCATCATGAGTTATACGCCATCCAAAAGTGAAGACGTGGAGTAATACATCTAGAAGTCTAAGTGTTTTCATATGGACCCATTTCCAAATACAAACGTGGTTAACATGTGAACCCAAATCGATTTCCATCTATGTCCCTTAGATATATGATTATGTCAAACATTTACAATCAAAAGTGGGACATATAAAGTGGGTGGATATATATATATATATACAAACCCATTCGGTGTTATGATAATTATGGTTATGGCTGTTACAATTTTATTTAATTCCCATATGGGTTAGAAGTCAAATTTATTCACGTGTAATGGGATATACTTGATACATGGGAATAATTCAAAATTGAGAAAACAATTCTGATCAGACCAGATCTTTAAGGTAATAGCATAATCCCTTGCTAGAATTTGACTTGAACAAATGAATGGAAAAAAAAAAATTGGGAAGTAAAATAGGAGGTGTGACACCCCCCCCCCCCCCCTCCCAAAAAGAAAAAGTGACTGCAACAGTGTATGCGTGAGGAAGATATGACTGATTCAAAAATCAGCCTATTTTGTGTATGTTTTCCCAAATTTGGGGCTTTCTTTCAGCATATTTTCTTGGGTTTTTACATGTTTTTCTTCATGACTTTATATTATTTGTTTGATACGTTTTTTTTATGGTTTCTTTTAGATATGAAACATACAGTATCTAAGTTTACTCTGGTTCGTTTATGCTGTATCCTTTCTTTGTTGATATTCTAGGGTTTTCCTTGGAGGTTTGGTGTGCTTTGGTTGAGGTTATTGTCCTCATCAATCTGATAAATATTTTTAGTATATGTAGAGTCACCTAAACCTAAATTTCAGATTCATAGTTGTATTTTCATTTGCACCCATATTTTTTCCTTGATTTCCCTCCTCTGCTCCTAAATTAGTTCTTTCCTTTTTGCTTGATTGCGACTTCTATTGAATTCTAGGGTTCCTAATAGAGTTGTTTGTTTTTAACTTGAACTCTGATAACTTGGATTTCACATGGGACTTTTTGATATCTATTTCATGGTAATTAGCAGTTTTTTCTTATATTATATCTTACTTTGATCTCTCATTTCTGAGTTTGGTTCATTTATTAACCAAATTATAGGGTATATTTGATGACTTCTTGTGCTTGTATTTGGGGCATTTTTCCTCAAGTTTTGGATTTTTATTTTTATATATGCCATTTATCGATCATATAAAATTTCGATATTATTTCATATCTATACATTATTGTCATAAGTGTTTTTTTTGGTTACTTTCTCATCTTTTATTTTTCATCCAATTCAAGCGATTGTTTTTCTTGATTTTTCTTGCATTTGGTGATATTTTTGTTTGAAACTTGTTGTGGTTGTACAAATCACTATTGTAAAGTTATATTATAGTTTTTTTTTTATCTACTCTTGTATTATTGTTTTCAATTCTTTCATTCCTTACTAGCTGGTCCTTGCATTAGGGTTTGTATTTTATTATTGTAGAATATTGACTCTTGTTGAGACATTGCCCTACAACCCTAGCTTGTTAACATTTCATTCCTATTATTTTCTTTTTGGATTAATTGTTGATATATTGAGAGAATTTTTTTGGCTTTGGATTCCAACCTCATATGCATTTTGAGTGTTTTTCATTCTAGCTTGGGCAACCTCTTTGGCCTCTTCTCTGTATCTTATTTCTTGGTTATTCTTTTGGGTTTGAATTCTTATAAATTTTGGGTTTGCATTTAGTGAATAGTGAAGGGTGGATTTGGTTGACATTTCTATGTTTGGAGTGAAAATACTCTCACCCTATTCTAGTTATAATCCATCGAATTGAAATAGAATTTTACATATAGTTGCATTGGGGTGTCACTAACAAGAGTTATCAGACCATATAACGTTAAAATTCCATCCCAACTAAGTAAATAAATCCATTAAAAGTAATTCATTAATAAAATTCACTAAAATTATATTTTATTTTCACTTTTAGCACACCAATATTAGCTTTGGAAAGGGTTTTAGATATAGGTGTGTGAGTAAAATTCTCCAAAATCCTAAAACCAAATTAGAAGCCTATATTAGGGAGTCGAATAAACTTGTAGTATTGTGGTCTAGGAAGCCCTTATAACACAAGAGTTAATCACGAGGTCACACTTGGGTTGAGCAAGGTCACATGCTACATTTTTCTTGGTTTCTTGTGGCACTAATTGTGGAATTTGTACATATTAAAAATGATGTTATTAGCATTTCCTTGTAGCACTTGAGGGAAACTTGGGAGGAAACCCTCAGGTGGGTTTTAGAATTTTCTATCTTTCCCTTGTGTGTAAATTTGGCCAACAACAGTCCCCCAGGATATGCTATTGTTACTGGCCATTCTTTGAGGGCTCATACATAGTTGTAGGGTTGGGCTCTTTTTCTTGGTAATTAGGATGGATGCCCCAATCTCTTAGTCCTCTCAAGGGTTCCCCATGGATTTTAAGGATAGTTGGACCAATATTTTTAGCTAAAAGGGATAGGAAGCTGGTTTTTCATATAAGTGTCCCATTGTTAGCTTATTTTTCTTTAGTTTGTCCATGAATACCTTTTTAGGAATTTTCTAGTGTGTGCTCTTTAGTCTGATTTAGTAGTTTTTCCATAGGAGTGTTTGTACTAACTTCTTTTGCTTCTATACAAATTTATTCACCCTGGATGATCCCAATCACCATCATCCATGTAAAATTCATGGTTTTCCTCCTGAAGGAGGTGGAATTTTCACCCCTTCCCGGATGGCATCGGTCGATGGTCAAGACTTATACCATTCCATAGTTGTGGATTCTATAACTCCTTGTCCTAGTAGTGAGTTTGTTTCTATTAAATAATTAGTATATGACTTATCTTATCTTGCTTAACCACCTTTAACAAACCCTTTAGGACTAGAGTTATTTTGGTTGAACCCTGGAGGTTCTACAACTACCTACACATATGTTCCCTTTTTGCAATTAAATATGGCGATTAGTTCCTCTTTACCCTCTTCATCTGCAGTCTCAACTTCTATGTCATCATTTCCACCACTTTATCTGGTTGGACCTACACCTCCTTCCACACATCCCAAATCCTCTTGGAAAATTCCAATAATCTCCTCTATGGTCCTTAAAAATTTCCCTATTCTTGATGTGTCTATCCCTTCATCTGCACCAACTATGGTTTTTAATCTTAGTAAGCCTATAGGATTAGGGATTTTTACTCCTAGATTTTCTTAACCTAAGGTTCCTATTCCTCATATGGGTATAGTAACCTTACCAAATATGTGGGGAGGATCATATATTACTCCTAGCCAGTTTGGGGGTAATCCTACTTCTAACATTTCTCAAGCCTAGTTTAGTTTCTTGTTTGGAGGGATGCCATCCTCTAGTGCTTTTCTTGGAGTGACTAGTTTTCCTGGGGGACACATTTTTTCTAGCACCATCACACCCATGACTCATTTTCCATATGTTTTTTCTTTTTCAAAAGGTGGACCATCGTTCCTTATCTAGTATAATCTTGTTAGTAGCGATACTTTTGATCGTTCTTTTATTTCTAGGGGAACTTACCCTGAGGGTAGAGCTCCCTACATGAGTCATGATTTCCCACATGCTTTACATGTTAGGATGAATTTTTATCATGGATAAAAATCTATTCTTCAAAATCAATATATGGGGGAACCTCATAGTTTGTGAGGAGTCTCTCCTAGCTATGACCCATTTAGTCAGCTTCATAATCCTTTTTTATCCTCTCTTGATTTTATAGATTTATCTAAGTTGAAAAATCACCCCATTCAACATGATCCTTGATGGATACCCATACCTACAAATTTCCCTAATGATATTTCAAAATTTCAAGGGAATCTTGGAGACAATCCATCAACTCACATCACCACCTACTATTTGTGGTGTTCATCAAAATATTTGCTGGGTGATTTTATTAAACTTTGTTTGTTGAATGTTTCAATGTACCCTGATTTGAAAAGTTTCCAATTGGTATATTGAATTGGAAACAACATCTTATCATGATTTTTCATCTTTCTCCCGTACCATATTAACTAAATTTCAGTTACCAATGAGGTATGGCATAGATTTTGACATTTTTTCCAATTTCAAAGAAGATGATGCCACGTTTTTTTCTGATCACGTCCATGAGTATCAATGTCACAAGATGTTAGTCAAAACAAAATGCCCTAATGATATCTTATAAAAATCGTTGATTAAATCATTGTGACCTCAGATAGCCCAGGGCATATCCATGTTCAGGATTTTTTCAAAGGAACAAGCCATATTGGCTTTCGAATAATTGAATTTGATTCATTCTTAATCAGGCATGCTTTATGTGGTACTTCCAAATGTTCCTCGCCCTTTGATAGACCCACCTAGAACTACCCTGGGACCACATGTTGATGATGTGATTAGTTCCATTACTAATTATGTGAGCCAAATTGTTGCCCAATTTTTCAAATTGATCGTAACATCACAAGTCCCAGCAACTGCACATAGCTCTACAAAATCACCATATTATGAGCATCCCATCAATTTTATCATATTGAAGTCCATAACACCTAAGAATAATCAAAAAATTTGTGGGAAGAAGAACAAAATGAATAACAAAAATAACAAAATTTCTTAGGAAACTCAACCAAGCCCATCTAATTAGGGAGGGTGTACATCTAAACATTGTCGTAGGATTAAGCTCCCTTGCAAGATTTTCTAAGTTCAACATTTGAAATATGAGTGTTGTTGGATGGAATACGTTCATATGATTCTTGCACCACCACCTCCTACTCAAAAACTCTTTTTTTTACTCATTTTTTTTTCCTACACAAACACAAAAATAAATGGTTTCCCATTCTCCTCCACCTGTGCAAGGGGGACATAAGGGGTCATATTTTAATATTTCTCCTCATATTCCCATCCTTATGTTCCAATAGAAAGTCAATGTTATATCATGAGAAAAATATTATGATACTCCTTAGTCAAGTTCTTCTTATAAGGACCCAACCACCACAATTGTTTCCACTTTACATCTCACGCTTGATAAGCATGTCGATCGCATTTATCACCCACATAAGGGTTTCATTCGCAATAATACACACAATGTGTCTATGTGGGATGCCCAACATTAAAAAAAATTCGAAGACTTAGCCTAAGGTTCCTGTGACATGTCTACTTAGCAGGATGACTTATGTATATTTTTTGAAGCAAAAGTCAGAAGCATTTGAAAAGTTAAAAAAATTTCGTTAGCTTATTGAAAATGAAGTAAAGGATAAGATTGGCACTCTTAGAACTGAAAATGGCAGAGAATTCACTTCAAATGAATTCAAAATTTATTTCATGGATAACAGCATAAAAACAACATCTTACCAATGTATACACTCCACGGAAAAATGGAGTAGTATAAAGAATGAACTGTACCTTGTTAGGAATGGCAAGATATATGCTAACTTTCAAAAAGTTAAGTCCTATATATTGGGCCGAAGCAATTCATACCATTTTCTACTTAAGGAACAGATCTCCCACTGCTTCTTTAGATGGAATCACACCTTATGAAGCATGGTTTGGCTTCAAACCTCTGGTTAAACATATCATAGTTTTTGGATCAGTATATTATGCCTTAGTTCCAAAATAAAAACGAAATAATTTTGACTCATGAAGCTTGAAGTGCACACTGATTGGGTTTTCTGATGAGAAGAAAGGGTACTACTTTTGTCGAATGGGAAATTTATTGTAAGAAGAGATGTGATTTTTGATGAAAATGAAAGTAAGAGTGTTGAAGAAGTAGAAAATATTCTTCAAAAGTTAGAAACAAAAGGTGATAAAAGAAACGGAAATATATGAAGTCAACCAAATTCACAAAATTGGTATGGACTTGAGTTTCCTTGATCTGAAAATGATTCATCCAGTCTGTCTTCTTCACTAGCATCGTCTAGTTATTCTGGCAGTTCATCTGCATCTCCTAGCAGCAACAGTTCTTCTGAAAGTGACTCTCCTCCCCTAGAGTCTGAGGTTGATCACCAAACATCAATTTACATCAACCCTCTTTTCAATGATGGTGTTTTTTCACAATCTCAAACCAATGAACATCAATTGCCAAAATGGGAAGTTCAACTATTGAAAGATGTAAGGCCTAATGAACAGAATAAAATAGGAACAAGGGGATCAAAAAGAAACGAAGGAAATTTTTCCTTGATATAAAATTATTTTACTGAAGCTTATACTTATCGAGAGGCAGTAAAACATAAATAATGGCAACAAGCTATGGTTGATGAATACCAAGAAATTCTCGACAACAACACTTGCAAACTTGTGATTGTCCCCAGAATGTTAAACCCATCGGATGCAAATGGGTTTACCAAATTAAGTACAAGTAAAATGGAGATATCAACAAGTATAAAGCAAGAGTTTTTGCTAAGGGTTTTGCGCAGTAGGAAGGGATAGATTATGAGGAAACATTTTCTCCTACCTCTAAATGGAACACCATCTGTCTCACACTTGCCTTAGCATCTCAACAAGGATGGATGTAAAAAGTGCTTTCCTCAACGGATATTGACAGGAAGAAGTGTACATGACAGAACCACCAGGTTTTGAAATTGAAGGATAGGAGCATAAATTATGCAAACTGATAAAGACTTTATATGGGTTAAAAAAAGCTCCCGAGCTTGGTATGCCAAAATGGATGAATACCTTCGAAAATTTGGTTTTCAACGAAGTGAATCTGATGATACCTTGTATGTATGCCAACAAGGTAAAAATATGGTGATTCTGGTTATGTAGATAGATGATTTGATTATCACTGGCAACAATGATGATCATATTGCACAGGTGAAAAAGGAGTTACATGCAGGTTTTTAATATGACAGATTTGGGACTAATTCGCTACTATATTGGAGTTCAAGTATTCCAACGTCCACATCATATATTCATTTTTCAAAGTGATTATGTAGCAGAAATTCTTCAGCAATTTGGAATGCAGGATTGCGAGCCTGTTCTTACCCCTATGGATCAAAACTTGAAACTTTCAAAATTTGAAGGGGGGGGGGGGGGGGGGAATGGTGGATAGCACTATTTATCGACATTTTATTGGTAGCTTGATTTATCTAAGAACTACTCGACCAAATATTTCTTATGCCGTCAGTATTCTTTCCCGCTTTATACAGGAACCACGAGACAACCACTAGAATGCAGCCAAAAGAGTTCTTCGTTATATCCAAGGAACAAAATATTTTCGTCTTCTTTAGAAAAAGACTAAAAGCTTTGTATTTGGTGGATTTTCAAATGCTGATTTTGCTGGCTGTATTGATCATAGGGCATCAACCTCAGGTTATTTAATGGACATAGGGTCAGCTGCAGTGTCCTAGAGTTACAAGAAGCAAGCTACAGTGGCCACTTCTTCAGCAGAAGCAAAGTACATATCAGCATGGGAAGCAGCATGTGAGATTTTTTGGTTGCGTAGAGCTTTACAGGACTTGTGAATTCCTCCAGCAGAAGCTACTTTGTTATTCATTGACAACCACTCAATAATAAATCTTGCCAAGAATCCAATTTTTTATTCAATGACAAAGGATGTGGACACCAAGTATCATCATATCATATCATTCGTTGCAAAGGATTTCATCAAGTCGATTTATTATCCTTTGGAAGATTAGACCTTCGATATCTTCACCAAAAATCTTGGCAGAATAAAATTTACTAAGTTCAGGGATGAACTTGGTATATGGTAAAGTATCTTTGGATCATAAAGGGGAATGTTAGATGATCCAAATATCATAATGTAAAGTTAGGATAAAATATTTATTAAATTAGAATATTTAATAAATATTAAATACATTTAGAAATAGAATATTGTTAGAAAAGATAGGGCTCTAGAATAGAGCCATATATTAGGCTCTAAAATAGGAATAAAGTTAGTAGATTGGATAGAATATCATTTATTGTAAATGGACACTTGTTGTTTTATCAAGTGGTCCATAACTAAATTAAGTTATGACATATAGCTTATAAATAGGTTAGTTTCCTAATTGCAAATTAGTGGAATTTTACGTTTGTAAACTCTATCAATTTATATGTAATTTCTTTTCCATTATCAATAAAATTACATGTCTGAGGACACTTCTGTATTAAAGTGTTTATTTTAGCTAACAGTGGTATGTTTTATGCTTTAGAGAAATTTACTTCAATCTTTTCTTATTAGCCCAATATCAATTTCCATATTATAAATCACATTAAAATTGATGGTAAATGTTTATAGAACATAAAAATAAGCAGAAGACAAGCCAAGAACAGAGGACACAATATTTTATGGATGACAGGGAAAAACCCCAATGTGCAAAAAACCATTTCATCAAATATTCTTATTATTCTTCAAAATCTCAAGAAAGAGAGAGTGCACAATATACCAAATACACTTTCCCAATACTTCAGTCAAACAATAGTCAATAGGATGCCCTAACCAAAAATTCAACGCTGGTCAAACCAGTAAGAAGATATTTCTAAATCAGCTCTCTCAACCTTAGTCAATGTGGCCTCTAATAGTAGTCCAAATCAGCCCAAAAAAGATCTGAAAAATCTGCTCAAACTCAGTCAACAAAAAATTCAATGTTGTGGTCAAAGTGTTGTAGTTAACGTTGGAAAAAGTGCATACAAATTCTCGATTTCTGTGCCAAGGAATGAAGCCTAGGGATATCGAATCTTCGGCCTCATAAATATAGAAAATAGAGGGATTTTTACCTAAATTCAATGTTCGTGAACACTCTGTAAAATAGCCCTAAAATAGATCTGAAATTCTACCTAGCAATCTGTCCTTCATCAACACGTGCGAAGTAGAGAGAGGGACTCCAAGAGCTATACGAAGAGATAAGGAGAGGAGAGAGATAGATATGTGATGAGATGATGATATCAAAAATGAGGAATAGATGTATCTTATTAATATCATGTGTTGAGGGTGGAGACACATCCATTGGGGCTTATGAGCCTCATTAGACTTCTGGATGACCTTAACAATTTTTACATGTGTGAGAGAAAAAATTCAAAACCTCACTTCTTCTCATCCAAATAAGATGATATTTACATCAGTATTTCACCTCTCGGAAAGAGGAATCCAAAGGAAATATAAACCCCATCATATGAGTATTACAAGGTGGAGTTTGGCCCTAGTTTCCAATTTTAACACTCCCTCTCAATTAGGGAGAAATCCACTTGCCAATCCATCTGTCAACCTATACCATCCTTTCAACCTGTACCATCATGCCATCCTATATCATCCTATCATCCTGTACCATCATGTCATCCCTGAACTTCTCTACGCTGCTAACCTATGAAGAAATAATGAAGAATAATTTGATCAAGAGTGATTCACAAGAGCTTGCCACCATCCACTGACCCCAAGTCAATCTAGAGGTAAAAACCTCAACCAGACTTGATCATATATCAAGTTGTTATACACCATCCATCATAGCATATAGACTATGATAATACACAATGAATCCATCAATACTATTATGGTATCTATCCTCATTTCCCAATGCATTGGCCAGATGAGAGGTACTTCCCATGAGTCCTAGACTACATGGGTACGATGTATTTGGGGCATCAACAAGAGAAGGTGAACCTGCTCATATATAAACCAACAATGGGGTATCATAGGGGAAGGTGAATTATTTACCCTATTCATAACACACCAATAGGGGACGGCAAACCTCACCCTATGGTGGTTGATAGCTCCAAGAAGCAACCCCAAGCCCCCCGGAGCTCCTATAGTTTAATTTTCAACTCAAATGGGACCCTCATAAGAGGGTCTGTCGATGACTCCTAGTCTCTCACGGAAGGTTAAGAATTTGACCTTCACCAAAGGCTTAGTGATAATATCTGCAACCTTATCATCAGTCCCAATGTGATGGAGCCTTACAACACCCCGTTGTACCATATCCCAGATAAAGTGGTACCTAATATCAATATGATTGGAGTGATCATGGAACATAGGATTCTCTGAAAGTAGAATGCCATTTTGGTTGTCACAATAGATGATGGTGGTATCCAACACATGCCAAAAAAACTCACTAAGGAACTTCCTCAACCAAAAAGCTTCACAACGGGCCATACTTGCTGCAATGTATTCATCCTCAATGGTGCTGAAAGCAACAGATTTGTGCTTCCTTCTCATATAAGTTATGGAAGCAGAATCTAGAGATAAGTAACATCTAAATGTACTCTTACGATCCACCACACTATAAGCACAGTCAACGTCACTATATCCATGGAACCTTAAATTCCTAGTAGTGTATCTCAAGCCATAGTAGATTGTGCCTTGGATATATCTCAAAAGATTCTTGACAACAATCTAGTGTATGTGATGAGGCTTGAAAATAAATTGACTCAATGTATTCACTACAAAAAATAAGTCTGAATGATATTTAACTAATAACATCAGGGCCCCCACGAGTTGACAGTACTCAGAAGGATTTCCCAAATCGGGCCCAGTAGAAGTTTTACATAACTTCTTAAAGCTGACTTCCATCAAAGTAGTAAAGGACTTGTAGTCCACCATCCAAAATATTTCAAGCAGCTTCACAATACATTTTCCTTGATAAATGAAAATCTCACCTAAATTTTTCCATACCTCCAAACCTTGGAAGTAGTGCATCAATCCTAGGTATTTCATCTCAAATTCCGAAGCCAACTCCCTCTTGCATTGATGAAAGAGAGGGTTTGCACCTATCAGAAATAGATCATCCACATAGAGCACCAAAATGAGAGTCTTGTCATTATCATCCTTAAAGTGAAGGATCATATTAGCTTCACTTCGTGTAAATCCCAACTTCGTCAAATAGTTATCGATCCTCTCATATTAAGCCCTACAGGCTTGTTTCAACCCATAGAGGGTTTTCGTCAACCTCCATACATGTGTATCTCGATCTAGAACTTTGAACCCCATAGGTTCTGCACATATATCTCTTCCTTAAGTGATCCATGCAAGAAGGTAGTCTTGACATCCATCTAATGTAGATTCCATCCCTTTGAGGCAGGAAGGGCAATAATCTAACGGATGGTGGTATATCCAGAAACTAGTGCAAATATAGTGTTATATCGAGCAACCGATGCAAAATATCATCATATTCTATACCTTCCTTCTACATGAACCCTCGGGAAATGAACATGGCCTTTAAATTTTCAGAACTCCCATCAAATCCATGTTTGATTTTTTAAAACCATTTTGAGGTGACAATAAACTTTTCCTTTAGTCTAGGGACCACATCCGAGACATCATTCTTCATGATCGAATCATAATTTTCATTCATTGAATCCTTCCAAACTTGGTGCTTCACAACTTATTTGAACATTTGAGGCTCAGATTGAACAGTGGTTCTCATGGCTACTAAGTAGTCTTGGTACCTGTTCCGCTTTTTACTTTTTATAGAATCTCCCCCCTTGGTGCAATATTCCATGAGGGTCTTATTTTAGAAGAAGAGGGCTCACTAGGAGGTGTATCAATGGGATCCATTGTACCATCAACATCCAGCATCGCTTCATCCTTTGGTTCTTTCTGCTTTCTTGTATCTTCATCTTTGTCTTCCTTAGAGATATGAAGATCTCTAACCTTCCCAAGGGCATCATCTTCATTGAAGGTGACATCATGACTTATATCCACTTCTATTTGACTAGGAACATATATTATATATGCCTTATAAGTTTAAATGTAGCCCATAAATGTTCTCTTCTTTCTAGAAGCATCCATCTTTCTTATCTTTTCTTTCGACACATGAAAATATATAGGACTTCCAATTTTAAAATGAGAAATATCAGGTTTCTTACTAGTGAATATTTATTTGGGATTTTTGGATTCCAAAGATTGATGTGGACATCTATTTTGAGCATAGATGGCAGTGTTATAATCTTCTCCCCATAGGAACTGTGTTCAAATTTGGTCATGAAGAATGGCATGAGTAGCTTTAATCACAATTGGTTTCTTCCTTTCAGCAACTCCATTTTGTTCAAGAGTATAAGTAGTAGTGGTCTCCCTCTTAATGCCAGCTTCCTTACAATACCCATTGAACTCATTTGAATCACATTTGGTTCCATTAGAAGTCCTCAATATATATTTTTATATTCTTATTTATTTGATTTTCAACCAAATATTTGAAAGAAGAGAACCACTTGAACACTTTGTCCTTATTCTTCAAGAAATAGATCAAATTTTTGCGAGAGAAGTCATTCAAAAAAATATCATAATAAAAATATCCTCCCAAGGATGTTACTGGAAACATAGCAAATAAATCAGAATGAATCAGTTGAATAATGTTAGTAGCTTGGATGTTTCCCTTCAGAAAAATCCTGACAAACACCTTGATGGTCAACTTTGAAATTGTGCATACCTGTGACCACCTTCCTAGCTTTGGGAAGAGCTTTATAATGAAGGTGAGAAAATCTCCAGTTCCATAATTAAGATTGAAGAGTAGTGTTGCATGTCATGGCTCCCAATGGATTTCCTCCAACGTGATAAAGAGTATCAACCCTTAAACCAAGAGAGAATGATACTTTGAAATTCCTCTTCCAAACACGTATCTATCCATCAATTAATTCCACTTTGAATCCTGTGCCTTCTATTGCAAAAATAAGCACTAAATTCTCCTTTAAGTAATTTACATATAACAAATCTTGTAGATTAAGGATTTGACCATGATTTAGATGAAGATTAACAATCCATTTCCATTTCACGGGATAGGTGGTATTGTCTCCAGGTATAATTTCCAAATTTGTTTCCTTTTCATTTAAATGTCAGAGGCCCTCTTTGTATCTAGTGAGGTGTCGTGAGACACCACTATCAATCAACCAATTATCCAAGGTGACGAGAGGAGAGGAAGCAGAGAGGCAGATATAAGAAGAAATTATTTTCTCTTGTTATCTACAACATTAGACTCATCATACCTTGAGTTGCTTGATCTCTTAGAGGGTTGAGCATTTCCATTTCGAGTAGTGGGAGCTTTCCTCCTTCCTTTATTGTTGAACCCATTTTTCCTTTGATTTCTATTTGTGTTGAAACTATTGTTGTTGTGATCATCATCTCGGGGTGTCTCCCTTTTATTGGGACACTCTCTAGCATAGTGGACAAACCTGTTGCAATTGAAACATCTACCCTTCCTTCCATATTTTAATCATGACCTTCCTTGTCCTTGATTTCTTGGACGAGCATTATTCTTTATTTTATCTTAAGTAGAGAATGCAATGGCCTCATTCCTATTTTAAGCCATACCTCTCTCCATTATCGTTGTCTCCTCTTGAGTGCATCTAGTCCACAATTCATCAAAATCTAGAATCATGTCATTGTTGAGAATAATGGTATTGAATACATACCATGCTCGGGAAGACCTACCAGGACAATAAGAGTGAGCTCCCGATCGACAATAACCTCTCAAATAAATAAAATATCATTTTTTATTTCGGTAATCGCCATGAAATAGGATTGGATGGATTCTCCTCTATCCATATTTCTCAGCTTTTTCTTGAGAAAAAGGATTTGATTTGCATTTCTAGCCCTGAACATCTTAAAAAAATTGTCATACATCTCCTTAGATGTGCCTAGCTTGAATATGTAAGAAATCAAATTCTTGTGAATAGAATCCGTGGTGATGCTCTTAGCTTTTACCTCTCCTTTCTTGTATGTTGTATTAGTGGTAGTGGGTGCATTTGAAGGAGGCTCTATAATATTTCCCTACACATAGTCCATAGCATTATGCTCCTTCCAATTCAAGTTCAAGGAGATTTTTCATGCATGATAATAAGACTTATCATTGAGCTTGTCATCAGATTTTAAGTAAGATGACGAAGCCACTAACCCTTGTTCTTGTTCAAAAAATTTCAGTGATTGCTCTTCTCGCTCTTGCCTGGGCTTTATCTTCACCTGGGATTTGATACCATGTTAATTTTAGTTAACAATGGTATATTTTATGCTTTAGATAAATTTACTTCAATATTTTCTTACTATTCCAATATCAATTTCCATATTAGAAATCATATTAAAATTGACAATAAATGTTGATAGAACATAAACAATAAGTAGATTCAATAAATGCCAAGACAAGAGGACAAAATATTGTGCGGATGCTAGGGAAAAGCCCCAATGTGGGGAGAAACCTCAATGTGGGGAAAAACACCCAATGTGGGGAAAAACATTTGATCAAATATTCTTATTATTCTTCAAAATTTCAGGATAGAGAGAAAGTGCAATATACAAAAATCACTTTCCCAATACTTTAGTCAAACAACAGTCAATAGGATTCCCTAACTAGAAAGCCAATGCTGGTAAAACCAATAATAAGACACGTCCAAATTTGCTAGGTCAAACTCAGTAAATGTGGACTCCAGAAGTAGTCCAAACAAGCCGAAAATAGATCTGAAAAATCCAGTCAAATTCAATCAATAGAAAAGTTAGCACTTTGGTCAATGTTTTGCAGTCAACGTTGGTCAAAACGCACAAAAATTCTCAATTTCTATTCCGAGGAATGGAGCCTAGGGAGATAGAATATTCAGCCTCGAAAACACATTAAATAGAGGGCGTTTTACCCAAATTCAACGCAGGTCAATGATCTGTAAAACATCCGTAAAACATATCCAAAATTATGCCCAACAATTTGTTCTTCATCCACACGTGTGATGTAGAGAGAGAGAGAGACATCAAGAGTTGTATGGACCAATGAGGAGAGGAGAGAGAGATATATGTATTGATATGATGATATAAAAAATGAGGAATAGCTCTCTCTTATTTATATCATGTGTTGAGGGTGGAGACACATCCATTAGGGCTTATGAGCCTAGATTAGACTTATGGCCGACCTTGATAATTTGCACATGTGTGAGAGAACAAATTCAAAATCTTACCTCTGCTCATCCAAACAAGATGATATTTAGAGAAATATTTCACCTCTCGAAAAGAGGAATCCAACAAAAATATCATCCCCATCATATCGGTAGTCTAATGTGGAGTTTTTCTGTAGTTTCCAACTTTAATAGGTAGAATCTCCTTGACCCTCATTAGATGTGACACCCATGGACCAATTCAAGTCTTCGGTTCCTAATTTTGAACTTCTCAATAAATTTTCCAACCAATCTCCACTTTTCAATGAGTCCCTTGTACCCCCTCTATCTCTTGATTGTCTTAGTAAAGGAGCTACCTTAGCTCATGATTTTACTCACCTTTTATGTCCTGAGGTCATTCATAATAAAGTTATGGTTCTAGGTGTTTCCTATCATCATCAACCTTTAGGAATCAAGTAATTCAAATTTCTATGTCATGGAACCATCATGGTGTGCCGTATGGTACCTCCACTCCCCCATGAGTTCATGTAGGTAAATCCTTATCCCGTTCCCGATAGTGGGCACAATTTTATATGACCTATTAAAATTAGTTGTGCTTGTACATATTTTACATAGGCGTGTGATGCTTTATCTCTTTTTTGATTTGGTGTGTTATGTGATTATCCACCATGCCTAATTTATGCCAAAAGTACAAAAAAATTACAAAATCCAAAAAACGAAAAAATGATATGTCCTAATTTTAACTCATCCATTTTATTTCATTCATTATGTGAATTAACCCTAACTTCGGTCATTTTATATGGTTTTATAGAAACGAGTGGAATTTCTATTGCAACATCCATTGGACCATATGTGTGTTTCTCTTAAACTTGGCATATAGTGGTAGGTCACATATCACCATATTTGATGCATTATTGAGTGTCAATGTCATCATGTTGCCTTAGGTATTACCTCATCAAATCATGGCATTAGCCCTCTCTTTTATGCATGTTGTTGTTTAGTGGTAGATCCTACCTGATCAGGGATACCCTAGTTTAGCACACTTTGGGCGTACTAGTGTCCATGGGGTATCTCATTCATTCACATTCAAAATCCCTCCTTCTGACCCACCACGAGCTAGAACGTGAACCTCATCTCCTCTTCTTTGTGATACTTTTACCCTTCCCCTGGGATAAATACACACTTTATACCTTGTGATTTCCACTTTTTATTAGCCTATTTTTGCACGATGAGCCATTCTTTCTTAATTCCATCATCATCATGTACTTGGCCTACCATTTTATTTCACTTGGTGTTTTACCCTTTCTTGGAGGAACTGCTGCAATGAGTGGTCCTATTAGCCATCCTCTTATCCTATTCATATTTTGAGAAGTTCCACCTTGACTGGAGCTAATTCCTACACCTTAAATCATTAATTCCTCCAAGAGGAATTTCCTTTAAGATATTTGCAGACTCATTTAAGGAGTAGTTTCCTTTAATATCTTCTTAGAATCCTTCAGTTTCCTTCATGCTTATTATAATACTTGAAGTGATGTTTATTCAATATTATTTAAACCCTTTTCGAGGGTGAGTAGACTAGTTATGAAAAAATTACTCTAGTCCTTTATGGCTACAAGGTTCTCCCTTGTATTTTTTTATCTCTCTTTTCGGATTGGAGGACTAAATTTATGAAAATGAACCTATTAAGCATACTTTTATTCTTTTTCATACTCATTAAACCATGAAGGAGACTAAAAAGAGAAACAGGAAGGGGATATTTATTTATTTTATTCATCACCATGGCAGCGTTAGTCACGTCACCCTTAGACATGGCACCTAATTGTATCATTATCTCATATTTTTTCTTTATCTTGCCTAGGAGTATTACCATGCATATGAGTCTATCTACTCCTCTCGCTTGTTACACTTCCAGTAATATGGAGCACTATTTGATCCCTCTTTTTTATTTGCATGATATCCCATGGTTCTCATTAGCCATGCTACCAAGTTACTCTTATGGTGTTTCATTTTATGTTTAAGGGGTGTCTCAACCTATGTGTTGCATGTCGACCTTTTTGAGTCCACCATCCTTATGTCATTTGTACTTCATCATCTCATGACTTCATCCATTAACATTATCATTCAGTTTGTGCTATTTCGATCAATGGGGGATACATCAAGGACCTCCTTCAATGGATCTTCTCCTGTCAACTTCATCTCATTATCTAGGAGATTAATCTCTGAAACAATAGTACCTTGGAGCTTGCAAACCTTGAGGAATACTATGAGGCATCCCTTGTTTTTTACGTTTCCATAGTCGTACAAATGTATACTCTGACATAGATCCACACTATATCTATTGGTGGCTATGATATTTCAAATTTTTCACATGGATTCACTGTGTTTTATTCGTGGCCATGTCTTTGCATTTCATGTCATGGATTTGTAGTATATGTTTTGGTGGCCATGTGCAATATCTCTTTATGACTAAGAATGGGTATGCCCACCTTGGGGATGTTATCAAAACATATGAGACTTCAACATTTAAATTATTTTTATCTTATTTCCTCGCTTTCTCTCCTTCTTCTCATTTTTACCTTTGAGCTTTATTGTAATGTTTCTTTCCCATCAAATTATCTTTTGACCTCGAGCATTTTCTCATAACTAATTTTTCAAAATATTATAATTATGATTTATTTCATAATTGAAAAAATTCAGAAAAAAAAACTCATAATTAAGAAAAAGATTTGTAGAGATTTATTTTCCCAAAAAGATCAATTTAACTCACTTGTATATGAGTTGAATGAAAATTTATTATTGGATAATTTTACTAACTTCTCTTCCCCTAGACCTCTACATTCATCCTCCTTACGGAATCTATGGTCCTATATATATTGGTCTATCCCAGAGAGTGAGAATTAGTGCTAGAGACTTGGACAGAGTATTGTTATTATGCCACACTTATTCTAGTTCATATATATTTAAAGTCACACTACTCATAGTGGGAAGACTTTATCTAATGCTGTCGAGAATATCAAAATTTGAAGTATAATTTGTATTGTTTATTTATTAGTCCCTGCCGCCTGCGGCTAAGGCAGGGACTATAGGAATCGAAATGGAGGGGTAAGCATTATTTTTAGCAGCTTAAACTTATTAGTCCCTGCGAATAACCAAAGTTTCAATTTTTATATTCTGAGTATATTCTTTGCTGTCCAATAAAACGTTTTACCGTCTTATTTGGCCTCATATCGAGGCGATAAGATATATTTCATAAGTTATAGTCACTAATATCCCTTATATAAGATAGAGTAATGCGATGCTAGAATAATGCTAGCATTAATCATCAAACATTTAATGTTTACAAATATATCACTTCACAAATATATCACAGCCCAAACTGCTGCACGATGGAAGATAGTCCTATGGAGTAGATTACACGTTGTTCATTGCATGATTGATTACATGTGGCTAGTCAATTTCCTGAAACATGTCCTTATCCTGCCACATTTATTTTTTTATCTTAACGTGTTTCATTTTCTGTGCTATGCGCTGAAGACATAATTCTTCATTTTCTTCGCTATTTTTTGCCCCGTCAGTTCAAGAAGCCTTCCCGGGATAATGCTGCGCCCCATTTAGGTACAGTTCGAATACACCAGATTCTTCGTCTGTGCTTTCCAACTGCAGGCTTTGGAAACTGTAGGCTATGGGCTTTGTTTTGCGTCAGCGCTTATGTTCCGGAGGAACCGGAAGAACCTGAAATAGGCTGCCAACTACAGGCTTTGTTCTTGGTCGATGCTTATCGGGTGAGGAAGCAATTATCCCCAAAAAAATTATGGTATTCCTGCAAGGCACAAACAGTCTCTTACCATTTTTAAATTGTTTTCAGTAACTCTTACATTTCTAATTGATAATTTACAGAAATAAATGCGGCATTTATAGTGAAATGCGGTACTCGTCTTGTAGTGTGAAAGAGATTTCCACTGTCTTTTGCAATGTATGACAACAACAATGCAAAACTTACATTAATCAAATGCAATTTAGCTCCTGCACTTTTAATGTTAAAAAAATCTGGAATAATACATAGCTAAGGAGGGTGCAAACTCATAATCATTCGGTGATAAGGCATAGGTTCTTACATAGTTAAAAATACTTTTGTGACTTCTGATAATGAGACCATCTATTTTATCGATGTTTGTAATATTTAACTTATTATGGTCAGTCTATTCCAGATGTTTTAATTTTTCTTGCATTTTGGGACTGTAATGTAATTTATGGAATAAAATATTTCTTGTTTTCGCTTATGCATTCCTTCCATTCTTTGCCAGATTTAATATTAAGGTTTGCATTTCTTTACTATCAGTGAATAATGCATCTATCCTCTTTTGGTTACATTTCCTGATCGCTCCTTTTCGCTATTCCACCATTAGGTTGTTTCTTTTTCCTTTGCACAACAGTACAAGACTCAAATGTTTTCTGGTAATACTTGTATATTTTCAAAAAATTACACGTACTGATTATTTCGAATAGATAATTTTGCTACATTTCGTTTATGGATCTCGATTATTGCCAGACCCTTCTAGATATCTAACACTAAAAATCTTTTCGACCAATTTGGACACTGTCTTTTTTAATAACTTTGTATTTCACCACTAGCTTAAATTGGGAAATTTTCTTGCACCAGAATTTAGTTCTTTCCTATACAGTAGAATTGTTTTCCTAGAGGTATGTATTTTGGGTTCTGGCAATCAATTTATTGTTGGCCTACTCATATTTAGAAATTTATACCTATCCTCATGTAAAGGTCTTGAATGCATAGCCCCCTCATCGATTCAAACTCAGAGTCTATTGGACATTTGATTCGTTCCGATTACCATTATTTTCAATCTATAACTGTTATATTATTTTAGTAGCATGAATGAACATACGGTATTGTCTCGGAAGGAAGGCAGTATACAGTTCAATTATCATGAATTAGATGATTTTACATCGGCAAGTACTCGTCACAGACAAATATAATAAGAATAATCAACAAGCTCTAGAATTCCATTTGAATCCATAGGCCTCAGATCTCAAAAGTTTCTCATAATTAAGTCAGACATATGCTTGTCTTAATTTATTCCTATCATTGGCCAAATGAAATGATCTACACCGGCAACCGTTTACAGAAATTAAAGTCCAAAACAAAATACAGAAGAATAGCATTGAAGAATCGAAGCAACATAAGAACCATACGCAGAAATATTAAAGTGTTGCAATATGAGAGGGGCTCAGATTATGGTGGTGACCTAGCTTTCCTTACCGAGATCTTGAATAGTTACCTGCACAAAGTAGCCTCATTCAAATAGCAATGTGGCCAAGTTCCTGAAAATTTTATAAGCGTCATCATCTTTGGCAGGAGATTTTGCAGGAATGCATAGGATCCGAGTTGAAAGAGAGCCTGATTGGGAATCGATCACCGGACCTCCTGCTCTTCAAATGCGCTGAAGCAAATCGAAAGACAATTACTCTCAAAATCCTGTTGTATTACTTACTCTTGTTGATGTTCGTTTGAAACGTGGCCCTCAATCGAGAACGTTTCTTGAATCCAAATCCACATGTCATTCAAGTGTTTACATGTGTTGTATGTCATTCAAGTGTTTATACTTTATTTACGCTTGTAATTGTGTATTTTTTTAAGATCGGTGTACTTATATAACCGTAAAAAGGATACACATAAGCAGTTATCACTTGCTATTGGTTTGTCTCTTCGGAAAATAGATGAATAAAATAAGTTCAAATTTTATGATTGTTAATTATATATGCTATTCGATTGTATTTTAGAATGAAAAAAATGTTAGTAAATAAATTAAACCATAAATTAATAGACTTGATAATGGAAATGCTATTATAAAAACATTACTTGAAATATCTAGCTTACTTGTTTATCATTTTGTTGAAGAGTTCACTTGGTTGGATGGTTTTGGATCACATCATTGTTCAAAGAAGAGAAATCAAGGTTTGTTTGAGACTTTCTTGTTAAGCCTGTCCACTTTATCCATTAATTCTACTATGAAAACTAAGTAACGGCAATTCTGGAATGTTCAATTGATTCTCTTTTCACGCTCTATGCTTAATTTTGTTAATGGTTTATTTTCTTTTTATAATGTTTAATTGTAAGTGGAGTATGCTTTCACTTGAGCAAGTGTACATTTCAAAGAAATTTTGTATGGTATATATTTTATTGGAATTTTACATGTGATATAAAATAGAAGAATTGTTTTTGGTTTACGAAAAAAATCTTAAAAGCCATAAAATTTAAATTTTAAATTATTTTGTTTTGGATAATACATAAAATCCAGCTGGCTCAAGGTAATCTGCTGCTCCAACTCTGGCTGGCTCAAGGCAGGGACTAGCTGCCTTGCAGCCATCCTTGTTGTTAATAGAGATACATGTTCCCTTCTTTTCAAAATTTGTTATACAAATAATATAGAGATACAGTAATTATAACATTAAAGCTTCTTAATTCTCTTTTATTTTAAAAATATTTGAGACTGCATTTCCAGATTTACATTTAAAAAAAAAAAAAAATTGCAATGTAAAATAAACAAAGAGACCTGTATTCCCTTACAACCCAACATTTTACACATCAACGGATAATGTATATTTTTATCTTTTAATGATACTTAGGATAAACGTCCATCCTCTTTTAAATTACATATAAGAGTTCGTACTTTTTCTTTTGTCTTGAGTACGATCTAAGTGGGATTATTCGATTCTGCCATAAACGGCAATTTCGTACATACAGTTTTTGTTTCAACATCCTACCTCTCAAATGACGAACACTTTTTTTCCCCACACACTTCTAAAACATTGGCTTAAGCAATACTTTTCGTAAATTTTGACATTAAATAGGAAAGTCTGTCTTTATTTTACACAGTGAAACAGTAATTTCTTGATGGAGAATAATATAAAGGATGCATGTCGATAGCAAATTCGGGATCACTGGAAAAAGAAATTAAAAATTAGGCCCTTCGTTCGATTCCGTCGAATTCTAGATAAAATTGGATTCCGCCTGTCTCTTCAATCAGAGCTGCTCATACCGGAGAGGTGGACTTATATCCACAGTTGTGCCTTTATCAGCTTCCTCTACCGGCCGGTGGGCGATTGCTTCATCTGGAAGCAAGACAGATACGGAAGTGCGATTGCTTCATCTGTAAGCAAGACAGATACGGAAGTGCCTTTGTAGCATGAGTGTAAACAGCATAAATAGAATTGAAACTTTATTCTGGAGTTTCAAGATCAAGTTATAAACAAACGCACCCATAAACGTTTGTCCATGACTTCACCTATTTGTTGGGCTCGCCCTGACCTGACCTCTTGTCCATGATCTGACCATCCTCTTCGAATCGACCTACTGGTTGTGTTGGCTCTCTTGTCCATTTTCTTGAACTAGACGGGTTGGAGGACCACGTTCAGAAGGACACCAGTTCAATTGATTGATTCTGTGTCTTCAGGGCCATTAAAAGGATACCGTGTGGCTTCGGAAAGCGACCTTCCACAATTTCCTACTCAATGGAGGGATTTTATTTAGTCTTGTTTTTCCTAAACCTTGTAGGTGGTGTTATTGAGTAGAGATGTTTATTTTACAGTTAAGAGAATGCTTAAATCATAGAAGTTAGGTTTAAAATGAAAAATAATATTGGCAAAAAAAAATAATGTTGGCTATAATAAAAGAATATAAATATGTTATAAAAAAATTAAAAAGTTAAAATAATGTGAATAAAATATTTAAATGTTATATTTCTCAAAAATAAAATATTTCAAGAAGAGATTTAAATAAATTATTTGAAGATTTATGTTAACTAATTTATATTTATATTGAGTTTATATATAGAAAATAATTGTTAAAATAAAATATTTTAATGTTATATATAAAAAATTATTCAATATGATTTATAATTAATATAAATATATAAATAAAAAATATATTAATAATAAAAAATTATTTTAATTTGTACTGATAAAATGTATAAATATACTATGAAAAAAATAAATTTAGTGATACATATATTTTATATAGCATTTAAAAATTTAATTTAAAAATGAAAAATAACACCTAATTTACACTTAAAGAAAAATTTTGCATGAAGAAATTTGATTCCCCTCTATATAAAATCCATACTTCAAATTAATCTATACTAGTATATGTATAGTAAAAACATATTAAAAAAATTTATAGCCAACAACAGCATAATTGGTTTCTGTTTCAGTTGTGGAGTCTTATGCATAGTTACAGGCATGGCTGATCAAGTCGGTGCCATGGAGATTACATTGTGACCACCTTTTACTCTTTTGACTGTGCTTTCTTATAATCTATTCAAGAGATCACAATATATCAAGAAGATATGGCAAATACTAGTTAAGAATTTGGTAAAATTTCTTCTATGGCAAATACTAGTTAAGAATTTGGTAAAATTTCTTCTCACATTCAAAACTGGTAAAATTTCTTCTTACGTTCAAAACTTTTAATGACTCTTTTTACAATATTATATAAAATCGAAATTCAAGCTTAGTAATTCTGATCGGATCGCATATTTCAAACATATATTTTAATGTAAACAAAAGTTTGTGCAAGTATCGAGAGATTCAAATTTTAATGAATGTATGTGACATTATATATATTTATATTAATGAATGTACGTAACATTGATATAGCTTGAAATATATATATATATATATATATATATATTCACGCTATGTTATCTGACAACTGTAGATAAAAAAATATTTATGAACATAATTAACACAATGAGATTACCCAATTACTTTATCGTCGAATACTAAATACAATTGCTTCAAACGATGAGTCCGTTAAAAATGATAACGATCGTGGGCATACTTGGATTCTCATGCAGATCCATATTATATTGTGGTTTTCGTCCCGTTATTTGTGTTGCACTACTCAATATCTTGATTTTCTATAAAGATTCTAAGAAATTGTGTTTGATTTTCTCTTACTATTCAACCCTGCTGATGTTTGTTAGGTTGAGATTTGTTAGAATGGTCATATGTTTAACCAGGGCACATATCGTTCCTCGTATTTTGAAATCATTAGATTTATAGTATGTTTAATTTACATGTTCCCCACAATGTTTATGACAATGTTATCAAATATGAAAAAAAATACCCAGCCGCAATACGATAGGAAACAGCGCTCTAAAATGACAAAAGATAATTTACATCGAAAATTGGTGCTCTATTGCATTCTCATAAATCAACATTAACAAACAGTACTCTCTATCAACAACGTTCTTTTACATACAAAATGCCAACGGCTATCAACTTAAATGGCGCTTAAATTTTCTTGATCCTTTTCCGTTTACTGGTTGACTCATCCTCGTTCTCTTCCAGCTTGCTGTATGTACGTGCCGTGCTACATGTGGACGACTCATCAACGTCACCCTGACTCTCCTCCTTATTGTCATTTTTTATTTTTATCAAAGTAGCAGCCACCGGCGGTCCAAGTGCATTGATATCCGCAAAACCTCTGGTACTGAAGTTCTCCCGCGACCTGGGCACAGAATGAAGAGGTTCTTTCGTTCTGAACAATGTAAAGGCCATCATGCTGATACCCACGCATGTTGGAGGTTCATATCGAATCAGATAATGAAAGCGGCCGGCTCCTATTCGCGCCACAGAAAGAAACAAAGGTAATGATAATTAAGTTTAGCGTTGTAAGTCATTCACTTGATGATTTTGTTGGAAAGAGAAAACATAAATTTCACAAACAAAACATAAGAGTGGTGGCTTTTACATTGAACATATAAACTTGATTTATTACAATGAATTAGGTGAACACTATTTAATTTTTCCAATTAACCAGTAGCCTAATGCAACTACTCACTAAATTCGTTTATCATTGCTCAATTAACTCATTGCCCAATTATATAACAAACTCTTCGAGCTCGACTTAACTAGATTTCAAGTTCAAAGAATCAAAGACAATTGTGATACCTTGATGACGGCCGAGGTTAAAGACATGGGTAAACAGCCTGTGGAACGTAGGATTAATACTGTTATTAGGAAATCATTTAAAGGATTTCTGTTGTATGTTATCACAAATCTGAATAGAGCTGAAGATGATTATAACACACCCGTGCAAATACTCTCCGCCGGGAACGTCGGGATCCGTCATAATCTGATTACGAATTTATGAAAATGGGAAAATTCGATTATCAAGTTGACCTAATACAGTTTGTAGATAAACATTGCGGAACAATTATGACGAATAGAAAATTAATTTACCATTGTTATGAATGTGGGGTTCCTCAAGGATTCCGCGATCCAATGACTATCTTTATTGCAACGGAATTCAATTCTGCTTGGTAGGTGTTGGACGTCAGCAAACGATACTTCTTCACCTAAGCCGATTCGTTTATTGCCGTAGTGTATATAAATATCCATATGAGGATTGAAATCGTCGACAATGCGCCCGATAACTCCTTGTTCCACTAGCTCCTGCTTTACCTTCTCCATTATTTGGACAAGTAATACACTACTATATGCAATCAAGAAGAATGAAAGATTAGAAAAGCGTACGATGAAAAGTCCGAATTCATACTTGAATTCTTGTCGTTTAGCGGAAATGATGAGAGAGAACGTGACCTGGGATACTAATTAGACCGTTCGAAAGCCGTTGCTTGCGATTTTGACCGTTAAAAATCCGGTGGAACGAGAGTTTGAAGTATCGGGTTATATGCCCTAATATAAAATAAGTGATACACGTGTTGAGAATGATAATGGTGATAGAGGTTCACGTAAAATAATATTCATGTAAAGTTTACGGTTGTTGATGTCTTTCTTTTTCATTTGGTTGTATTTATGTCTTTGTTCTTTTCTTTTAATTTTATATATTGTTTTTAACTATTAGGTTATATTTTAAGTAAAAAACTTACCGTAGAAATCACAAACGATTTTTTTCATATATATTTAACCTATTCTAGATTAGTATCTTATGGACTATTGTTACAAATTAAAGTTATTATTTATAAGTTAGCTGTTTATTATAGAAGTTATAAAAATATATTATTTGTAAAGTAGCTTGTTTTCATGAACCATATTAGAGGTTTTGAAATGTATCGATAAAATAATATTTTATGTGAATTTTACAGAATTTTTTTTACTTAATTTATTATAGATCACAAAAGCCATTCAAAAACATTACTTTATATGTTTAATGATTACTTTTTTACCTGAAATAAATTTGGTTTAACTATTAAAATACTCTTTAGTTTCTATATCTCTTAATTAGATCATCACATATAATGTAATTTTAATATGTGAGATATTATTTTTTATTTTTAATAATAATATTTTTAAGTGAATTTTCAAAGTATTATTTATGTTAAATTTATATTCTAATTTAAAAATATACTTTATTGTTTTTTTAATTTTTAATCATAATTATATGAAAACTATTACATGCACATTGAGTATCTTCCCATGAATATTACATGTGGCATGTATATGTAGGAGCTTCCAAAGAGAACTCCACATACATAAAGGGGAGTTACATCTAATTCTACTTGATATCATGGGTTTAGATGATCACAAACTTTCAATACTAATTTTGTGACCAGCTCTATTGTAATGTGATTTTCCTATGCTCATGAGTCAAGGAAATCATCAATTTTTGTCTTGTTCACATGTATATTTATATGGACGACACTGGTAGTTTCTTTCTCTTCTTGTTGTTGAAGGATACTCATATTCATCTCCTTCTACACGAAGATATTGATGATCATATCATCCACATCTTAGCCACTTCCAACATGGTTTCTTGAATTAGTGGTCACGAAATTATTCTTCTTATTCTCTTTCATTTTTCTCTTTGGGTTAAGCTTTGGATGCAACTTGCAACACTTCTCCTCTCATTGATAGTCAACATTGTAGTGATTGCAATGGTTGTTGGGATCCTTGTACTAGTGTCATATGGCTAGCATCCTTTTATATTTTCTCCCTTTCCACTTACTCTTTGCTTCCTCAAAATTATCCTCGTGCTCCTTTTTCTTAAAATGAATTTTTTTTTTCTTTCTTTGGGCCTATGTTCTCTAGGTATTGTGTGTGTACACAAGCCTTGTTTATCGATCTAGGGTAGGAAAACATTACTTGCATCTGCATATGGATGTGTAGGCCCCCGAGATACTTGAGAAGTGAATCTAGGATCTTTTGGGAGATACACAACATTATGGCCTTTTTTTTTTTACTGTGTGGTGTACTCATGCACAATCGATTGTTACTTTCCTGAAATAGTGCCACCAGATCCATTGGTCCTCCGAATACTTAATAACGTAAATTTTTAACTTTATGATTGTTTTGATGTCCTCCACTTAGTCATTAAAGGATGTCCCTCCAACCTCAAGGCATGTGGGTGACTTTCCCACCAGATTAGGGCATGGCCTTTAGACACACAAATGAAATATTTTGTTCCTCCTTTATATGATGAACACTAAAATACACTTCTAATTGTTGCAACCAGTGATTTGGATTTAGCTAATAAATCTCACCTTGGTAAAGCTTGATATCAACCTTTGTTATCATTTTGAATAAGGACTTTGAAAGGTTCACACCACTCAAATTGATTTGATCTCTTTCAAGTATTTTCTTTGGTTGGTTCTCCAATTCTTCTCGATCTTCTAATCTCACATCTTATCTATCCTTAGTGTTATAAACCCCATCTTCTCCGAGTAGCCTAAGCTTATTTTTCAAGGCCAACATGACTAGATTCATATTGTGACTTACATCCACAACTTGTGCTTCAATCCGCGAAAACCTTTCCTTTACAAGATCATGATATATATTCACTAATTCATGAACCACAACAAGGTTTTTTTACCTTTGCATTATTTGATATAGATCCCCTAAAAATATCCAAAATATATATAGAAAAACCTACTATAATTCCAATATGATCAATAAATTCTCATGGATATTCCATAGGATAGGTGGTTGCCATAGATTTAACAAAACTATATTTAAAAAATTGAAATCTACATTATTACGGTTTTTATTTCACTTTATATTTTTGAGTGTAGATTACTATTATTGCATATGAATGTAAATTAATATTACGCAAAAATAAGGAAAATAAAAATAAAAACTCGCATATCAAGATCTAACCTAACATAGCCTAAGCAACCCTTTAAGGGGAAAACGCCATCTAGAAGATGAAGTTTTCGTACACGCTTTCTCTAACTAGAAACACCTATGAGTATAAAGAAGTATCGGCAATGGAATTAAAGCTATTATTGTGCAGAAATAAACTATTTTTTCTCTATACCTATCCCTCTTGGCTACTTTTTCTCATCTATTGAACAAATCCATTCGAAAAAAATGGAACTCCTTTTGCTCCTAGTGGCACAGTTATAACGAATCTCGATAACCTACTATTTATTAGGTTTGACTACTTCAATTCTTAACTAGAGATATAATATGGACTCTTCTATGGTATTATTTATTATAACCACATGGCTAGAAACTTTTCCATGAGTTATGGCAGTTTAGGTTTCATCCTTTCGAATTATGGTTGTGAAAATAAGAAGAGAAACTTTTGAGTGGCATAATTTTTGAATACATACTTCAATTGAAGGGATTTTTACACCAATGAAAAGTCCTAGGTATGTATATATTATAAGAAGGTGTGTCACTTATGAAGCAAAATTGTACTCTAGAAAAACATCATTTAATTTTTGAAAATGCTCTTAGAATGTTTCAGAACGAAATTTTCCAAACTGAGTCTCGTATGTAAAACTGGTCCTGTGAGTTGACTCCACTTTTTCCAAAATGAAAGCATCAATGTGTATGAAAAATAATGCTACTATAACAAATTTTTATGCCCAAAATTTTTTTTTTAATGCCTCAAAATTCTCTCGAAATTTTTTATGCCCTAATTTTCCAAACTGGGTCCTAAAGCTAAAAATAATCTTCTGAGCGCTTTGCCCCTATTTTTCCACTCGAAAATATTTTATATCGATGAAAAAATACACTAATCCAATCCAAATAACACCCCATTTTTGAATTATTTTAATCCCCAAAATATTATACAAAACGAAGTGATGAAACTTTTCCTACACCTTCTTTCACGTGTACCATTTAGCGTTGCCTACATGTTGTTATTTCAACCTCTTATAACAAAGCTCATGTTTCTCGTGTCTTGTAGTTCTAGAAATTTTCCACAAAACTTTATCCTCTGTTAACTTTACATGAGGATCTGGTGCCAAATCCTCTACAGAAGGTAGCGCCTATTCCTTTTATTGATCTAGCATCAATGTCTCATAGAGTTTTAGATTATCGAAAATTATAACTGCGTAAATGGTAATGTATGGGGGTAGAATGAGTATGTAGGTGTTATCTACCACCTTTTCCATTATCTTAAAGGGGCCATACCATAGACCCTTGATTTTCTTATTAGGACCTTATAACCTCTCCTTGTTCAATTGCAACCATAATTTGTCTCCCAACTTGAATGAATTCTCTATTCTATGTTCATAATTCCTAAACTTTTAATTTTCCTCTGAAATTTGTAGTGTCTCCTATACCAATATATGTAACTGACTAATCCTTTCAACAAATATTTCAGCCCTCAAGGCATCCCCTATAAGATCCTTCGTAACACCTCCTTATTTCACCTATGAAATATCCAAATATGAAAGAAAAAAATACCCAAATATAGTTTGAAATGGGGAATTACTAGTAGAAGTGTTGACTTCTCTATTATAAGGGTGTCATATATATACTAAATTTTCATCATAAGTATTCATATACTCCTGATAATAATCCCTCAAAGGATGCACCAAAGCCATATTGACTACCTTTTTTTATCCATCTAAATGAGGATGGAATGTTGTAGACCTCTTTAACTTCACTTACATCTTCTCCCATAGTGTAGTAAAAAATTCACTAAGAAATATCACGTCCCTATTTGTAACTATTCTCCTAAGTATCCCAAATTTCAACCAAACTTATCCAAAGAACAATTATATTTCATTTTTCTTACTGATCTTATTTTTATAGGTCATCAAAACACACATCTTGTTGAACTTGTCAGCTATCACAAACAAGTAGTCATGCCCCCTCCTGGTTATGGTCAACCTCTAAGAATTTCTATTGGAATGAATTCCTATGGATGATTGGGTACATGTATTTAATGATATAGAGCCTATTTATATTACTCTTCTTGCTAGTACAGCAATGAATGTATCCTCTTATGAGCCTATCTATCTATTATTTCATCTTGGGCTAATACACATACCTCTACAAGTTGACCAATGTCTTCCCTATACCGAAGTGCCCTACAACCTTAGTGATTTGAGCCTCTCTTATCTGTTGTAAATTCTCTCCTTTCGGAAAACATAACTTATCTACCCTATAAATTAACTTTCTTTGGAGATGGTAGTTAATGTTGTTGTCAACATCGTGTACATGAATTAGGTCTTAAAAATACTAAAACACATCCTTGAAGTCCTCATTATATGAATATTTTTCTCTATATGCATCATGAGTGAATGGTTCCATGTGCACTAAATTTCACAAAGTTGTGGTATTTTATGTGGGTGAGCTTGAAATAATTTCAAAAAACTTGTTTTTGCTATGTTTTATATACCTGATCCCTAAATGAAACTACTATAGATACCCTATCCACTTGTGAAGCCAATTTTTTTGTAGGTTCTTCTAGGCATGAAGGTATTTTAGTGGTTGTGATGTGTGTGGATTATTTTCTCCTTTCCAATTAGATATTTATTTCACTTATTCATTCCTTGAACTAGGGAATAGATCTCCTTGTAATAGGTACGGTAGTTAAGAATGACCCCATAAAATACTTTAGAAAGGTAGCATAAATCCTTCCTCTCTGCATCAATACCACACCCATAACATAACCACTTGCATCTATTTCCACTTCAAATTGATACTTCAAGTTCATAAATGAAAAAATTGGTACATGACTAATCTCATTCTATAACACCTCTTTTAACGTTTTCCCCACTTAGGAGTCTTGACACATGTTGTAATGGCGTGGATGGAGATTCTACTAGTGAAAACTAGGCTATGAATTTCCTTAGGTGTTGTGATACTCCCATAAAACTATGAACATTAGAAACATTAGTTGGCATTGACCATTCATGGTGGCCTCCATATTTCCAGGACCTATTTTTAGTTCACCTCCACCTATCACATACCATAGAAACACCAAATACTATCGTGGAAACGCACACTTTTTGAGATTTTCTAGCAGCTAGTGCTTCTTCAATGTCTCGATCACCTGCATCATATGTGATATGTACTCCAACTAGATAGACATATATCCCTGTATATCATCAAAATAGGAAACAACAAATGAATCTATAAAAGGGATAATTTTATCATTAATTGACCTCATGAAAGTAGTTCGTTCATTTCATAGGCCAAATGACATGACTAATCACTCATACAAACCTTACTTGGTTTTTAAGGTGCTCTTCCAGATATCTTCTTCTCTAACTTGAATATGTTAATATCTAGGCTTTAATCCCATCTTGTTAGAGTATTTCACTTGCTATAAATGGTCTCGTAGATCATATATCCTTGATAGGGTGTACATGTGTTTGAGCATAACTTTCTTTTGTGCCCTATAACCAATACACATCTGCCAAGTTCCATCATTCGTTGGTAGAATGATTATGGCATCCCACATGGTAACATAATCAGTTGACTGACTACCTATTCTAGGAGTTGTTTCAATTTTTTGTTCACCTCACTTGGTTTTATAACAAAATACCTATATTTCCCGATTTTTGCAACAATATTTCCAATATATATATATATATATATATCTTATGCTCCAATCCCTCCTTGGGTGCTAACCATTTAGAATTTAGGAACATATCCCTATATGATGGTAAAATATTCCAATCTTTTTTTTTTTATTCTTACTACACTCTTCTAGCAATTTGGTTCCTCTTACTAAGTCTTGTATAGATTTATTTTCTCTTAAAATAGTAAAACGTACGTCTTTCTAGAACTAATTAATTTCTTTCCTTAGTTGGCACTTACCAATGGAATTTTACATTCCTTTTTGTGCATTAATGATGAATGATTTCTCATCCTTTACGAGTTGGTACTAGTTGGATTTCCACATGAATATTACATCATACATGCACATGTAGGTAATTAAAAACACTACTCCACATAAATCAAGTAGAACTACATCTAGTTCTACTTCTTCAATAGTATAAACATTGATAACAAACCTTATTTTACATTATTTTGTTTGCTTCAACTATGTATCCTTATTTACCCATCTTAATGTGTATGGGCTTCAATGATGATGGAATTCTAGTAAAAATATGTTGACTAGTTCTATTATGACAATATTCATTTTCAATCCGAAGTCAAATAGAGCATTAATATTTTCCTTCTCGAATTGTATCTTTAAGTGGAAGGGTTTGGTCATTTCTTATTGCAAAAGGATACTAAGATTCGCCTACATATTCATTGACGTAAAAAATGTATTTACATCCACATCTGAGTTACTTTCAATCTATTTTCTCCAAATAGTAGCCATGATATTATTCTTATTATTATGTTTATTTTTTTATTTGATTTAAGCTCTAGAAGAAAATTCTAGCATCTCTCCTTTGTACAACCATCAATGTTGTAGTGGTTATTGAGATACGTGAAATGGTGTGTTTTGGCTACCATATTTTTATCTCTTTGCCCTTTCCACTTCCTCTTCCCTTCCTTATAATTATCTCGGTGCTCTTTTTTCTTTGAACCACTTGGTTTCCCTTTCTTCAGGCTTATGTTCTCCAGGTATTATTAATACAAACAAGCCTCATCCACTGATATGGGATCGGGAAACATGATTTAATTTCATAGATGGATATGTAGAGACCATATATACTTGAGATTTACATCTTTCTTCTTTTGGGAGATAGTCAATATTATGTAAATATTTATGAGCTCTTTGGTTTACTCTTATACACTCTACCCAGGCTTCTACTTGAAGTAGTGCCATTGCATCCTCTAATCCTTTGCATACCCAAAAGGGTAAAATTGTAAATTTTTGATGGCTTGGAAGACATCAAAATTTGTCACTAGAATATCTCCTCCAACCTCAAGATATCCATGTGGCTTTCTGACCAATTCAAGGCATGTCCCTCTAACTTTAGTTTCTCAAAGGAAATCTTCTATTCCTCATTTATATGATGAACACTAAAATACATTTCTAGTTTTTTCATCTAGAAATTTATCTTCAAAGAGATAATATCATGTCATTATGGCCTCACACCAGCCTTCACTTCCATTTTTTACAAGGCTTGTGAATAGTTCATGGTGCTTGAAATTTTTTGATCTCTATCGGGTCCTTTCCTTGAATAGTTCTCTATGTATTCCAAATATCCTAAATCCCCTTCAATTTTTCCTCTATATTAGAACCTTCATCTTATATTTTTTTCCTGAGATTGATTTTTAGGGCCTACATGAATATTTTCAAATTTCATCTTATACCTGCAACTTGTGCTTCAAGCAATGAAAACCTCTCCTTTGTAAGAGAAGGATGGTTATTCACTAGTTTGTCAGCCATGACTAGGGATTTATGAATTTTTGCTAAACCAATGTAGATACCATGCAAGTATCCATAATATACCAAAATAAACCTTTCATGATACTAGTATGATCCATAAACCATTGTGGATATTCTACTAGATAGCTTGTCAGAGAAAATCTGATAGAACTATATTTAAAAATATGAAATATACAATCTTAGGGTTTTATTTATCTTTAAATTTCTGGTTATATAGATTTTTTGTTAATTTCATATGCATTTAAACTAAAATTATGTAAAAAATGTAGGATTAAAACTCACAAATCATCACTTAACACAAGATATAACCTAGGAAACCCTTTTGGGAGAAAAATCCACCTAGAAAATGAGGTTGTTTTTATCTCCTTCTTTGAATAAAAAATCACTATGAGTACAAAGAAGTATGGCATATGGCCCATGGAGTACTATTTTACACAAATTATCCCAATTTCCTATAATCATATCCATCTTGACTATTGTTTCTCATCTATGTAACAAATGCACTTGAAAATAATGCAACCCCTTTTCCTCCTTGTGGCATAGTTATAGCATAGCCTCATAGCCTACTAGTGGTTAGGTTTGAATACCTAAACTCTTAACAAAAATTAAAATATGAACTATTATAAATATTCTTGATTAAACCTCATGGATAACCCCCTTTTCCATGAGTTATGGGTCCAACCTGATGTTTCATCTGCTTGAATTATGGTGGTGAAAAAAGGAAGGTCAACTTTCGAGTAGCATAACTCTCACATATATACCCTTGATTTTGATCAATTTTGCATTCTTGGAAAGGTCCCTATATGCATAATACTACAATATTGTGTGGAACTAAAGAAAAAAAATTATATACCATGAAAAATGGTATTTAATGCCTCAAAATTCTCATGGAAGGTTTCAAACCTTAATTTTCCAAACTAGGTCCCACTTGTAAAAATGAGACTCCTATGATTTCATTCCATTTATTTTTCCACTATGAAAGCATAAATATGAATAACATACAACCTAATTATCAAATCTCTATCACTCATCCAATTTGAGCTTTATTTCCTAGACATATGAAAAAAATCCATAGAGTATTGTGGAAGTTGTCATAAATTTTAAGGTATATTTTGCTTTAGCATTTTGATCCAAATATATTTATTTATCTATTTATTTTAATGTTTATGTGTACATTTATATATAAATTAAAGGAATAAAATTATATATTGTCATAGTGGCTAAGGGGTTTGGCTATTTAAGGATCAGTCACATTGTCTTGTGGACTAAGGTATATATTTCATCAAGATTAGATTTTATATTTTTATTTTATCTATAATGATGCTTTTGAGGTGGAAAAGTCATATAAATCATATTACAAGAGTAGTTTTAGTGGTAGGATATGATTTAAAAACTTGGGCTTAGAAACCTTTTAGGTCCATTTTGAGACCTTAAATGTTTTTTTTTCTCCACATAAAATTCTTCCTGTGATGTGTATAAAACCAAGGCATAATTATAGATTAGAATAAATTTCCAACACTAAAAAAATAAAATTAATAAAAAATTAAATGAAAATGTTATCCCTCTATAAATTTGACCTATCATGATTGACCACCATAATTTGAGAGGATGCCATGTCAACACCCATTATTCATGGAAAAGGGTCTAGACATTTGGTGACTATGAAGAAGGACCTAGCAGGGTCAAGTTGTAACACATGTTGAAGTTTTATTAGGTCAAATTTAAACCCATAGTTGGCTACTTGTCTATGTAGTAATCAAGTCAATTCAACGAAAAATGGTTCCCATTCTATTTTACTACATTTTGTTCAGTAATAGAGAAAAGTAGTTGGGACTGGATAAAGATACAATAAAACAGAGGGGCTTATGTTATTCAGTAGCCAACAAGACATATATCTCTGATAGCTCCATATAGAATGCCTTTTCAATTATATATGCACCATTCTCATCTACAAAAGAGAGAGAAGAGAAGTGAGTTGGGTTTTATCTGGAAAGAGTTTTCTAAATAATTTATGGGCGTTCATTGTGATTGGTGTGTATTTTCATCTCATTCTTATTTTATTTACATATTTATCTATTGCATTCATAAGAAGATAAAATTTCATCAATAAATCCATAAATATAATGACAATTAACCCTCATGGAATAAATTTTATATTTCAGTATATCTGTATTGGGTCTATTTTTATGAACTATCAAATTCAATATGGACAACACTTTACAATACATATTGGTTGATGACAGGCTCAATATTTTAGCTCAAAATTGAAAGTGCTCAAAATTTATTCCAAACTGAACGACCACGACTCGCTCATCGCCATGAATCCAATGCAACTTGTTACGTCGAAAACCAAGTTCGGATGAAGAAGTTATGGTCTATTGATCTTTGTTCAAAACATGAAATTAAAAAAAAAATATTATAGAACAGGTACAAGTTGATGAAACGGCAACCCAGTTAGCATGCATGGAATCTTCTTTAGTTTTTTTCCAATGGGACTGTGACAAGTGTCATTCCTGAATTCACTAGTTTGGTTTGTGAAGGTGAAAAAATACCCAATGTCCTCTAATTTATTCCTAAGGTTTAATTCTTATTTATTTTATGTGGAGGAAAACCCAACAAGGGGTCGCCACATGTCCCTCTGATGGGCCCTCTCCAACTCCACAGTCGAATTCATTATTTTTCACAAGGTTGGCACATTTCAATTATGCTAATGTTCAGGTCAAATTTTATGGTGGAGGTTTGATTAATTATATGTGGTGACATATATTATTTAACCTAAACTATAGTCCAAGACATGGTGGACATTTATATCACAATGGTGGAACTTCATTCCAAAGATCCGTAATTTCCAAAGGTATGAATCTAATAAATTAGTGGTGGAGTGGGTATGTATATGTGGCATATCATTATTACGGTGGCAGTATAACCTTGTTCAAACTTTATACAACGTGTATTTTATAAATATTTGCATGTTATATGTTAATAAGTCCAGTTACAAAGGCTTTTATGGTGGTCAAGTTTTAATATATCCGATGGCATGTTTTATAAAGTGAAAAAACAATGTATGGGGGTGGAGGTCAGGGTTCGACCTCTTGACCTCCCCCAAAACACTACCACATTATACCAATGGGCTACGACCTTGATCCTTGAAGAGCTACATGCCCAAGGAATATTTGAAGTTCAATATGGATTGGATGGTAGGAATGGAGGGGGCTAGCCCCATGGGCCAACCATCCTCCATGTGACCCTTTCACATAACCATGACTAAGTGCCTTCCATAAAACGTAGATTAATGTGCCATAAACTCACTTATACACCATTTAATCCCACTTATCGATTAATTAAATTCTAGTTAATCCATTTCTAAGCTAGCGGTGGAATTAATAGAAATGCCAAATGTGGGGAATCCACCAAAATAGTGGAATTGTCTGGAGTCTTTCCATATTTGGAGGAGAAATTGTAGGGAAATTTTTTTTTTCCATAAGTGAGCCAATGTTCGACAAATTTTGGCTCAGAAAGAGTCATTCTTGGCTAATTGATATGTTATGAACACATTGCAATAGGTTTCAAAGCCAAAGGATAAGGTTTACATAGGTTTTTGGTTACCTTGAATAATTTTGAAGCCTAGGGCCACAAGGAGGGAAGGACATGCCTAGAGCATCTAAAGGCCAAATTGAGTAAAAAAATATTCATTTCTGATAGATTTTGACATTTTGAACTCATTGGAGTATGTTACAAGAGAATTTGATGCATGTAAGCATCAATTTGAGCACTATTGAGCTAATACAAAGGTCCAATCCATGGAATCTCAACCAAGGAAATGGAGCCCAAGAGGGGTGAACCCCTTCATCAAAAGTATGTTTTAATGGATCAATTGTTATGATTTTATGTTCTTTATGTTATTTCTATTCAAAATTTTCAAATCATACTTTATGCTCTTAAGTTCACTCATAAAACTCAGTTTGATCACCTATTTGACACACATAAGAAACAATGAAACATATGTATTTCAAGCATAAGATCAGCAAGTAAATTTATATCTGAGGTTGAAATTAGCACAAAAAAACTAACATTCATAATCAGATCAAGTTTTTATCAGAGCTTTGATTGAAAGGAAATGTTATTTTCTTTATAACTACTTCAGTTTTATGCAAGTTTAATGGTTGCAAATTTGTAATGCGAACAAGGTTAAAGTTCCATAAAGGTGAAGGGAAATGGTTCATTGCAAGTCCTGAGATTAGGACCAGAAGAAGGAGAGCTACAAAAGCACCATATTCACCCAAAGTGCCACTCATAGTTTCACTTGAAGAACCTCAATTTTTTTCTCAAAAAGCTGACATTGAAAAGGAAAAAATTGCATAGGAAGTTGAGTTGATTGAAGAGATACAAGCATCAGAAATTGAGCTTGAATCCACAGCCATCATGTCAAGTGTTGGAGAGACTCAAGGACATTCATAAGAGGAATATGTCAAGAGAAACTTCAAAGACATAAATAGAATGGTTAAATTTATGTTTTATGTATTTACTATTGGGATGGAAGGAGAAGGTTCTAAGCCTCTGTATGAAGAAGGAAATTTAGATGGTAAGAAGGATGAAGAGAAGAGTTCAAATGGTAGTGGAGGAAAGCCACCTCCATATCCACACCCTTAATCATCCTCATCATCTCCATCGACATCATCTTCCACTTCCACCACAAAAACCACTCACACTCACTCAAAAGCCACAAAAGGAAAAAACTCCATTACTCAAATTGGACATTAAGGTTGAACTTCCCATGTACAGTGGCAAGGTAAATGTAGAGAGGCTTGAAAATTGGATACATCAATTGGAGGTGTATTGCTGAATTATAACCTCCTTGTATTGTATCCTCTGATTCGTTCAATGTGGAAGCAAGAAATTGAAATGTACAATATCATGTGAACCTCCCCCACTACTAGCACAAACACTTGGTATATATATGTGCACCAATAACTTGAGCACGACACCATGCACTCCCTTTTTTCTGCATGACGGAAGAGGGAATTAAGGTTAAAGAATTATCTTACAAGTTGGTGCATGGGATGCCTTTTAGAAAGAACCACAACTGATTATTTCTCAGGTGTTTGGACGCACTTGATTTCGAGTAGGTATTGCATGATCTCCGCGATGGACTAACCGAGGGACAATTTGCACACAACACAACAATGCATACAATCATTCAAGTTGTCTTTACTGGCCTACACTATTTAAATATGATAATGCTTACATCTACAAATTTATGGTATATCAAAGGTGTTCCATAAGAAACAAGAATTCAACCACCCCACTTTAGCCTATCGCAGTGGAAGAACCGTTTAAACGGTGGGGCTTGGATATTATTGGAGAAATCCTTCTACATTCATCAAAGTAGAACCACTACATTCTCACTTCCACAGATTACTTCACACTGTGGAAAAAAGTAGTTCCATTCAAACAATTGAATGATCAGGAAGTCATCAAATTTATGTAGCAGAACATCATCTCTAGGTTCAACATTCCTACTTCACTTGTTTTTTACAATGAAAAATAATTTTCATTGTTAAAAATCAATGAATTTCAATTGGAAAATGGAATTTTATTGAAGCATTCTTCTAATTACTACCCTTGGGGGAATGATCTTGTTGAATCCACAAATAATAACTGGATCTACATCATTAAGAATACCATATTATCTTATTAGAGGGCCTCACACTCTAGTTTGGTCAATATTCTATGGGCTAACTGAGTTACGCATAAACCTTCCCCAAACACCTCCTTACTTCCTGATATACGGAATGAATCCATCCTCCCACCCAACATCTACTTTCCTGCTCTATAACTATCATAATAATCCCAAGGGAAACCATGCATGTTAGTGCAACGTAGGCTGGACACACTTCACAAGCTATAGGAAGAAAGGTTGAAGAAAAGGAAAATTTTTCAATTCACTAAATTTTTATCAAGAGGTGGTTTGAAAGAATGTATGAAGGGAAGAGAAAATTAGTGTGTGTGGCCTAGTATTGAAGTGGGAAAAATCCCAAGAGGACAAAGAAATACACATTAATTTTCAATCCCTATGGATTGGACCTTTAACATTACATGAGAAGCTTTTCAAACCCACATATCATCTTCAACCACTTGACGGCAAGGTTGAGTCTCCTCTTATCAATGGCCAAGATTTTAAGCATTATTTTTAATGAATCATCAAGGGTTGTTCCCTGCACTATGTACATAGTTTTATTTGGTTTCTCTTGTTATTTTCATTTATTTTGTTTCATGCTTCAATTATCAATATGTATTGTCGTTGTCCATGTGTTTTTTTCTGAGAATGTATGTGGCTCAATTCTAAGGTAGTCTCATGATACTTCAACATGCCTTTGGTCCATCTTCCTTGTGTTGGTTATGTTTTTTGGCTGATGAAGTTCCGAAGAAAAATAAAATCCATCTGTAAGGAGAGTTTTTGTCAAACGATGAATTCATGTGAAATCCATAAATCTTGTGCCTACATTTGGCTCTTTATGTTTCATTGATTTCATGCTTATCCAATGAGTAGAAAAGGAGAAGCGAAATATATAAACAAGAAAAAATAAATCAGAGTTCTTTATATTCTTCTCTGAAGTAATAACCTCTCCAGCTCTCAATAATTCGGGATCCCTCTTCCACCCAAAATGAAAAATTTCAAATGCATACTCCTCTTTAAAGTAAATAAATAAAGGCGAAAGAAGAGAAAGGTATATTGTGTAGAGAGATAAAGCAAGAATCTTCGTCAAGGTATTTTTTAGGCTCACTGGTAATGTAGAAATGGTTGTGTTTTGGTAGTGACTCTGCTGAGGTACTATCCAGGGCTCCTCGCGGTGGAGTAGCAATAGAGATGAAAAACTATATTTTGAAATTCTTAAACTTGCGAGCTTATTTAACTTTCACAACTTGAAACATTGTGATAATGTTGAACTTTATGTTGAGTTAAAATGAGATGGCATGATGGGGGATATGTTTTTTCATGAGGTATGTGAGGAAACCAAAGTTATATGCATGATGAATCAATACTCCCCAAAGAAACGAGGCCTTGAACAAAAGAATTTAATCAAGGCAGAGAAGCTAGAGATTCTACCAGTGTGTTACCAAGTGTTGTAGCTACTACAACACTATCCAAATTTTTTGCCGATACTGTATTTTAAATAATTCCTTTTTCTTTTTCATCATCATTGAAAAATTTGAAGTTCATTTTATTTTTTTTCTTGGAATGTTGTGATCCCTTTCGCAAGATAGGAAAAGCATCATATTTTGACATGTTGGTTGGCGCATGGTTTGCATGACCCTATTACAGTAGTTTGAAGAGGTCTCCTTTTTGAAAATAGTTGTTATAACCTTGTAATTATTTGCTGCACTCATTTCCAAAGTTTTGAGCATTGTCACACAAGTGTTGTCACGGGCATCGTAAAGTGTATCATTGGTGTTTCACTTGTCATAATTATTCGTAAGGTTATTGAATAGAGGGAAATGATTTTTTTGTATGTCATGGACGACATATGTTATTTGATTCATCAAAATATGCTAAGTGTGTGATCATAGTCAAAGTTTCATCATCGTTCACACTGATCTCACAAGTCTTGCACTTAGTCATTTTTCAGAAAAGTTCCCGAGCAAGCAACCTAGCTTCACCCAACCTACCTTGAGCTACACATTTTTTAGTGTCATTCCTCTAGTTGTGACCTTGTTTCTTATAACTACGTAGTGCTAATTTACTGCCTCCCAAGACAACTACACTACGCATTTTCTATGACCAAGACTTGACACTCACCTCCAGAATTGTGTACTCATGACCCCCAGCCGAGCTTGAACTACGCACTTCAAAACAACAATTCTTAATATAATTCCCTGAGCCCTTGAACTATGTAGCTGTGTATATTCCCAACATTCCATGAATCCCATAACTGTGTAGTAAGATCTTCTAGTGCCCATCCTTTCATCCTGTCCCACTAGCTCTCGAAACTGTGTAACCTTGTCCATCAATCCAACCTGAACTACACAGTGTATAGTCTCAAGGCTCAATTTTTCCCCCTTTCCTTCTTGAACTATGCAACTATGCAGTTACTGAGCCTCATTTCCCATATTTTCGCTTCTTCTAGGCTCAGTTTATGGATCAGGAAGCATCATCTTAGGCTATGGGTTTAAATTGATGTCGTCTCATCATGAGTGAATTTCAGGAAAAGATACTTTGTCATTTCACGACAATATAATGAATAAGGTAAGGAAGGAGGGAAACATGCTAAAATACAGTCTTGTAGATGGACTTACAAGCTGATTTATTAGGAGAAAGTGAAGGGACACTAGTTTGTGACCACTATCCAAGACTTGATATCGTTGAAGACTCCTTCTCGCCAAGTCATGCATAGGTGAAAAGAAAAACTCCTTCACAAAGACACTTAACTCTCAACAGCAGTAGATGCTTTACATTTCCATATCATCAAGAAATCCATGTTAGTAGTGTCGTGTCATGTCATGTCATGTCATGAGTGGTCATATGCCACATCACTATTGTGGATAATATATATTGTATTCAAAATGTATTATAAAGTGGAATTCTAAAGGACAGACATGGAATGTAAAGAGTCATGTAAGTTTAAAGGTAATAGGAATAAAAACATTCATGATGGTAATCAAAGAGTCACCATTGCATATATATACTCCCTCATTTTATGAGTAAAGGAATTTTTCACCTTTGCTCTACCAGTAAAGCACTAGAGAGATAAGCTAGTTCTTTTGTGGAGTAAGGAGTGGCTCCAGTGGTCCACTATTGGAGCTAGTGATGTTGATTGTACATATGTGTCTTGGAACTTTTACTTAATAACAGAAGCCTTTCAAGGCCAAAACGTTCTTCATGCATGGATTATGAACATTTGTAAGACTATTATGCGGATGTTTGTACTTCGTGTTTTCTTTCACATGTGCTAAGGTATTTGAACTATTTCAATTATTTTAGTACTTATCAATTGAGAATATGTTGTAATGGTTGTTATTATTGTCGCATCCTTGTGGAATATTCTGCATGATATCAGGAATACCTTTCTTAATTGTTGGTTGTAATGACTGTTGCATCCCTTGCATGTATAAAAACTCTTCCACACACACACACACACATATAGTGATAGTTATAGTTATACAGAAATTAATTGATGTTATATGCAACTTTATATCACAAGTGAATATCACGCCATTAGATTTGGTAAAAAAAATAATATTATAGGTTTAAGATCACCCAAGCCCAAATGCATTACTATAGGTAAATAAGGATACAAGAATAAAGGTAAAAAAAAATGTTGTAAAAGGGAAATTGTTATTAGTGTTGATATGATTGATAAGGTATCATTATGATATAGAGGGACAAGTGAGTGGGGAGAGGTAAGGGCAGAGATTGAGAGGGATGGGGGGGCATGCACGAGTGGGGTGAAGAGATAGAAATAAAGAGAGGTATATATAAGGGATACACACATTTGGGAATTGAAACAGAGAATTCGGATATAGGAGGGATACATATAAAGTATGGACAGGGAGAAGGAAGAGAGAGATAAATATATAGATGTAGAGTGCTTATCAAATGGGTAATAGGTGGAGAGATAGAAAGAGGGAGACACAAAGAGAGAGAGAATGGAGATAGACGTTGTAAGAAAGAAATATAGATTGTTAACTGGAGAGGGAGACATGAGAGAATAGGTAAATTGAGATATAGGTAAAATAATGGATATGGATAAACGAGTGATAGAAATGGGTAGAGAGAGGGGGTGATTGGGGGAGAAACAAAGGAGATAGAATCATTTCATAAATATAGAGAGAGGGATATAGGAAGGAGACCGATATTGGGTGGGTGAGAGAGATAGAGAAAGGAAGGGATATGGGAGGGAGATATACAATAGGGGAGAGAGAGATGGGTAAGGGAGAGAGAATGAGAGAGATATGGAGGAAGGAAGAGAGATTGAGAGATGTGGGAAGTAAGAGAGAGAAAGAGAGATATGGGGAAACAGGGAAACATGGAGAAATATAAAACGAGGGAAATATAGGAAGGGATAGAGAAGTGAATGAAAAACAGACAGGACATAATCCAAGGGCCGAGAGAGGAGGAAAACATGCAGAGAGAAAGAGTGAGAACAAGTTGGAGGGTTAGGGAGAGACAAGGGCCCCTGATGAAAGAGAGATATAATGATAGAGGAAGAATTAAGGCATAGATAAAGAAGAGGATAGGGAGAGATAAAATAATTAAGAGGGGGGTCGATATGGAGGGAGCATGGTAACGATTAGGAAAGCAAGGAAAGTGATAGAGAAAGTGAGAGAAATGGAAAAAACGATATGGGAGTGAGCCATGCAGAGGTAGACTGAGAGAGTGAGAGAGGGAAAAAATTATATAGGATGGAGAGATACAATGAGAGAGAGAGAGAGAGAGAGAGAGAGAGAGAGAGAGAGTTGAGGAAATATAGAAAAGGCTAGACATATAGAAAGATGAAGGTGTAGTGGAAGAAATAAAAAGTAGGAGATACTAAATGAAGGAGAGAGAGGTTGGGGGAGAGAAAATATGGAATTGAAGGGAAGGGAGAAAGAAAAAGGGATAATGGAAGAGAGAAAGATGAAGTGGGGGAGTTAGTAGGAGAGAAAGGGAAATTTAGTGAATGAGAGAGACAGGGATATATGTAGAATACATAAAGATAGAAAGGAAAAGAAAATGATATATATGGGGGATTGAGAAAGGGAAGAGAGAGGGTGAAAAGGACTAATATTGTGGATGAGAGGTGGGGATATTGGGGAGGAGGGAGGAGGGTGTGATAAAGAGATAAGAAAATATAGATGAGAGAAGGGGGAGATTATAGAGAAATTGTATGTAAAGGATACAAGGGGTAGAGAGAAAGTGAAGAAGAGAGCAAGAGACAGAGGGGGATAGGGAAAATTATAAATAGAGGGATATTAGATGGAGACATAGGGAGGAAGTGATATATGGACTAAAGGATAAGGAAATGTTGAGAGGGATATAGGGTGAAATTGTGTGTGAGAGAGAAATATATGAAGATATGAAGAAAGAAATGAAAGATAGAGAGGGACAAGAATTAGGGAATGAGAGAGAGATATAGAATTATGGATAGAAATATGGGGAGTGATAGATAGGGGTTGAGAGAAGGGGACCTTAGGGGAGAGACATATAGGAGGGAGACAAAGGAGGAAAGAGATATACATAAACTAAGAGTGATAGAGAGATGCAGAGAGATAAGTGGGAACCTTAGGGAATACAGGGAGATATAAATGTCGATCAACGAGAATTAAGAAATATGGGAGAAGATGCAAGAACCAACACACTCATGTCATATAATGGATTCTCATTAATAAAATGTGTGTGTTAGAAACACACAAACTATTAAGTTCCTAAATATTTGGCCAAAACACTTTTTTATGAGGTGCATCATATGGTTTAGGTTTTGAATGAAAAAAATCTTGTTTAACCAAAAACACATGTTTTTTTACAATTTTTGTATTTTCAACCATTAATAGGTCTCGCTCCTCTTAGCAGAGCATGCAGAAAAGACAAAGCATCACATTTGCTTCGAAGATGCAGAAGTTATTACAAGGATAGACCATTTCCACCATAGAAAGTTAAGGGAGGCCTTAGAGATCGAAAAGAGGCCTGTCAACCTCAACATGGATGATGGGTGGAGTCTTAGCAGATGTTGGATCCCGGCCCTTCACTCTTAGTCTTTGGTTTTCTTTCCTTTCTGTTCTCCTTTGTTTCCTTTCTTCTCTATTTTTTGTTTTATTCTTCCCTTTTTTTTCTTGATTTTATTTTTATTTATTTATTATTATTATTTATTTAATTACTTATCATTAGTATTTATTTTTAATATTATTATTTTTCATTCATTTATTTTTATCTATCTATGTTAATTTTCATTTTTTATTTTTATTTCTATCTATCTTTATTTAGTTATTTTATTTTTATATTTTTATTTTCATTTTATTTATTTACTTTTGGTTTTTACTTATTTATTTAAAAAAAAATTATTTATCTATTTATGTATTTTATCTTAGTGCTTTTTTTTTAATTAATTATATATAAATATTTATTATATTTAAAATATTTTAATTATTAATAGAATACAATAATAATATTTCAACTATTATTTTCCATATTCAGTCAAATTATCCGTTATGGAATAATTCTTCTTTGATTGTTATTATTTTTTGTTCATTTATTTTTATTTTATTTTTATCTGTCTTTATTTATTTATTTTATTTTTATTTTCATTTTCATTTTCATTTTCATTTGATTATTTTTACTTATTTATTTATTTATGTATTTATCTTAGTGCATTTTATTTTTATTTATTTATTTATTTTAAATTAATTATATATAAATATTTATTATATTTAAATCTTTTAATTATTAATAAAATACAATAGTAATAATTCAACTATTATTTTCCTTATTGAGTCAAATTATCCATTATGGAATATAATAACTCTAATATTATTTTATCTTTGAAGTTCGTGATTCAGTCTAATTATCTTTTTTGGAATAAGAGCTAGTCAGTGTTTCCTATCTATTTAAACTGTGTCCTAGATAAGATTTCTCATCTTGTCCTGAACCACAATAGCCACAATATCTATAGAATTCAACTTCTATAGCATTTACTCTTTTAATATGTCCATGGAAGAAAATATAGATAATAGTCATAAAAACAGTAAGAGATGACTTTAAGTTGTTTAAGTTGTTTAAGTTTTGGAAGACCTATAACTCTTTACTCTTTAAGACGGCCAGGAGACTTGATTTCCTACGAGAAAATTGAGGTTAAAAGTTGTAAATTTCTATAATGTGCATTTTGTATTATGAATAGAAAATAAAAATACCCAACTAAATTTTAAAAAAAAAAAAAAATTAAAAAAACATTGTTTATTTCTCCTTTATGTTTGAATTCATTAATTTATTTAAAGATAAAAAATGAACTAACCCTAAAATATATGAATAACTGAGAACTAATTTAAAATTTTTTTGAATATTAATCTAACAATAAAAGCTAATGATTAACATAGTCAATTTAATGTTTCTACGTGTTTATCAATTAAAAAAAAAATAAACATTAAAATTAACGATCCTCCATGTGTTATTTACCATCATAAAATTTTGTTTAAAAAAAAGTCCGTTTTAAAAAAAATATGCATGATGCTTAAAAAATAAATTGTATATCAACGTTAAAAAGTGGCATCTCTCATCTCCAAAAGTATCTCAAAAAAATAGATCTGAGTGATAGTTGAGAATATTAATAGAATTTAAAAATTATACATAGTATTTTATTACTTCACTGAACCATGACGTAGCTCTATTTTGTGTGATGGTCTTGATGATGAGAGTTCTTATTATGTATAAATATGAGAATAAATATTTTCCAACTATAACAGAGATGTGAGAATCTTATATATGAAAAATGATAGGTTTAATAGTTTAAAAATGAAGAAGACTGGGAAGAATAAATATGATGTGATGCCAATATTAAAAAAAAAGGCAACCCTATAACCATTTTAACCGGATTTGTACAAAGTTGCATGGTTTTCCGGCATATTGAAACGTATGGAGGAGATTGAAAAGTATGGAGTAGATGGGTTAAAGCAAATCTATGTTCGTAACGTTCCATTACTCATTAGCAAAAATAAAAAATAAAAAAGAATTATATATATATATATATATATATATATATATATATATATATATATATATATATATATATAATTTTATTAAATTTTAAAAATATTTGAAATTTGTATTTCAAAATGTATATAATAATAATAAAAATAAAAATAAATAAATAAAATAAATTGCAATGTAAAACAAGGCTATAAGGTAGTTACTACTTGCTCCTTAATTTAAATAGGGTAATGTTGCAATGTGATCTTGAAAATGTCTATGGGTAGCTATTACATGCTGGCATACAACATGGTTAAAATTTGTCATATGTTCAATTGGGTCGCTATTTTTTCACATTCTCTAAATGGACTAATTGAAAAGGTGCAAAAAACAAAGCCAAATTAGTGGTGTTTCATATAATATATATGTGTGTCTAAGTATGCATGGAATTTAACAAATGCTACATAGTAGTTATTACCTGCGATTTAGTTTAGTTTAGTTGGTTATAGTTAAATGATGGATCAGAATTGAATTATAATATAATATTAGAAATCATATAATATATAAGGTATAATAAGTATATGTGAATACTTATAAAATAAATAGATATCTTATCCTTAATATACTCCATTATAATTTATTATTAAAAATAATTTATTGATAAATATTTTTGTTGGTAAAAATTAATATTTATATTAGCTATTTGGTTAATTAAATTAAATAAATCTATGGAAAATAATAAAGGTTTTCAATAAATTGATTTTGTTGTTATTAGACAAAATTTATAGCTATCAAGTAGTTATCAATCTAATTGTAAATAAATACGGGGATAATGTTATTAATTTTAATTTAAATCACTTCCTTTACTTATAAGCAATTAAACTTATTTTATTATAAATTATATTTTTTATTATAAATTATAATTATAATAGCTAAATAATAATAATAAAAAATGATATTTATAAATTTACACAAAAATATAAATAAAAATCTCAAAAAAAAACATAGTCAAATTATATCAATAGCAGATGGAATGTGAAATTCCAGCTGTCTCTTTGTCTTATATCAATGGCAAATGGAATGTGAGAGGATCAAGGAGCCAAACATTAATACAAGACTTTGTACCCATGCATCCAGGCAGTGGCTATAAATAATGGATCTGGCTCCTGTACCATCAATTCGAAGATTAATACAATACTTTGTACACCTGCAGATTGCCTGAGATCAAAGATCTTAAAAACTGTAGCGTCATTGCTAGTACGTTCTGATCAGGGATAAGACAATAACAATCTTTGTATTTAATCCAGCCGCACCATCTATCGCCAATAACAAATAATGAAATGAAGTTAGTACCTAATCTTAATTTAAGATTCAATAGATAAAAAAACAAATTAAAATAATTAAAATAAATAAACAATATTAAATCTTATAGTTCAACCATGACAAAAAAATATTTTTTTTTGAAAAAAAACCCAATTAATGTGGCTATCAAGCCTAACCTGATGCGTAGTTACCTGGAAAGTGACCTGTATTCCCTTACAACCCAACATGTTACACATTAATATATAATGTATATTTTTATGTTTTGATAATACCTAGGATACACTTCCATCCTCTTCAAAATTGCATATAAGAGTTCGTGCTTTTTCTTTTGTCCTTGAGTACGATCTAAGTAGGATTATTCAATTCTGCCATAAACGCCAATTTCGTTCACTCAGTTTTTGTTACAACACCCCACCTTCTGAAATGACAAACACTCTTTTTTCTCACACACTTCTAAAACATTGGCTAAACATTGGCTTAAGCAGTAATATTTTTCCATCAATACTTTTCGAAACTTTTGACGTTGAAATAGGAAACTCTATTATCTTTATTTTTTTACACAGTGAAACAATAACTTCTTTATGGAGAATTATGAAACGGATGCATGTCGATAGCAAATTCGGGATCACTGGAAAATGAAATTAAAAATTAGGCCCTTCGTTGGATTGATTCCGTCAAACTCAAGATAAAATTGGATTCCTCCTTTCTCTTCATTCCGAGCTGCTCATACTGAGAGGCCGACTTATATACAAAGTTGTGCCTTTATCAGCTTCCTCTACCGGCCGGTGGGCGATTGCTTCATCTGGAAGCAAGACAGATACGGAAGTGCTTTTGTAGCATGATTGGGGATGTAAATAGCATAAATAGAATTGAAAATTTATTCAGGAGGTCAAAGAACAAGCTATAAACAGAGGCACCCATAAACGTTTGTCCATGACCTGACCTATTTGTTGGGCTCGCACTGACCTGACCTCTTGTCCATGATCTGACCATCCTCTTTGACTGGACACACTGGTTGTGTTAGCTCTCTTGTCCATTTTCTTGAACTAGACTGGTTGGGCGACCACGTTCAAAAGGGCCCAGTTCCATTCATTGATTCTGTGTCTTCAGGGCCAAAACGTTGTGGCTTCGGAAAGCAAAGCTCCACAATTTCCCATTCAATGGTGGGATATTATTTAATCTTGTTTTCCCGAAATCATGTAGGTGGTGTTATTGAGCCCAGAAGCTTATTCTTCTAAGCTCCAGTATGAGACGACCGGTAAGAAATCAAAATTATGTTTTAAAGTGAAAAAAAATCTTGGTTATAAAAATTATAGAGGAGATTTAAATAAATTATTTGAAGATTTATGTTATCTAATTTATGTTTATATTGAGTATATATATATTTATATATAAAAAATAATAATTATTAAAATAAAATATTTTAATGTTGTATATAAAAAAAAATATTCAATATGATTTATCAATAAATTATTGTAATATAAATTAATATAAATATTTACATAGAAATATATTAATAATAAAAAATCATTTTAATTTGGACTAATAAAATTGTATGGATATATTATGAAAAACAAATTTCTATGTTTAAAAAGTATATCTGGTTCTATATATAATGATACCAAATTAAAATAAACACACAATACAACAGAGAATCGTGAGACAAAACTCACTGAATAATTGAATTCAACTGCATGATTACCTTACATTTATATAGCAGATTGCACTCACCTAATCTTCCTGAAGAAGAGGAAACAAACCTAATGGAACCAATTTCTAAATTAAGCTCTCGTTCAACAACTCAAAACTAAATCTATTTCTGCATTAATCTAGATTATTCTCACACTTATATAGCATTTAAAAATACTATTTAAATAATGAAAAATAATACATTATGATAGTGATGATGATGATGATTAATGTCCACTAAGACTAAATTTGGTCTATCAGACCTATAATTTTGTTAGTTTTTAATTGTGTGGCTTCTTGTCTTTCTTGGGGAGATTGGTGTTATAGCATTCTTTTTCTTCTCATCGGTCTTCTAATTTCCTTTATCTTGTCCCTCTTTCATCTCTTCTGATTTTCGTGACATTGATGTCTTATCTTCAGGATCTAGGAGATTTGCTTTGCAACAGAATGAAGATTTCTTTTGCGCGGTATTTGAATCCTCATAATCGTTGATGCTTGAGGAGTCATCTAGTTTGTATTTTTTGTTGTTGGGCGGGGCTTTCCCCCTGCTTGTCTTGAGGGTTGTTTCCTTCTTTCCTGATTTCTTGCGATTCAGAGTTTTCTGGAGAGTATTCTTCCTTGATGACAGTGTAATGTTCTTTTTGTGCTTCTTCCCACCATGTAGATCTATGGTGATTCTTTTGAGCATAATTTTTCTGGGAGACTTTTAGGCAATTTTTAGCTAGATGCCCTGTCTCAAAGTAGGATCGACATCTAAAGAGAACATTGTCATAGTCGAGTTTCTGGTTCCTTAGGATTATTTCAGTTGAGAATCCAACACTGAAATCCATTTCTACACAGATGCGTGCATAGGTGGTTCTAACATATTCCTCTATTTCTGGGCACTGCAGTAAAATTTTCCAATGACTTTTAGCGAGGAGATTCCAGAGAAGCAAAGGTAGGTTTGGCAATCTAAACCAAACTGTTGCTGAGGTTGTTGAGGTTATGACTGTTGTTTAAGGATCGAACGATAGGTTCCATGGCTTCATGAATAGGCCCAAGTTTTCCCAAAACCAAGGGCCGGAATCTAAAATGCATTGTCTTCTTTCCAAGTTTTCAAAATTTAGTATAAAGAAACCCTTAACATAGGGTAGATATTAATGTCATCAGAAATGAGAGGCTTCCATACCTCTAAGATCCAACTGTGGAGCGTTGTTAGCCACGGCCAGAAGCCATTAAAATGGTGGATTAAGTCACTTTCAGAGAACTTCAAAGCTTCATCCACTGAGGCCTTGACCACTTGCACAATGGGAGCTGAGGCTTCACTGACAATATGGATAGGAGCTTGAATCTGAAAAGCTACAGGGCTGACAATTATTTTCGCGAAGCTAGAAGCCATACTAGACCCAGAAAAAAAAAAGATCTTACATGGCAGACCCAAAAATTTTTAAATACTTCGCACCGCAGACTATCCACACAAATAAATTAAATCTGCAAACTATGAATTAATTCACAAACTATAATCTCGCATCGCACCGCAGACTCTGTAAACATTGACTTATTTTTCTCCCACAGCACTGCAGACTCTTAATAGAACAATGCCGGAGTTCATGAGACACATTATAAAATCGGAGATCGGAGTTACGCTTAAAAAATAAATTGTACATAAGAAATTTAATTTCTTTCCATATTCAATTTATAGTTAAAAATAATCGATATTCGATATTGATATATATAAAATGAAAACACATTAAAATGAATTATAGGCAAAAGCTGTTAAAGAATTAATCATTCGGTTAGTTTATGGGTAGTTCTAGATTAGTTAGTGATTAGTTTCCAGATTCAGTTTATGTGTAACTGTTTCTGAATTGTATAAATGTACGTTTCTCCTTTCAATAAAATGGTATGTAGTTCCGTTGTGCTCTGCCATTCTCTGCTGTCTCCTTTGTTAATTTGACATGGTATCAGAGCCGAGAGTTGATCATCGTTGGAGAAGCAGAGAGTATTGGGCTTTGGGATGACATTGAAAAGGCGTTGTCCGAGGTAAGCGGTGCTCGCAGAGTTAACAGTAGTGGAAAATAGATTCAAGGTCAAGGACTTATCAAAATCGTCTTCATTTGGGTTTGTTTTTTCTTTATTTTGGTGACTGCCACTACTGAACGAATACCTGTAGGTGACATTTTCTGTCGACTGACGAGTTTTTGACAGTAAAAGCGTGGCATTTAGAGTGAGAAAAACTTTGTTTCAATCTGAGTTGTTTGCATACAGTGAGACTGTCGAGCATTTGAATGTCTATGTGTGACATTTGGAGTGGAGATTCTGCTGTAAGTCGAGAGATTCGACGCATTTATTCGAATCGAATTCAAACCATCAGAAAACCGGTGCGCGGTGCGAGTTGAGAACCTCTCCTGCGTATGGAAAGTATGAACCTCTCCTGCGTATGGAAAGTATGAAGAAGATTGCTGAGGTTTATCTTCACGGAAGAGTATGATTGCAATCTCTGCTCCGCATGAAGTAGCAAACTGACTGGCTTTGGTGAAGATGCTAGTTTTCAGAGGATAGAAGCGGTTCTGCCCTGTACCCATGTTCTCAATTTTTTCTAATCGTGTTTTTGTTTTGGCTCGTTTTACACGCTCTTTCTGTCCATGATTCCATCCAAATAGATGACAGCGGCCGATTAATGAATGTATTAAAGAAATTACAGATCACATACTTTTCGACAGGTACTAATATTTCTCAGCAGATCATCCGATTCGTGAATTTTGGTTCTTTATCAAAAAAAAGAAAAAGAAAAGCAGAACTGTGGCTTAGCATGATTTCTTGGCAAAACCAAAGATGGCCTGCTTGCAGAGGAAAATTTGAGAGGTTTGCTTGGCAGTCCTGTGATGATTGTCTCGTTTATCACTAACAGCAATTTTGGTAAACTAAAAATCAGAGAATGTACCGCTTATTTAGAATTTGCCATCTGGTTAGTTGCAAAAATTTCGTTTTTGGATAGCAATGCCTGGGTGTATTCTGCAAATTACAAAAGGTATGTAACATCATGTTGCATATGTTGTGTTGTTAATCTAATGATTTTGAAGAATTGTTGGAAGAGTCACGAAGTAAATTTAATTACCAGCGACACATCCTTCCCTTGCATTAGTATGCTACATTTGTTACAAAACAGAGTAGTGAAAGAAAAATTGCTATTTTTTGTTCTGCCTTCATCGGTTCTGCATCTGTCAGTTTTTGAGGGTTGTTAGTTTTGAAGTCGGGTCTCGAATTTATTTTCAAACCAGAGTTTAACCAGTGAAACAAAGTATGCAGAGGATTGTTTAAAGGGCATGAATGAAGTTGAAGTTTGCATGAATGAAGTTGAAGTTTTTTTAAAAAGAAGAGGGCTGTAATTTTTAAAAGATATTTTTAAGATTTTGGAGGAATTAATTTAAAATTCGAAGAGTGAAAAAGTGAGTGAGAAAGTGATAGTGTTAAAAGCTTGTCAAAGTATTGTTTTAGTACAGAAATTTTGGAAGTTTGAAAGCTTTGTTTTACTACAGAAATTTTGGAAGTTTTGGAAGCAATATATTAGTACGGAAAATTTGGAAGTATACTCATTTGTTTGTGGAAGTCAAGCAAAGAGTTTGTTGAATCCCACTGTGTTCAGTCACGAGTGGATGATGTATGCGAAGAAAGTGTAGAACGAGACGAAGATGTTTGTTGAATCCCACTGTACACAGTTACAAGTGGACGAAGATTTGTTGATACCCCACTGTACACAGTTACAAGTGGACGAAGATTTGTTGATACCAGCAACATGGATCGCTGATGAAGATTTGGTGATTCCAGCAACAGAGCTTGCTGACGAAAGTTTGGTGATTCCAGCAACAGATCTTGCTGACGAAAGTTTGATGAAACCAGCGACACAGTTTGCTGATGATGACTTGTTGATTCCAGCAACACAGCTTGCTGATGATGAGATCGTAAATCCAGCAATGCAACTTGCTGATGAAAATTTGATGGTTGATGTTAACTTTGATCATGAATTTTTGACTAATGATGACTGGTTGCAGATGATGCAACAAAAATATGATATTGACGTGATGTTATTTGGTGAGATTTCCTCACTGCAGTTAGTGGAAGACAATTTGTTCGCAGCATTACAGGTTAGTGGGAAGGAAACAGAGAAAGATGCAGAAGCAGAGAAGGAAGCGCAACAGCAGAAAGCTGTCACTGCAGAGCAGAAGGAAACAGAGATAGAGGCAGAAATAGAGAAAGAATCGCAACAGGAGAAAGCTCTCATTGCAGAGCAGAAAGAACAGAACCAATGTCGTTCTGAAAATATTTTGGATTCTGATATTGATTTTCAATGTGCAGGTACACAAAATGATTATGAAGAAGAGTTAAAGTTTATTGAAACATGGCTTGCAACACCATGTCTGGATGAGAACTACACAGAAGATGTAGAAATGAATGTTGAAGATGACATGCATGATGAACATGTCAATGAAATTTTTATGCATTGGAGTTTTGAAGAAATAAGACATTATTCTAGTATTATGTTGCAGCAGATTGATCATGAAAACCATAATATGGAAGACAGTATGTGGCAGCAGCCCACATTTCTTGAAGATGTCCAGGACATGCTTAGACAACCTGGAATTGTAAAAGACCTGCACCAGCGAATGAAAAGTCTGAAAAGTCTGAAGTTTGAACAATACAATAAGACGAATATGAGGAAACAATTTAGAGGCTACAGAATTTGGAAGAAAAGAAGAAGAAAGTCAAATCTAGTTGAAAGTCAAGAGACTTCTCTCTGACTTCGGAAATATAAAATGAATTTCAATGTCAAAAGTTAGGAATAAAATAATGTAACCCTCAAGATTAAGAGGGGGTGTTAAAGAATTAATCATTCGGTTAGTTTATGGGTAGTTCTAGATTAGTTAGTGATTAGTTTCCAGATTCAGTTTATGTGTAACTGTTTCTGAATTGTATAAATGTACGTTTCTCCTTTCAATAAAATGGTATGTAGTTCCGTTGTGCTCTGCCATTCTCTGCTGTCTCCTTTCTTAATTTGACAAAAGCACCATAATCGATTTCAGTTGTGGAGTTTTCGGCATGGTTGCTGGTATGACCGATCATGTTTCTGCCATGGAGATTACATTGTGACCATCTTTTACTCTTTTGACTGTGCTTTCTTATAATTTATTCTAGAGATCACAATATATCAAAAAAATATGGTAAATATTGGCTCAGAATTTGCTAATATTTCTTCTTATATTCAAAACTTTTAATGATTTTAACTATATTATAAAATTCAAATTCAAACCTAGTAATTGTGATCAGATGGCATATCTCAAACATTTGTTTTAATGTAAACCAAGGTTTGTGCAAGTATTGAGAGATTCAAATTTTAATGAAGGTATGTGTCAATATGTATATATTTATATTAATCAATGTATGTAACATTGATATAGCTAGAGACAAATAAGAATTCTACGCTATATTATCTTACAACTATATATATATATATATATATATATAAAACAAATTACTTTATCCTGGAATACTAAATACAATTGCTTCAAACGTTGATTAACGATTGTGGGCATACTTGGATTCTCATGCAGATCTAAATTATATTGTGGTTTTCGTCCTGTTATTTGTGTTGTACTACTCAATATCTTGATTTTTTATAAAGATTCTAAGAAATTGGGTTCGATTTTCTCTTACTATTCAACCCTACTACGGTTGATATGTTGAGATTTGTAAGAATGGTCATATGTTTAACCAAGGCGCATATCAGTCGTATTTTGAAATCATTAAATCATTAGATTCATGGTATGTTCAATTTACATGTTCTCGACAATGTTATGACACCCGGAAGAAAAAGGAAACAAAATACCCAGCCAAACTACTATAGGAAACAGCGCTCTAAAAAAGAAAAAGATAATTTACATCGAAAATTGGTGCTGTATTGCATTCTCATAAATCAATATTAACAAACAGTACTCTATAACAACAACGTTCTATTACATACAAAATGCCAACGGCTATCAAATCAAATGGCGCTTAAACTTTCTTGATCCTTTTCCGTTTACTGGTTGACTCATCTTCGTTCTCTTCCAGCTTGCTGTATGTACGTGTCGTGCTACATGTGGGCAACTCATCAACGCCACCCTGAATCTCCTCCCGATTGTCATCTTTCGTTTTTATCAAAGTAGCAGCCACCGGCGATCCAAGTGCATTGATATCCGCAAAACCTCTGGTACTGAAGTTCTCCCGCGGGCTGGGCAAAGAATGAAGAGGTTCTTTCGTTCTGAACAATGTAAAGACCAGCTTGCTGATACCCACGGATTTTGGAGGTTGATATCCAATCAGATACCGAAAGCGGCCGGCTAGTACTCGCGCATCAGAAAGAAAGAAGTTAGCGTTGTAAGTCATTCACTTCGTCGATTTTGTTGCAAATGCAGAGGAAATAAAATACAAATTTCACACCCAAAATATAAACACAAGAGTTGTTGATCCATTTTGATAAATAAAACACAAACTTCTCACACACAATATAATTGTGGCTTTTATATTCATCACACAAACTTGATATATTACAATAAACTATAACCTTTTCCAACTAACCACTAGCCTAATATAACTTAACATGCAACTCACTAAATTCATCTAACTCTTAACTCTACTGAAATCAACCCTCTGACTCTCTAAATATAACAAACCGTTCAAGCTGGACTGGATTAGCTATTTTCAAAGATTTCAAGTTCAAAGAATCGAAGACAAATGTGATACCTTCATGACGGCGAGGTTAAGGACATCAGTTAACATCCTGTGCAACTTAGGATTAATACTGTTATTAGGAAATCATTTAAAGCATTCTTGTTGCATGTTATCGCAAATCTGAATAGAGCTCAAGATGATTATAACACACCCATACTCGCCACCGGGAACGTCGGGATTCGTCATAATCTGATTAGGAATTTATGAAAATGGTAAAATTCGATAGTCAGGTTGACCTAATACAGTATATAGATAAACATTGCGGAATAATTATGACGAAATAGTCACTAAATTTACCATTGTTATGAATGTGGGGTTCCTCAAGGATTCCGCTATCCCATGACTATCTGGAGTGAAACGGAATTCAATTGTTCTTGTTCGGTGTTGCACGTCAGCAAACGATATTTCTTCACGTAAGCCGATTCGTTTATTGCCTTAGTGTATATAAATTTCCATATGAGGATTGAAATCGTCAACAATGCGCTGGATAACTCCTGCCTCCACAAACTCCTGCTTTAGCTTCTCCATTATTTGGACAAGTAATACACTACCATCTGCAATCAAGAAGAATGAAAGATTAGAAAAGCGTACGATGAAAAGTCCGAATCCATACTTGAATTCTTGTCGTTTAACCGAAATGATCAGAGAGAACGTGACCTTGCATACGATTTAGACCGTTCCAAAGCCGTTGCTTGCGATTTTGACCGTTACAGATCCGGTGGATCGAGACTTGGAAGTATCGGGTTATATGCCCTAATATAAAATAAGTGATACACGTCGTGTTGGGAATGATAATAGTGATAGAGGTTGAGGTAAAATAATATTCCTATAAAGTTTACGGTTGCTGCTGTCTTTCTTTTTCATTTGGTTGTATGCATGTATGTGTCTTTTGTTTTAATTATATATATCGTTTTTAACTATTAGATTATATTTTAAGTAAAAAACTTACCGTAGAAATCACATGGAATTTTTTTTTCATATATATTTAACCTATAGATTAGTATTTTATTGGTTATTGTTAAAAAAAAAATTATTATTTATAAACTAGTAATTTATTATAGAAATTAAAAAAATATATTATTTATAAAGTAGATTGTTCTCCTGAACCATATCCATATCAGAGGTATGGTTTTGAAATGATTAGACAAAATAATTTCTTATGTGATTTTTACAAAAATCTTTTTACTTATTTGATTATGGATCAGAAAAGCCTTAATTCAGAAATATTACTTTATATATTTATATGTGTAAATTTGGTTTAACTATTAGAAAAACTCTTTAGCTTTTATATTTCTATATAATTGGATCATCGCATATAAGTTTAATGTAATTTTAAGATGTGAAATATTATTTTTTATTTTTAATAATAATATTTTAAAGTGAATTTTCAAAGTATTATTTATGTTAAATTTATATTTTAATTTAAATTTTCTTTTATTGTTTTTTTCTAATTTTTTAATTATAATTATATGAAAAATATTGCATGCAGGTTGAGTATCTTTCTATGAATATTGCATGTGGCATGTATATGTAGGGACTTCCAAACACCATATCACATACATCAAGGGGAGCTACATCTAGTTCTTCTTTATATGATCAACTCTCCATACTTAATTACCCATCTCAATGGATATGGGCTCAGATGATCACAAACTTTCAATACTAATTTTGTGATCATCTCCGTTGTAATGTGATTTGCCTATGATCTTGAGTCGAGGAAAGCATCACTCTTTGTCTTGTTGACATGTATATTTATGTGGAATACATTGGTATTTTCTTTCTCTTCTTTTTGTTGAAGGATACTCATATTCATCTCCTAATGCACTGACATATTGATGATCCTATCATCAACATCCTAGCCACTTCCAGCATGGTTGTTTGAATTAGTGGTCAGGAAATTCTTCTTCTTATTTCCTTTCATTTTTCTCTTTGGGTCAAGCTTTGGATTCAACTTGCAACACTTCTCCTCTGATTGATAGTCAATGTTGTACTGATTGTAGTGGTTGTTGGGATCCTTGCACTAGTGTCATATGGCTAGGATCATTTTATCTTTTCTCCCTTTCCACTTAATCTTTTCTTCCTCAGAATTATCCTCGTGTTGCTTCTTCTTAAAATCTCTTGTTTTTCCTTTCTTCGGGCCTATGTTCTCTAGGTACTTTTTCTGTACACAAGCCTTGTCTATCAGTCTAGGCTTGGACAATATTACTTTCATCTGCATATGGATGTGTAGGCCCACCAGATACTTGAGAAGTACATCTAGGATCTTTTGGGAGATACCCAACATTATGGTCATTTTCTTTTTCTGTGCGGTTTGCTCATGTATAATCAATTGTTACTTTCCTGAAATAGTGCCACAAAATCCATTGGTCCTATGAATACCTAATAATGTAAATTTGTGACTTTATGATGGTTTTGATGTCCTCCGCTTAGTAATTAAATGATATCCCTCCAACCTCAAGGTCTCTGGGTGGCTTTCCCACCACGTCACTGCATGGCCCTCAGACACACAAATTAAATATTTTGTTCCTCATTTATATGATGAACACTAAAATACACTTCTAATTGTTGCAACAAGTGATTTAGCATAAGGGAATAAATCTCACCTTCGTATAGCTTGATATCGACCTTTGTTATCATTTTGAATATGGACTCTCAATAATTCACACCACTCAAATTGGTTTGATCTCTTTTAATTATTTTCTTTGGTTGGTTCTCCATTTCCTCTCGATCTCATAATATCCCATCTAATCTATATTTTGTGTTATAAACCCTATATTATCTGAGTAGACTGAGCTTATTTTTTAAGGTCGACATGAGTATATCTATATTGTGACTTACATCTGTAACTTATGCTTCAATCCACGAAAACATGTCCTCTACAAGATCATGATGTTTATTCATTGATTCATCAACCACGACAATGATTTTTTTACCTTTGGATTAGTTGATATAGATCCCCTAAAAATATCCACAATATACATAAAGAAATTTACTATAATTCCAATTTGATCAATAAATTTTCATAGATATTCCATGGGATAGATGGCCGCAATAGATTTAATAAAAATATATTTAAAAAAATTGAAATATACATTATTAGGGTTTTATTTTACTTTAGATTTTTGTATGTATATTACTATTAATTGCATATGCATGTAAATTAAAATTATTAAAAAATAAATAAAATAAAAATAAAAACAAACATATAAATATTTAACATAAGACATAACCTAAGAAACCCTTTCAGGAGAAAACCCCATCTAGAAGATGAGGTCGTCGTACTCTCTCTCTCAATAGAAATGACTATGAGTATAAATAAGTATCACCAATGGACTAAGAGCTATTATTGTGCAGAAATAATTTAATTTTTATCTATACCTATCCCTCTTGGATACTTTTTCTCATCTATTGAAAAAATTCACTCGAAAAATGGAACTCATTTTCCTCCTAGTGGCATGGTTACAAGAAATCACGATAACCTACTATTGGTTAGGTTTCATTACATCAATTCTTAACTAGAACTATAATGTGGACTCTTCTAGGGTATTATTCATTATAACCACATCGCTAGAAACATCTCCATGAGTTATTGTGGTTGAGTTTGCATCCTTTCAAATTATGGTTGTGAAAATATGAAGCGAAACTTTTGAGTGGCATAACTTTTGAATACATACTTCAATTGAGGCGACTGTTACACCAATGCAAAGGCCTAGGTATGTATATATTAGAAGAATGTGTGACACTTATGAAGCAACATTTTACTCCGAAAAAACATCATTTAATTTCTAAAAATTCTCATAGAAGGTTTTAGACCCAGATTTCCCAAACCGATTCTCGTATGTAAAAATGGTCCTGGGGGTTGATTCCATCACTTATTCCACTATGAAATCATAAATGTGTATGAAAAATAATACTAATGTAACAAAGTTTTGTGCCCAAACAATTTATTTTAATGCCTCAAAATTATTTCGAAATTTTTTATACCCTAATTTTCCAAACCAGGTCCTCCTGGGAAAAGTGATGTTGTGAGCTCATTGTCCCTCTTTTCCCATTGTAAAATAATTGATATGGATGAAAAAAATAAAATGATACAATCCAAATAACACCTCCCATTTTTTAATTCTTTTGATCCCCAAAATCTTATACTAAATGAAGTGATGAAACCTTCCAAACACCTTTTGTTAGGTGTACCATTTAACCTTGTCTAGATGTTGTCCTTTCAACCCCTTCTACCAAAGCCGATGCTTCTCGCGTCTTGTCGTTCTAGAATTTTTCCACAAAATTTTATCCTCTATTAACTCTAGATGAGAATTTGGTGCCAAATCCTCTACAGAAGGTAACACCTATTCATTTTCTTAATCTAGCATCAATGTATCATACAGTTTTAGATGATCAAAAATCATAACTATGTAAATGAGAATGTATCGGGGTAGAAAAAGTATGTAGGTGTTATATACCACATTTTCCATTGTCTTCAAGGAACCATACCATAGATCCTGGATTTTCTTATTAGGTCCTTCTAGCCTCCCCTTGTTTAATTGAAAACATAATTTGTCTCCCAGCTTGAATTACTTCTCTATTCTAAGTTCATAATTCCAAACCTTGTAATTTTCGTGTGAATTTTTTAGTGTCTCTTGTACCAATATATGTAATTGACTAATCCTTTATTCAAAATTTTCAACCCTCAAGGCATGACCTATAATATCCTTTTTCACTCCTCCTTGTTTCCCCTATGAAATATCCAAATATGAAAGAGAAAACTACCCAAATAGAGTTTGAAATGGGGAATTACTAGTAGAAGTGTTGACTTCTCTATTATAAGAGTGTCATATATATACTAAACTTTCATCGTAAGTATTCATATGCTCATCATAATAATCCCTCAAAGGATACAACAAAGTCCTATTGACTACCTTTTTTTATTCGTCTATATGAGGATCGAATTTTGTAGACATCTTTAACTTCACGTCTATCTTCTCCCATACTGTAGTAAAAAATGCACTAAGAAATATCATGTCCCTATGTGGAATTATTCTCCTAGTTATCCCAAATTGCACCCAGACATGTCCAAAGAAAAATTATGTTGCTTCTTGCTTGTTGAATGTATTTTTATAGGGCATTATAACACACATCTTGTAGAACTTTTCAACTATCACAAATAGGTAGTCATGTCCCTTCCTCGTTATGGTCAACCTCCCATAAATTCCATTTGAATTATTTCCTAAGGATGAGTGGGTACATGTATTGAATGATATAGACCCTATTTCTATTAGTCTCCTTGCTACTACAATAATGAATGTATCCGCTTATTAACCTAGCTATCTATTATTACATCTTTGGCCAGTACACATACCTATGCAAGTTGACCAATGTCCTCCCTACTCCAAATTACGCTACAAACTTGGTGGTTTGATCCTCTATTATCTGTTGTAAATGCTTTCTGTTAGGAAAACATAACTTATCTACCCTATAAAGTAACCTGCTTTGGAGATGGTAGTTAATATTGTTGTCAACATTGTGTACATGATTTTGGTCCTAAAACTACTAAAACTACTAAAAAACCTCTTTGAAGTCCACATCCTATGAATATTTTTCTCTATATGCATCATGAATGAATGGCTCCATGTGCACTAAATTTCGCAAATTTGTGGCATTTTATATGGGTGGCCTTGAAATAATTTCAGCAAATTTGTTTTTGCTATGTTTCATATACTTGATCCCTAAACAAAATTACTAAAGATACCCCATCCACTTGTGAAGCCATTTGTTTTGTAGGTTATTCTGGGCATGAAGGTATTGCAGTGCTTGTGATGTGTGTGGATAATTTTATCCTTTCCCATTAGATATTTCTTTCACTTCTTCATTCCTTTAACTTCTTCATTCCTTTAACTAGGACATATATGTCCTTGTAATAAGTATCATAGTTAAGAATGACCCCATAAAATACTTTAGAATGGTGGCATAAAATCCTTCCTCTTTGCATCAATACCGCACTCATAACATAACCACTTGCATCTATTTCCACTTCGAAGGGATACTTCAAGTTCAAAAATGAAAAAATTGGCACATGACTAATCTTATTCTATAACACCTCTACAAACCTTTTCCCCACTCAAGAGTATTGACACCTGTTTTAATGAAATGGATGGAGATTCTACTATTGAAAGCAAGGCTATGAATTTCCTTACATGTTTTCATACTCTAATGAAACCATTAACATTAGAAATATCAGTAGGCACTGAACATTCATGTTGGCCTCCATCTTGGTAGGATCTATTTTCAGTTCAACTCCACCTATCACATACCATAGAAATACCAAAGACTATTGTGCAAACTCACACTTTTTGAGATTCTCTAGTAGCTAGTGCTTCTTCAATGTCTCTATCACCTTCATCATATGTAAGATGTGCTCCAAACAGGTAGACATATATACCCATATATCATAAAAATAGGAAACAATAAATTAATCTATAAAAGGGAAACTTTTATCATTAATTAGCCTCATGAAAGTATTTGGTTCATTTCATAGGCCAAATGGCATGAATAATCACTCATACAATCCTCACTTGGTTTTGAAGGTGATCTTCCAGGTATCTTCTTCTCCAGCTTGGACATGTTAATATATATGATTTAATTTCATGTTGGTAAAGTATTTCACTTGCTAAAAATTGTCCCGTAAATCATATATCCTCGACAGGTGTACATGTGTTTGACCATAACTTTCTTTTGTGCCCTGTAACCAATACACATCTGCCAAGTTCCATCATTTGTTGGTACAATGATGATGGTGAGCCACATGGTGACATAGTTGTTCGACTCACTACTTGTTCTAAGAGTTGTTTCAATTTTTTGTTCACCTCACTCGGTTTATAACAAAATACCTATATTTCCAAATTTTTGGCAACAATATTCCCAAAAATATATAGGTGGCAAGCTCCACACCCCCCTTGGGTGATAACCCTTTATAATTTAGGAACTTGTCCCTATATGGTGGTCAAATATTCAAGTTGTTGTTTTTGCTTCTTATTACACTCTTCTAGCAATGCCTTTCCTCTTACTGAGTCTTCCATAGACTGATTTTCTCTTAAAATAGTAAAATGTTCTTCTTTCTATAACTAATTAATTTCTTGGCTTTGTTGGTACTTACCAATGGAATTTTTTACTTTTTGTTTTGTGCATTAATGATGAATGATTTTTCATCCTTTACGAGTTTGGACAGGTCATATTTCCACATGAATATTATATAACAAGTGTACATGTAGGGACTTGCAAGCACTACTCCGCATAAATCGAGTGTAACTACATCTAGTTTTACTTCATCAATAATATAAAAATTGACAACAAACCTAGTTTTACATTATTTTGTTTCCTTAAAATACATATCCCTATTTACCAATATTAATGTGTATGGGATTTTATGATCATGGAATTACAATACAAATATGTTGACTAGCTCTATTTTTGATGATATTCGCTTTCAATCCTAAGTCAAATAGAGCAGAAATATTTTCCTTCTCAACTTCTATCTTTATGTGGAAGAGTTTGGTCATTTTTTTCTTTTCTTAATGTGAAAGGCTACTAAGATTCACCAACTTTTCACTAATGTAAAAAAGGTATTTACATCCAAATCTGAGTTACTTCCAAGCCTGTTTCTCCAATTAGTATTCATGATATTATTCTTCTTATTATGTTTCTTCTTTTCTTTGATTTAAGCTCGAGATGAAACTTCCAGCACCTCTCCTTTGTACAACCATCAATGTTGTAGTGGTTTCTAAGATACTTGCAATGGTTTGTTGTGGCCACCATATTTTTATCTCACCCCCCCCCCCTTCCCACTTCCTCTTCCCCTCCTTATAATTATCCCGATGCTCCCTCTTCTTCGAACCACTTGGTTTCCCTTTCTTCATGCTTATGTTCTCGAGGTATTAATCCACTGATATGGGATTGAGAAACATAATTTACTTCCATATATGGCTATGTAGAGACCCTATATACTTGAGATTTACATTTTGTTTCTTTTGGGAGATAATCAATATTTTGTAAATATTTATGAGCTCTTTGGTTTACTCTTATACACTCTACCCACGCTTCTACTTGAAGTAGTTCCATTACATCCTCTGATCCTCTACATACCCAAAAGGGTAAAATTGTAACTCTGTGAGGGCTTTGAAGACATCAAAATTAGTCACTAGGGAATATCCATCCAACCTCAAGATATACATGTGGCTTTCCGACCAATTCAAGCCATGTCCCTCTAACTTTAGTTGCGCAAATGAAATATTCTATTCCTCCTTTATATGATGAACACTAAAATACAATTCTAGTTTTTGCAACTAGAGATTTAGCTTTAGAGAGATAATATCACCTCAATATGGCTTGATATCAGCCTTCACTTCCATTTTTTACAAGGATTATGAACATTTCATGGTGCTTGTTGATCTCTATCGGGTCCTTTCTTTGACTAGTCCTCTACGTATTCCCAATCTCCTAAATACCCTTCCATTTTTTCTCTATATTAGAAACATCATCTTATATGTGTACCCCGAGCTTATGTTTTAGGGTCTACATGACGATTTTCATATTGCGGCTTATATCTGCAACTTGTGCTTCTAGTAATGAAAACCTCTCCTTTGTAAGAGAAGGAAGGTTATTTGCTGGTTTGTCAGCCATGACGACGATTTTATGACTTTTGTCTTAACCAATATAGATCCCATCCTAATATCCATAATAAACCCAAATAAACCTTTCATGATACTAGTATGATCCATAAATTATTGTGGATATTATACTAGACAGTTTGTCTCAACAGATCTGATAGAACTATATTTAAAAATCTGAAATATACAATATTAGGGTTTTATTTCTCTTTAATTTTTGGATATATAGATTTTTGTTAATTTAATATTCATTTAAACTAAAATTATGTAGAAAATAAACAATTAAAACTCACAAATCATGACTTGACACAAGATATAACCTGGGAAACCCTTGCGAGAGAAAAACCCAGCTAGAACATGAGGTTGTTTTTCTCTCCTTCTTTGACTATAAAATCACTATGAGTTCAAAGAAGTATGGCTTATGGCCCGTGGAGTACCTAAATACAAAAAGCATCTCAATTATCTATAATCTTGTCCCTCTTGGCTACTTTTTCTTGTCTATGTAAAAATGCACTTGAAAATAATATAACCCCTTTTCCTCCTTGTGGCCTAGTTATAACATAGCCTAATAGCCTAATAATGGTTAGGCTTGAATACCTAAAATTTTAACAAGAGTTACAATATGAACTAGTATAGAGATAATTCATCATAACCCCATGGATAAACCCCTTTTCCTTGAGTTATGGGGCCAACTCAATGTTTCATCTGTTCAAATTAAGGTGGTGAAAAAAGGAAGGTCAACTTTCGAGTACCATAACTATTGCATACCTACTCTTGATAGAGATATTTTTCAATTGTTGGAAAGTTATATATGTACATAATACTACAATATTGTGTGGCCATAAAGAAAAAAGGTTTTATACCACAAAAATGGTATTTATTGCCTCAAAATGCTCATGGAAGGTTTCAAACCTCAATTTTCCAAACTAGGTATCTCTTGTAAAAATGAGACTCCTATGAGTTCATTCCCTTTATTTTTCCACTATGAAAGCATCAATATGAATAAAATACAATATAATTATCCAATCTCTATCACTCATTGAACTAGAGCTTGGTTTCCTCTACATATGAATAGAGTCCATAGAGTCTTGTGGAAGTTGTTATAAATTTAAGCTATTTTTTGTTTTAACATTTTGATCCAAATTTATTTATTTATTTTGATGTGTATGTTTATATTTATATATAAATTAATGGAATAAAACTATATATTGTCACAGTAGCTAAGGGATTTCATTGTTTAAGGATCGATCACATTGTCTTGTTGACTAAGTTATATATTTGATCAAGATTGGGTTTTATATATATATTTTTTATCTATAATGATGCTTTGGTGGTGGAAAATTCATATAAATCATATTATAGTAGTTTTAGTGGTAGGATATAATTTAAAACCTTGGGTTTAGAAACCTTTTTGGTCCACTTTCAGACCTTAAATGTTTTTTCTCTCCGCATAAAATTCTTCCTCTGATGTGTATAAAACCAAGGCACCATTATAAATTAGAATAACTTTCAAAAACTCAAAAAATAGCATTAATAAAAATTTAAATGAAAATATTATCCCTCTAGGAAGTTGACCTATCATGTTTGGCAACCATAATTTGAGAGGATGCCATGTCAACACCCATTACTAATGGAAAAGGTTCTAGAAATTTGGTGACTATGAACAAGGACATAGCATGATTAAGTTGTAACTCATGTTGAAGGTTGAATAGGTAAAATTTAAAACCATATTTCGCTACTTGTTTATGTAATAATCAATAAAATTCAACGAAAAATGGGTCTCATTATATTTGACTACATTTTGTTTCATAATAGAGAAAAGTAGCTAGGAGTGGATAACGAGACAATAAAATCGAGGGGTTTATGTTCTTCAATAGCCCACAAGCTAGATATCTCTAGTAGCTCCATAGAGAATGAATTTTCTTTTATAAATGCACCATTCTCATTCACAAAAGAGAGAGTAAAGAAGTGAGTTGGGTTTTCTCTCGAAAGGGTTTTCCAAATCATTTATGGGCATTCATTGTGATTGGTGTGTGTTTTCATCTCATTGTTCTTCGATTTACGTATTTATATATTGCATGCATAAGTAGAGAAAATATCATCAATAAATCCATAAATATAATAAAAAATAACCCTCATGGAATAAATTTTATATTTTAGTATATATGTATTGGGTCTATTTTGATGAACTATCGAATGCAATATGTAGAAAATTTTACAATCCATATTGGTACTAGAGCCATGTTTCTTTATACTGTACATTGAGGGAAATTGTGAGGGATCATATTATATTACGTAAAAAGTCAAAAAACCCAATCAACGACTAAAGAATCAAACTATGATAAACCTTGAGATTTGATAGAGGATAGTCTTGGATGGATAGAAGCATAAATTACCAATATAAACCATAATGTTTTCCTCCTCATAACATCCATAGATAATAATATTATGCTATCTATATAATATCGAGTCTTGAATACAAAAGTATATATCTAATGGAAAATATGGGGATAAAAAAGAACATTAGAAAAATACAATGTGCTGACACCTAATCTTGTGATTAGGTAAATCCTTGTAAATATTGTAAATAGAAAAGTAAAGAAAAATGGAAGATGAAGAGACACTGGGAGAGTAATCCCAATAGTCTCCCTCTCCTTGTATACACATGTGCTCTCTTAATTCAAAATACAATTTCAATCATGGAATTACTCCTAGCCTCACATGGTATCAAAGAGAGAATTTTTTTAGTTCCCTCTTCTCTTGCAACATCTATTCCTGTCATTTGTGTCTGCCATATTATCTGTCATCTGTTCTTATTTTTTGAATGTTTGTACAAATATCTCTTTTTTGAGGATTATATACAAACAAATAATCTTGATTGTTGTCTTCATTTGATTACATAGAGTTTATTTTATATCTTTATTAAATTTGTTGGTCCATTTTGGTGTGTATGCTATGCTGTAAGGAATAAAATGTTGTTCATATGCTAGAATTCACACTGATTAAATTCCAAGTTATGGAACCTTTGTTGAGCATTGAAGGTCCTGAGTGGTGTATGGTTGAATTTTGCATGTTGACTATGTATGCATGGTGTTGTACACTCCTTACATTTGAAAATTATATTTTGGATATATATTGTGCTTTAATGACCATGTGTTAGTGAAGAAGGTGCTTTGAATAATTTGTGATAGAACATTAAAGGTATGTACCACCTCCAAAGAATGCAACTCAATGATATATGCGAGTTATTTTTGCATATGGTTAAAATATATTCAATTATTGAAATCTGAATTTATATGATATGTTTATTAGTCATTTTAGTGTGGCTCCATATATTGTAAATTTATTTCTCTTAAAATGGTGCTGTTGTGCTGATATTTTATTATTTTCATATTTCAAGTAATGATATAATGTATTTTTTGTTGGAAATGTTGTCATTGATGGCAAAGGAGGTAGCAGAGGTAGAGACAGGCAAAGGACAGGAAACAGAAAGGAGACAGAGAGGAGCGGAGGAAGCAGTGAAATGAAGCACAGACAAGTAGTGAGTTGAAGATATAGCCAAAACAAGGAGGTTTTGAGATTGGCAAGATTTTAACTCTGTGGTAAGGTTGGCATATACTATTGATGAGATTGAATGAAATTTCATGGGGTATTTGAAATCACTGTGTGAGTGAGGCATATTGAAATTGTGTTCACATATTAATTTGCATCAATATATACCAAGGCACAAACTTTGAACCAGAAATGACAATGAATCTCAATAAATCTGGGCAGGGGAAATTTTGTCCCAATACAGGATTAGAATTGGGTAATTTGTTGGAGTAATCAATTATTCAAATGAAGAGTTGAGAACTAGAGTTTTGTTCTGAATTATATATGCGAGTGTGGGTGAATGAGGAAGAATCAAATGAATTTTAATCATTAATCTTACAAGCCATAGTTTGAGGGGTTCATAACCATGTGCGTATTAAAATCTGTATGATTGAGCATAATGTGCAGGCTCATGAAGGAAATGGAGAAGTAACCAGTGGAATTGTAGAATTTGCGCATCAGAATCGTGGAGTTATATGAGCTTCGAAGGCGCAGAAGTGATATGAAATTCTGAAGAGGATCGATGAAGAATAAAGCCTGACTTGGATCGATTTCCATTCCATCGCAGTGAACCAACATTATATACTCCGTTTTTGAGCAGTCAAGCTTGGGATTGGCAATAGAGCAATGGCACGTAGAGTCTACAGAATCGTTGAGGGCTTTCGACTTACAATCAAGGGTGGAGTTATGTTTAAATCCTGACGGATAAAGAAATTATATGCCACAGCATGAACATAGATAAAGACAAGGTCGAAAGAAATGGAACCTTGAAGAACCATGGAACCACGAGGTATGAACAGTGACAGTGGGTTTGGAACACCAGACGGTTTTCATCGCACCGCTTTTGTACAATAAGCTGTATTCTCCAAATCAACGCGATCAACGCCATAGGCTGACACGTGGCAAAAATGGTTTTCGAAAACCATTCATATCGCGCGTTAAAGCTTGGGAGGAAAAACAATGCGATATGCGTTATATCTGTCGGATGAGTGGATGAGTGCGTGATAAGCCTACGACCGTAGGATGAGAAGGGGAGTTAAGCGTTGGGACCCGCTCCATCACGTCGACTCGGAGAATTAAATGACGTGTAGTTTGGTTGCACGATTATCATTGGATCATCCCAAAACAAAGAGATAACTTCTCAACTGTCAGATGTGAGAGTTGTCCGGACATGAAGTTTGGGCATAATATAAAGTATTCATTAAAGCAGGATTCAAAGATAGTTCATTGACCATTAGTTTTAAAACCTAAGTTATGGGCGCGACGAGATGGTGATCGTTGGATGCGAATGGGAGGTTGACCCAAGGAAAGTCATATTATAGAGTGAACCGAGAACATGTTTAATTAAAAGGGGAGTTCATATGCTGTTGTTGATTTATTTCATTGATATTAAACCATGCAAGGTTGAGCCTTGACCATAATATGGGGCCTAGATGTGTGATGCGTTGATAGGTTGAAGTTATTGAAATATGTATGCTAGTATGGTTAGAGCGACAAGAAATATTGAACAGTCTGAGCCACAATAGCGTGAACGCTAGGGAAGGGCATAATTAGACCGAACTTTATAAATTAACCAAGGTCGAATATTCTATAGCTTATAGAACGGTGGAACGTAGTAGGCCAATGCTGTTGGGGTTTTATTGTGATGCTCCGAGATTCGAGTAAGGTTGTAATATATCCAGATAAATTATAGTATGCATATGAGACTTATGGATGCGATTTGGTGTGATTTTGTTGTAGCTAATGGGCGAATGTTGCATAGGGTAAGGCTTGGATGAATTTAAAGGAAAGGAAAACCTTATGCATCGTGCAGGACTATTGAAACAATTGCAGTGAATAGGTATACATGCACAGGTACTCGAAATTACAGTAAACAGAGGTATGTAGGACAGTTGCATGACAGCAAAAGAAAGGAAAAAACCAGAAAGCCAAGGGCTAAGTGAAGTTTATGTATTGAAACTGAAAATGTAAATGTTTAATTGTTTTTATATTGTTTGTGATGTAAAGGAAAGTATCCGAAAGAAAAGAAAAATTCCAATGTAACATTGAAATTTGTACATATTGTTATGTTTTTTTTAAATGAGTTGGAAAAAGGAATGAGAAGACAGAAGCCAAAGAGTCATGGCTGTTCACTCCAAATTCCTTGTGGAATACAAATAGTCATGTGATGAACTCTATATATAATATCAACTTGATATGCATAGAGAGGTTAGAGAGAGTAAGGATAGAGAATGCAAAGTATAGAAGATTGAGGTAGAGAAGATAAGGAAGAGAGGAGTATAAAGAGATGCTACAGAACAGAGCTGATATCTGAGTTAAATCAACAAACATTTATTTTGATAAATTGCGGAAGTTGGAGCTTCCCTATCAAGTTGAAGCTTGATAGCTGTTAGTTGTAGTTGACTGAGGTTGGAGCCTCCTGTAGGTTGGTGCCTGCAGAAAATTGAAGGGAGTTGGAGCTTCCTTGCAAGTTGTAGCTTGCAAAATTGAGGTTGGAGCCTCCTATAGGTTGGTGCCTACAGAAAATTGAAGGGAGTTGGAGCTTCCTTGCAAGTTTTAGCTTGCAGAACAGAGTTTGGAGCCTCCTGTAGGTTGGTGCCTGCAGAAAAACAGTGGTGAGAGGGAGTTGGAGCTTGCCTTTGCATCACAACAATAATAAGATGTGGTTTGCTCCCTTTATGGGTTTCCACTTATATCTGCTGTCTCTATCTGTGTTGCCTATGTGCTGAGATGATTTATCAAATCTGCTTAATGTTTGATGCTCTCATAATAAGTTTGATGTCACATTAATTTAATACTTGCTGCAACATATTAAGACTGTTCATATACTAAGGTTGGTTATAAAAGTAAGCTATAAATAAGCTGATGAAAATTTTAAAAAGCTCATGTATGTGTTAAACTGATTCACCCCCCCCCCCCCTCTTAGTTTAACTAAGAATTCAACAATTGGTATCAGAGCCAGGTTCCTTTTATACCATTTTAACCACTGAAAGGAGATCCTAGGCCTCCAAGATGGTTAGTCAAGAAGGAAGCTCAACCAATAAAGCCGCTTTCTTCACTGGTGCTAATTATGCCTTCTAGAAAATCAGAATGAGAGCATACATAATGTCTATAGGAATAGAGTTATGGGCTACTGTAGAATTTGGATATGCCCCAAAGGCAACTGACCCAGAAAGAGAAGCTAAACAAGAATTTGTAGCAAATGCAAAGGCCATGAATGCAATCTTAACTAGACTTTGTGAGGCTGAATTTATCAAAATAATGCATAGTAAGACTGCTAAAGATATGTGGGACACTGTAGAGAATATCCATGAGGGAAATAAAAGGGTAAAGACTGCCAAGCTTCAAGTATATAGAGCCTAGTTTAAAAATTTAAAAATGAATGATGATGAAGATGTTGGCAGCTTCTTCTTAAAAGTTGTAGAAATTGTTAACAATATGAAAGCTCTTGGAGAAACCATACCAGAAAGTATAATTGTGTAAAAGATTCTAAGATCTCTTCCATCCAGGTTTAATCCCAAGGTGTCTGCAATAGAAGAAACAACTGATTGGGAGACCTTGACCATGAACCAGCTACTTGGAAATCTAACAGCATATGAGATGAGGCTCCCACAGAAGAAGCCAAGTATGAGGGAGGCAGCCTTTAAAACAGAAAAGAAGAAAGAAGAAGAGGAAGACATATGCTCTTGCTCAGATGAAGAAGAGGCTAAATTTGTTAAGAAACTGGATAGAGGCTGAGGTCAATACAAAGGTAAAATTCCTTTCAAATGATTTAACTGTGAAGGAGTTGGACACTATGCTACTAAGTGTCCTCACAAGAAAGTAAGGAATCAATCTCAAGAATCAGAGAAAAATACAACAAAGAACTGGCAGAAAGGAAAGAAGTTCAGCAGAAAATCCTTCTATGCTCAACAAGATAGCAGTACATCTGAAGACTCAGATGAAACCTCAAGTGAAGAATGAACCTCTGAATTTTTATTTATGGCCATAGAAGAACTTGAAGGACTCCTACTGGAAGATGAAGAAGAAGAAGGTGAAGTCAACCTTGAGGGGGAGCTAAGAAGTGCTCTGGAGGAGATTGATAGACTCAAACTGAAGTGCAAAAAACAAAAGGACATTATCCTCAAGTATGTATGAGAAGAAAAGAATTCAGAAGTCCTGATGCAACTAAATATAGAGCTTGAAGAAGCCAAGAAGATAGAAGACATGCTACATAAGCATATCAAGGAGAAAACTCAGGAACAAGAGAAGTTGGAAGAAGAAGTAGTATGCTTCAAGAAGAAATTAGCAAATGCTCAAAGGAAAATTGGTTATAAATTCATCTCAAACAACAAGCTCTGGTAAGCTGAACGGAATTCTGAATGCTCAAAGATCTCCTTTGATAAAAACTGGAATAGGCTATAAAGGAGAATCAAGTAAAAGAAAAGAAAAGGAAAACAGAGAGATTATTTTTGTAAAAGAAAAGAAGGATGATGAAGCACCTCAAATAATTCCTACAAAAGAAGAAACATGTAAGGAGGGAGACATAACCCAGAAGAATCCTCTAATAACAAAGAATGAAAGAAATACTTAGACAATAGAAAAAGGATCATATACCCCTGAGTATGTCAAATTTGGAAGCCATCAAAGGAGATTCTTCCCTCCTATGAAGAATGTCACTTGTTATGTCTGCCACAAGCTAGGACACATTGCTGCATATTTTCATGCAAGGAGGAGTAATTCAAACCAACAAAAAATGCAAACAGTGAAGAGACTGTCTCAAGAAAGCAAATGGAGAAGACAACCTTGCATCAGGTATGCAAATAGTTTCTATGGTTACTATTTTTATTGTAAGGAATTTGGCCATAAAATCATTGAGTGTAGAAAGTATGGACAAATATTGATGTTCAAAACCTCAAGGAGGTTTATGAATGAAAGAATTTTTTTTCATACTCACAATTCTGCAAAAATTATGATCAAATGTTGTGTATGCAATCAAGTTGGACATATGCCTTCCAAATGTCCTCTCAGAAGATGTAGTTCATCATCTCACAAAAGATACCAAAAAAAAGGGTGCTTCCAGTGGATAAAGAAGGTGAATAAATGTGACTTCTCTCTAACTACTCAAGACCTGAAAAGCCAGTGGTACTTGGACAGTGGCTGCTCAAAACACATGACTGGAGACAGAAGAAAGTTTATACACTAGTACATTTGGCGGAAATTCTGACACTTGGTTTCGAAACTTTTGACCAAATGTTGGAAATTTCCCCAAATTTTTTCAACTTTTTAAAATCCCACCCGAAATCGTCGCTATATCGACGTTTAGAGACAAGTGTCACAATACCAACACTTAGACAAGGTGTCGCAATTATGACGTTTGGAGGAATCCATTGCAATACCGACACTATGCCCCAAGCCATCACTATAGCGACACTTTGGGGCATAGTGTCGGTATTGCGACGGATTCCTCCAAATGTCGCAATTGTGACACTATGCCCCAAAGCGTCGTTATTACGACGACTTGCAAAAATCAAATGCGTGCTCATTTGAAATGCAAAAGTCATGTCATTGAGGAATTAAACTGCTTGCTATGAAGACAAGTCGAGGAATCAGCATTGACAGCTAAGGTCTTGGTCTCGCTAAGCTAAGGGGTGAAATAAGCACAAGTTTGAGATAGAAATCAAACACAAGGTCACTTCATTGCCCGGGACAGGAGGAGTCGGAAGGATATCTTCAATGACATGGGTTGTGTTTTGCAACGTACCTGATGATTGTCCCTGCTCGGTGGAAATAGAGTTACCATAGAAAAGGGTATTGTTTGTGTAATAAACAGTCGAGGTAATGGACGACTTGGTAGCATCATGGATGCGTGCCTTATAAACAACTCGAAAGAACTAATCATGTCTTGATTGTAACCTCAATTTCTTCTTCCTATAAACATTGGGCAAAGCAATTCGTCAATAGAGCTTGTGGTACCCATGATATGATGAGGGAGCTCATAAGTCAGGTTATATTCTCTCTACAACTACTAGGAACTGTCCATTCATCTACTGTCACCAAACAGTGGGTGAGGACATAAAAATGATTTTATTAAAAACTACATGTGCATTCGCCCTCAGCATTTTCCCTCAGCTCTTGAAAAACAACATTCACCCTCAGTATTCGCCTACAACTATTGCAGAATAGCATTCACCCTCAGCTCTTACATAACGACATTTTCCCTCAGCTCTTGCAAAAAGGTAAGTTCTTACTGCAGGCCCTTCCTCCTATAGTAGGGTTGACCCTATTTGGGTTTTTTTTTGTCAATTTCATTGGATTGTGTTAGGCTATAGGGTTCTCTCTAGATGTCTTCCAGTGTTCTTTCAGATGAGTTTCAAAGAGGGTGTGTGAGATGTGTTTGCGCTTGCATGAATTTGACTCCACCAGTTTCATGAAGTTTAAGCTATGGATTTTAGTTCGACAAACTCATGCAAGTGCATAAGTTTGGAGTATCAAGAAATTTGAGGCTGAGGTACTGAGTAAAATAAGAAACACATTGATATAAGTTCATCCAATTGAAGATGTGATAGATCAACTGTTTCACAATGTGAAATTTACTACAGATGCAGATCCAAAAAAATCTACAACTTTATAATTCATATTACAGGTGCAGATCCAAAAATTTTGCAATTTTATAAATCGAGAATTGCCATATCTACAAAGATTTAGGCATTTTTAAAATAGAATCAGCAACTAGTCGATTAGATGGCTCGATCACTACCAGCAAAGAACAAAGATTCAAAACTAGATCCATTATGGTTGAAAGAAACTATATGTGCACTTGTATGGCTCAAAGACAACTCCAAATTTATATGGTTATCTGGGAAATTTTACATTGAAGAGCCCTTTTAAATCCAAAATTGAAAACTCATTTTGTTTAAGATCTACAAACATCTGTAGAATTTACAACAAATATTTCATAGATCTAAAAATATTTTCAATGAATTTTAGATCTAGAGTATATTACAACAGATCTAGGGTTCTTTCGGGTATCTTCCAGTGTTGAATTTTTTTCGCACAAAACAGAGTCCAAGTAGGGATAACAAGGAAACTTATGAAACAATCTACGTGGATAAATGTGTCTTATCTCCTTCACCATTCATGCATGCTTTACTTACCACGAACACCTCTGATTTGATATTCATTTGTTGCTTCATCCATTTCACTTAGAAAAAGGATAAGGCTATCCCATGAAGTGCACCCTTTTGGTGTCTAAAACTAACCCAAAGTACACCTTTATAACCTACCAGTAGGTGCTCTATATGCTGCTGTCTAGCTACTACAAATACATTAGATGAAGAATTTGAGGATGGATCAATAGAAGAGTTCACAAAAGCACATAAAGGAGATCCCTATGATGGGCATAATTAAAAGCAATAATAATATATAAAGCTACACTCCTCAGAGGAACCATGGAGTGAAGAGTCAAAGACAAGAGAACCATTAGCTAAGGTTGTTGTAAGGTTGTTGTATACTGATTTCATTTGGTTGTTGTATATTGTTTGGCAAGGAGATTAGAGTGCCTTTGTCAAATTAAAACCTGCAGGCATTTTACATATTAGGAGTTGCAATCTGCTACTTCTGGTTTTTCAACAAGTTGCATTTCTAGATTTCCTCCTAAAGTTTTTCATTTCTACGCTTCTATTTTGAATGGGAAATTTCCCTTGAACTGTTTGTTAACCTTGTGAAATCAATTCTGTTATGCAACATCCTTATTATTGCAGGGAATTTTATAGGAAGAGGAGGCTGCAGTCAGCCTCTCTGCAAATTGAATCACTAGAAATATTAACTTGACTGAGTTAAATTATCTTAGCAATGCTGTAATTTAGTAATATGGATTTTCATCTTACAGGGCACTGGGTTCTGCTGGGAACATATTTTCCACAAACGAAAAGGAAGTTGCTTCACTTGTTGGACCTGGATCACCATTGGAGATGATCGAGCGTATTGCAGAACTTGGAGCTGAGGTTTTTCTTCTAGTATATATTAAAATTGTGTTGCCATCTATTAGTTGTTTTGAGCTGCTGCAAACTCTCTGGAATTGAAATGGTAATGCTAATAAAATACAAATTGCAGGTAGTGACTCTTAGAAAAGGCCCTTCGGGAAGCATTGTTTACAGGAAAGATATTAGTACTCAATTAAACATTCATATTAGGTCCGGCCATCGGCGGGGTAAGAACATGCCAGGTAACTTAGGTCTTGCAATATGTGCCAGTAACTATCTTTTCAATTGTACTAAATGCATTACATATGAAATAATCTTATTTCATAACAGAAGCTTGTTGTGCATGATTTTTGTATTACTTTATTTTGTGTTGTAACACTCCAAGGGTGTGTAACAGACCCACATTTCCAGAGATTCCATATTCTTATTGACTGTAGCTGAGATTTTATGGATTATAAGTGAGACTATGTATTTATGATTTTAAATAAAACATTCATGTTTTTTAGCAGCTTGTTTCAAGGCAGGGGAAACAAGAACATTTTAATTTTTCGTCTCGATTATTGATTTTATTTTGTATAGATGTAAAGTCATGTTGTTAGCTTTTCCTATTACATTACCAAATCATTCATATAGATATAAATATATGCATATATGTATATTTGAAGAATGTGTTGTGGTAAGAGTAGTACAATGAATGTGAGTAGCTAATTGGTTGTTTCATTTTGTAGTTAATACCACCTGCCTTCAGCAATCTAACGAGGAAGATGCAATGGCTAGAATATGAATTTTTCCCTTATGAAGCAAACTTGATGAATCTATGCATTGACTAGTTATTGAATTACTATCTGCAGGGAAATATCTTTGTATATATTACACAAATTTGGTTTGAAAACCTCATTTGGTGGAAAACCATTTTTATGCGACGATTATATTACTTGGATTGTGCATGAAATGATTCATGTTTACAATTTTGTTAGATATTACGACAGCTGAAGCATGAGAATATCATAGAGATGCTAGATGCATTTGAAAGTCCACAGGAGTTTTGTGTTGTGACAGAGTTTGCCCAAGTATTTATGATTGTTTTATAGCATGTGCCTACTCTTTTATCTTTCCAGTTTGAAGTATATCAACATTGAAATTCTTCTCCCAAAGCATTTGATATAGATCATAGACTTATAAATGATTTTGATGATAGGGTGAACAATTTGAGATTCTTGAAGATGACAAATGCCTTCCCGAAGCACAAGTTCAGGCTATTGCTAAGCAACTCGTATTTTAGTCTTTATTTTATGCATTTGTAGTTGCAAGTCAATTTGTTTGTGTGTAGATTTTCTCAGTGTTGTTAGTGGTTGGATTAACGATATTTTGGATTAAGCGTGACTTCTTAAAATCTTGTTTCATTGTTTATTATTATTTTTTGAAAATACTTAGTTTTAGGACAAACATTTCGTTCATGAATCTACCTCCCATTTGATGATGAATGTGGGCATAAAGGGGGATTTGTGATGAAGAGTCTGCCAGGATTATATAAATATCTTTTTGGAGTTAGGTTAGATTGAGAATTTGAGGGGCAATTGTGTCCTGTTTGGGAAGGCTTGGACTATCTATAGGTTTAGTCACTACATTCGACGTCATTTATTTCGAAAGAATTCTAATTTCGCTGAATCTCAAGGATTGGTGAATTTAACGGTGAACTGATGGTGGATTTTACAAGTTTACACAAAATATACACTCAAAATGGGAGCCAACATGGCCTTCCTGTTTGTCACAGATCATTGCTTAGTGTTTGCAAATATTTAGTTTTGAGCCATTTGTAAGCCTTTTGCATTATATACACTCCTTAGTATTGTATTCACTTTGGATGATTCATCATAAGTAAGTTTTTTATGCATTGCTTGGTACTATTGATAGCTTATAAAACTTAGATTTTGACAAGGTATTTTCTGAAATTAGAGCTAAGCAATTTTTGGTTGCTTAATGATGTGAAGAATATATCTCCTAGGGAATACTTTGGCCTCATGCCAAGGTTGAGGTTCCCTTTTATTTTTGGATCTTTATGTTTTTAGTATAATATAAAAGAAAATTGTTTCAAAGTTCAAAGTTCAAACGCACACACATATAAGGTAAGCATCCTATGGGGTATTCTTACCTGAAGTGCCCTCCACTGTCTTTGGCATATTTAGAATCATTAGAATCAACATCCGCTACCCTTAATCCATCAGCATTCCCATCAATTTCTGAAATCAATTCTCAACTTCAGTTTATACCTACCCTTCCCCTCCAACTTATCACTCCTACTTCTCCATCAATAGCTCCTCTTTCTACGGATTCGCCCCATGAGGCTATGTTTACAGAACAGATTTGTAAAGTGAAAATTCTGTCAATCTAATATTATTTTATGATAAACTGTACGTTTATCTATCCGTGGGTGTTCTTAATAACAAAGTTACAAACTTCATTATGAGCTGTCTTGTATTGTTCCTCTTGCATACAACTTTATGGGTTATTTTAGGGCCTCTTTGATGATATGCAAATAATTGTGCATATTGTTGTCATTTTTTTACCATAATTTGGACACTGTAGCTGTCCTTCAATTGTTTTGTACTGGGCATTGACATCAGAGTGCCCAAAACATGAAAAAGCCACAGAAATTTCTTGTTTCTCACTATGTTTTAGTTCTTGTCAATATGTGTAGTGAACTTCAGTAATGTAATGACTTCACTGCTAAGGTTTAGCATTGTAGTTCTAGTGGTTAGCCTATATTTTCTAAATTTAATGTATATTTTTCTCTAGGAAGGGTTCTTGGTATATGAATGCAACTCTATGTGCAGATGTAATAAAGAATGCCCAAACCGGGTGCTGCAGAAGGGAGTGCAAGTCAAAATTGAAGTATATAAAACAAAGCATAAGGTGTTATTTTGATTTTATTGAAGTTCTAATATTGGTAGTGCATTAGGAGCATTATTGAAATGTAATCATGGTCTAGAATGTAAATAAATTCACTTGTTAATGTCAGATGCATTTTTTCAAAAAGCAAAAGCTTGGTTTCAAAATTATCAATAAAACAAGGTGCAACAAGACCCCAATTCTGTTTCAATGTTTTGTTCTGTCTTTCTGTTTGATTTTAGGGCTGGGAAGTTAAAGCTGCACAAGAAATTTCACGTGGAACATTCATTTGTGAATACCTTGGAGAGGTCTTAAATGATCAAGAAATAAATAAAAGAGGAGAAAGGTAAATTTGTATCTTGTATTAAATTCTGTTTTCCTATTTCTTCATCATAAATGGTTCTCTAACTGAATGCACCTATTTCTTACTGCCACTGCTTTTCTTGTTTGTTCTGAATTACTACTATTCAGGCATGACAATGAAGTTTGTAGCTACCTATATGATATTGACGCCCATATTGATAAAGTGATTTGATTGATGGTGTACAACCAGATCTAATATATTTTGAATTCACTGCTGATCTGTTTCCCATGGAAGTAGATAATAGTTTGAACTTCTTGTAATTCATACTGTATACTATTAAAAGTATAATTTTGCTAGCTTAAAGAAAAAAGATGAAGTCCACACTAAGGAAACTATTTGCCACCAGAAAAAGGTAGCTATAAAAAAATATACATATACAAAGAGAAAAGGGAACCATCAAAGAGGAGATGAATGGTCACATAAAACTACACCAGTGAAAAACACTCAACGCCCACCCTCTGTAGTCAATGCCCACAAGCACAACAATATTTTTCAGCAGAATTCACAATCGTAGGAGCAGCCAAGGTTTCTTTCTCCCAAGTTATATGTCCAGATGCATACAAATCTCTCATTGCAGAGTGATATGCACGAAGTTCTAATTTATGTACTTTTGCTGCTCCTTTCTCTTCAGTCAAAGATTTATCTTGCCTCCGGTTTGGACATTCACATGAAGAAATAGCATCATTGAAATAGCTATAGACTACAGGTCATGATGAATGCTTTTGATTTGAACATAAAATATCATTTGACATATAGCTACTACTACTACTAGCAACAAAACAATGACAACTCTCAACTTCCTCAATTGAACGATTTAATCTATCTTCAAATGAATACATGCATACACATTCCTCACCCACATGTTTTCTGGGGAAAGGAAAGGTATATACCTTTTATAATAGAGGAAGTGATGACTCTCCCACTGCCTCATGGTTCCTATATTTCTGGATTGCTCTGATTTTGTTAGGAGTAGCCTCCATGTTGAAGAAATCTTCCTTGTATGCAGATTGCATTTGAATGCCTGTTTTTCCCTTTGTAGCCTTTAAAGAGACATGAGATGTCAAAGGGTTGCACAAATAGGAATCTTGTTTTTCTTACTGTAGCACTTAGAAGGTGACAGCAACAAGGTGAAAAACCGGGCCCCCAAGGAGAGCTGGCCTCTAAATTGACTCTATCTCAATTTGCATAAATACAGTCTCTGCTTATTACAAGAAATCCCCTTTTATCTCTTTGCCAAAATTAATTATCAATTTCATAGAAATTGACAAATAATGCCTTAGCCCAACTTCGATTTAACCCAACATATATATACGTATACACTCTCATTTGTGTTCTTTGATCCCGCGCATATAAATCATATACAATGCAAGGGTTTAAATTATAAGGTTGGCCCTCTCAAATATCAGGACTTTTGGCAGTTTAAATATATCTCCGAAAATTTATAACCCCACGATATAATCCCAAGACAGTGCCTAAGCTCAAAACATCGATTAGTAATATGTATTAATGCCGAATACACAACACGTCAATTCTAGCACTGAACCTTATAACTATGGCTAGAACACTTCGGCATACATTAATAACCCGATTTCATTATCAAAGAATCAATGATGATATACTTTGCGTCCGGGCCCACACGTATAAACGAGCGGATTTCAAGAAATTTAACGCACATACCTTTGGATTAACCTTCCTGTTACTTATCGTGCGACCACCGATTGATGAACCAGACTCCAGATCGGACGACATACACTGATTTCGCGTTGATTTCCCCGTCGATAGTTAACACGTGAAAGGCACGTGAAGAGGGTGGTATTTCCCCATCGACGTGGCTATTCTTCACTGGATCGCGTTGAGATTGAGTGGTTTTGCTATTGCGCAAAGGCAGGGTGAAATGAGTGGATTTGGTTTTGTAAAACTGCTTCCGGAATTTGTACAGTGATAGATTGGGTTTCCACCAGGGTTAACACCCCTTATGTACTTTCTCTGGCCTGCTAACTCGGGGTTCTAACTCCGGTCAGCATTCTCAATCAAACAGTAAGACACACATATCGCTTCTATAAGCGGGATTTCCTCTATTAAACCGAATTCAAAGCTCTCACGACAAACACATTTCTGAGGACGTCCTTACGAAGGCTAATAGAACATACTCGATTCGACACCTACAGTCAAGCTTAATGCATCCATTTTTGGCCTAAAATGTGCCCAAAAAACTTCAAAATTGTATAAATATCCCCATTTCTCCTCATTTTTCCATTCATTTTTCTCTTTTGCATTCATTTTTCCATTCATTTCCCCCCCCCCTCCTTTAGCTGCAAGGACCTGGATATCAGATAGATTATAAAGAGAGAATATTTTGTATTTACAAGGCAATGTGAGACTTTTTTTTTTCTCCCTTCTAGCCCAATAGAATATTCATATTCTTAATATAGATACTGCACTCAGAGCGTTGCTTCGAGGACATTTGTAGGTATGCTTCTAAATTCTTACTGCAACTTAATTCATGACTTCAAAATTTATTGAAATTAGTCTAGAATTCAATATCTTCGTAGATAATGTTTGTTACTTTTTTGTTTTAAACTTTCTAATTTTTGTTATACCAACTAAAAGAGAAAAACTGCTTTATTATATTTACAAGAATGAACAATAAGAAATATGCCAAGTAAAAGGAATGAAAAAAAAACTTATGTTAATTTTCTTAAAGAGAAGAATATGAGACTGCAGCAGGTCATGGCTGTAAGTTACTCTAACCCATTTATCAGAACTTGAAGCTTCACTAGGTAATAAATGCTTGGCTTTTATTTGGGATACTCTTATTTGGTGCTGAGAAGTATTTTCTATTTACAAGCGAGTTGACTTCATGGGTTTTTGGACTACAAAAAATGATTTGCAATTAGCATTTGATATCCATTTTTAATAATCCATTTCTATACATGTAATTCAATTGATTAAGAACGTGAGCATATTTTAGACATTTTTCATGTGACCACATTTGGTATGTTTATTGAATCTCATGAAATGTTTAGGAACATAAATAAAGATTTTTGGGAGGGATGAAATGTTGCAGGAATGCATGAGGAATCATGGGACAGACCAGTTACTATAATTTAGCATAGATTGAATTTCAACCCATTGTTGGAGTGCAGCTGGAAATGATTTTGAGCCAGAATTTGTGACTTGCATGACGACCTAGACTTTGTAACCGACATGTTTTTTTTTCCCTTTTACTCCATGCAATTTATGCTAATAACTATTCATACAACAACCAATGAAGATGTTCCTTTTGGATATCTTCTTACATCACTTTCAATCATATCTATTTCTATTTATTTTCCCTATAATAAGGTATCATTTGCATTTCCCATTTGACATTGAATCTGTGATGCATCCATTGACCCAGTTGTCTACTTTTTATCATCTATCGGTAATTCAAGATCAAATGAGATGATTAATTCATAATACATATTTAAGGCAGTGCTTATCTTTTAGTATCTGTCTAATTTTCGCTATATTTAAATGTCAATATCTCCTAGACTTTACCTATCACTGTTTTTAAATGTGGACATCGAAGAACATATTAATATGAACGAGGTCTTTTTATATAAGTTTAATCTTCTTGATATTATTATAGACAATTGTATCTCTCTCTCTCTTCAATTCTCCATGTTTAGATTTTCTTCTTATTAAGTTTGAATGAAAGTCTTCACATAAAATAGCCTGCGTGTCCCTTGAAAATATGCTAAATTGTATTTGCTTTGGAATTCTCTTGTGGCAGACGGTAACTAATATGGCCTTTTTTTCCAATGATGTGCATCTCCTGGCAAGGTATTAGCTCTAACAATTTTAATACTTGCCAGTTGAATTGTGGATTTGTGTGAGTTCTTTGATTCCTTTGTCATTGCTTTGCAGTGCAAGTTCTGATGGAAGGGTTTTCATATGGAAAATTGAGGAAGGCCTAGGAGATGATGGTAAAACACAGATAATAGAGAAAATTGTTTTTTCCATTCAGATCTTGGGGGATTGGGAGTCTGTTCATCCTCATGTCTGCTGGAATTCTCAGTAGAATTTAATTCCCTGATAATGATTGAACATAGTATTTTAGAATATATATTTGAAGAGTTTCACAATGATGCTACCAAGAAGATGAAAATATCCAGAAATATTGTCGATGGTTTGAAAGAGTATTGCTACAGGTTCCATGATGGCGAAATACCTCTCAGTACCATTTTTGAGAATTTACTAGACAAATGTTGGGAGGATAGTAATAAGCTCTGTAATTTGTCTTGTATTGCATCTGCATTTGCATTGTCGTTGCTGATAAGACATTTTGAAGTATGGGAACCACATCAACATCCATATCAGGCTTTATCGATTACAACTTTGTGGTAGAGGCTTCTGCATGTAGATGAACCTTGTCACTATAGCATATATGTAGAAACATAAAAAGAAAATTATCCAGTAATAATGGAACGTGCCCATATTTATTTTAAATGAATATAGTATTCATGACAGTTGAATGGAGCTTAGTTAGTGTTGGTTCTTGTTAACAACCTTGTCTTTCATTATCCAAGGGAACTTTCATTACAGTTTCATTACAGTTTATTTCATTATCCGAGGGAACTTTCAATTACAGTTTCATTACAGTTTCCAATTCATTACAGTCTTTCATTACAATTTCGAATTCATGTTGTCTTTTATCGAATAACCCATACTGCAATGACCATGGGCTATTTCATTTTTTTTTATAAAAAATTATCTTGCCATCGCTCAAACGATATAGTTTGTGAATGTAGATCTGAGCCCTGTTCAAGATTTTCATTGGAATAAAATTATTGATGATGTGAGACAAGTCCTCCCGGCAACATCTGCTAAGGGGAATTCAGAATATTTTCAATTTTTTTAAAAATTGAACCCGCTGTCGCTCTTTCGATGCCCTATAAGCTTCGGTCTTCATAAGCATCGGAAGATCGACGTTACATTTTAAAAAAAAAAATTACTATGTCGTCGGAAAAGCGACGTTTGCCAACGTTGGAAGAGCGATGTTCCCAAACCAAAACTTCGGAAGAGGGACACCAGTAGCATCGGAAGAGCGACTTCTACTCAATGTCGGTATTGCGACACTTCAAAGCGTGGTTAGCCATAACGTCGGTCTTCCGACACTATATGAGCGTCGATATTGTGACACTTTATAAGCGTCGTTAGCGATAAAGTCGGTATTGTGACACTTCACAAGCGTCGCTATTGCGACACTTCATAAGCATCGGTATTTCGATACTTCTAGAAAACGTCGGAACAAGTGTCGCAATACCGAAACTTTATGGAATTGTCAGAAGACTGACATTATGGCTAGCCACGCTTTGAAGTGCCTCAAACTGTCACTCTTACGACGACTAGGTGTCAGAAAACCGACAAATTGGCCGTCAGAAATTGGGCCAAATTTACTAGGGATAACTCTTGATGAAAATAAATCTGGCAATGTTACTTTTGGCAATGATAAATCAGGAAAAAAAAAGGAAAAGGCTCAATCAGCCTAGACAATGGTAGAGGAAAGGCCCAAGATGTACTATTTCTAGATGGGCTAAAAGAAAATTTGTTGAGTGTCAGTCAAATGTGTGATAAAGGCTGTGAAGTTCTTTTTAGAGAACAAGATTGTGAAGTTAAATCAAGCACCACAGGTAAGACTCTGCTCAAAGGAGTTCAAACAGAGAGTAATGTTTACATTGTGAAAGAGGAAGATGAAGCATGTCATCTTAGCAAAATTGAGGAGTCATGGTTATGGCATAAAAGGTTGCGACATCTCAGCTTCGATCACATCATCAGACTAAGCAAGAAGAAAGCTTTCAGAGACATGCTAGAAATAAAAAGGCCTTCTAATACCATATGAAAATATTGTCAATTGGGCAAACAGACCCGCACATCATTTAAGACCAAAGATGAGCTATCAACAAGAAGACCACTCCAGCTTGTACACATGGACCTGTGTGGACCTGCAAAAACTAAAAATCCAAGTGAAGAGTCCTACTTGATGCCAATAATAGATGACTTCTCCAGAATTACATGGGTTGCATTTCTCAAGAATAAATCAGAATCTTTGGAAAAATTTAAGATATTCAAAAAATTAGCAGAAAATCAAACAGGATGCAAGCTAAAATGCATCAGATCAGACAGAGGAGGTGAATTCACAGATTATGACGTTGCTGACCTATGCAATGAACATGGGATAAAGAAACAATTTACTATTGCAAGAACACCTCAGCAAAATGGAGTAGCAGAGAGACAAAACAGGTCTGTACAACAAATAGCCAGAGCCATGATGCAAGAAAGTAATATTCCTCAAACCTTCTGGGCAGAAGCAGTACACACAGTGGTGCATATCCTTAATAAATCTCACTTAAGGCCAAGCAGTGACAAGACTCCCTATGAACTATGGCATGGGAAACTAGCCTCAATCAAACATTTTAGAATCTTTGGAAGAAAGTGTTATATAAAGAATAATGATGAAAATATTGGGAAATTTGATGCAAGAGAAGATGAAGGGATATTTCTAGGATATGCTTCCAAAATTAAAGGGTAGAGGTGCTACAACAAGACTCTTCGAAAAATAGTAGAAAGAATTGACGTGAGATTTGATGAAGAACTTCCAAACAATACAAGAGATACAGACTACAACATTCCATCAGACAACCATGTAGAAGAAAACCAAGATGATGATGAAACAAGCAAGACACCAGAAGATGTTGAACTGATATCACAAGCCCCATCAAGATACACTCAGAAGAACCATCCAGAAGATCATATCATTGGAGACAAGAGAGTAAGGGTCCAGACAAGAAGGCAGCTAAGTGAACAGACAGAAGAGGTATACATAGCCATGTTATCACAAATAGAGCCAAAGGAATTTGAAGAAGCCATCAAGGACAATTCTTGGGTGAATGCTATGAATGAAGAATTGGACCAAATCGAGAAGAACAATATCTGGGAACTAGTTCCTAGACCCATTGAGAAAAATGTCATAGGATCAAAATGGGTATTCAAAAATAAAATGAATGAGGAAGGACATGTAGTCAGGAATAAAGCCAGACTTGTCTGCAAAGGATATTCACAAATCAAAGGACTTGATTACGATGAAACATTTGCCCCTGTAGCCAGAATGGAAGCCATCAGAATGTTTCTGGCCTTTTCATGCTACCAATACTTCAAGGTATATCAAATGGATGTGAAATCTGCATTTCTCAATGGAGATCTAGAAGAAGAAGTCTACATGGAAGAACCAGAAGGCTTCTCTTTAACAGAAAAAGAAGACTACGTATGCAGACTAAAGAAAGCTCTATATGGACTAAAACAAGCTCCTCGTGCTTAGTACTCAAGGCTCAATAAATACTTGCAAAACCAAGGCTTTAAGAGAGGAGGAGTAGACAAAAATCTATACATAAAAGCCCATGAAAATGAACTCCTGATTGTTGTAGTATATGTTGATGACATTATGTTTGGAAGCAACAGAGATGAGCTAGAAAAAGGGTTTGCTGAGGAGATGAAATCATAATTTGAGATGTCCATGATTAGAGAGCTCAGTTTCTACTTAGGACTTCAAATCTAGCAAAAGAACACAGGTACATTCATCTCAAAGGAAAAATACTTAAAAGAAATGTTGAAAAAGTTCAAAATGGAGGACTGCAAACCTATGTCAACTCCCATGATCACGGGATGAAAGCTATGTGCTGATGATGGATCTGTTGATATAGATCAAAGACTCTACAGATCCATGATAGGAAGTATGTTGTACCTGACAGCATCGAGACCAGACATCATGCTAGCAGTAGGACTTGTGGCTGGATATCAGGCAGCACCTAAACAAAATCACCTTCTTGAAGTCAAAAGAATATTCAGATATCTACAAGGAACTGCACAGTATGGACTTTGTTATCCTAAAGGAAAAAGCTTCACTTTGACAGCATACACAGATGCAGATTGGGCCAGCTGTGTGGATGATAGAAAAATCACAAGTCGAGGTGAATTCTATCTAGGAAAATTCTGGTGGCATGGTTAAGCAAGAAACAAACATCTATCTCTCTATCTACAATAGAAGCAGAATATATAGCAGCAGCAGCATGTTGTACACAATTCATGTGGATGAAGAAAACCCTCCAAGACATGAAGGTAAGAATTGATGAAACTATCTCAATAAAATGTGATAATACAAGTGCTATAAGTATATAAAAAAATCCTGTGCTTCATTCAAAAACTAAACATATCCCAATCAGTATCATTTTCTCCGAGAACAAGTGGCTAAAAAGGTAGTAAAGCTGGAATATGTACCAACAAAAGAACAGATATCAGATATATTTACCAAACCTCTTGCTAGAGAACCATTTGAATATTTGAGAGATAGACTAGGGGTAGTATCTGTAGATGCTACTCTATGATATGAAGAGAAAGAACAAATTTAGGGGGAGAACAAAAACAAAAATATCATTCCAGGGGGAGATCAGCTAGCAAGGGAAGCATGAGACAGGTCAATAGGCGAGATTTGAAAACACACTGAAAAATGAGCATCCCCTTGACATTGATGTCAAAGGGGGAGGAAGAGCAAGCAACAGGAGAAAGGGTCCTAAAAGGAAAACAAAGAAAGTATATTTCCATCAATGCCAAAGGGGGAGACTGTTGGAAATGTTGTCATTGATGGCAAAGGAGGCAACCGAGGCAGAGACAGACAAAGGATAGGAAACAGAAAGGAGACAGAGAGGAGTAGAGGAAGCAGTGAATTGAAGCACAGAAAAGCAGTGAGTTGAAGATCTGGCCAAAATAAGGAGGTTTTGAGATTGGCAAGATTTTAACTCTGTGGTAAGGTTGGCATATACTATTGATGAGATTGAATGAAACTGCACTGGGTCTTTGAAATCACTGTGTGAGTGAGGCATATCGAAATTGTGTTCACATATTGATTTGCATCAATACAGATCAAGGCATAGACTTTGAACCAGAAATGACAATGAATCTCAATAAATCTGGGCAGGGGAAATGGTGTCCCAATATAGGATTATAATTGAAGAGTGATCAATTATTCAAATGAAGAGTGATCAATTATTCAAATGAAGAGTGATCAATTATTCAAATGAAGAGTTGAGAACTAGAGTTTTGTTTTGAATTATATATGTGAGTGTGGGTGAATTAGGAAGAATTAAATGAAGTTTAATCATTAATCGTACAAGCCATAGTTTTAGGGTTTCATAACCGTGTGCGTATTAAAATCTGTATGATTGAGTATAATGTGCAGGCTCATGAAGGAAACAGAGAAGTAGCCAGTGGAATTGTAGAATTTGCGCATCCGAATCATGGATTTATATGAGCTTCGAAGGCGCAGAAGTGATATGAAGGTCTGAAGAGGATCAATGAAGAATAAATCCTGACTTGGATCGATTTCCATTCCATCGCAATGAACTAGCATTATATACTCCGTTTTTGAGGAGTCGTGCTCGGGATTTCAATAGAGCAATGACACGTAGAGTCTACAGAATCGTCGAGGGCTTTTGACTTACAATTAAGGGTGGAGTTATGTTTAAAGCCTGACAAATAAAGAAATTATATGCCACAACATTAACATAGAGAAAGACAAGGTCGAAAGAAATGGAACCTTGAAGAGCCATGGAACCACGAGGTATGAATAGTGACAGTGGGTTTGGAACACCAGACGGTTTTCATCACACCGCTTTTGTACGATAAGTTGTATTCTCCAAATCAACGCGATCAATGCCATAGGCTGACACGTGGCAAAAAGTGGTTTTCAAAAACCATTCATATCACGCGTTAAAGCCCGGGAGGAAAAACAACACGATATATGTTATATCCATCGGATCAGTGGATGAGTGCGCGATAAGCCTACAACCATAGGATGAGAAGGGGAGTTAAGCGTTGGGACCCACTCCATCATGTGAACTCGGAGAATTAAATGATGTGCAGTTTGGTTGCACGATTATCATCGGATCATCCCAAAACAAAGCGATAACTTCTCAACAGTCAGATGTGAGAGTGGTCCATACATGAATTTTGGGCATAATATAAAGTATTCATTAAAGCGGGATTCAAAGATAGTTCATTGACCATTAGTTTTAAAACTTGAGTTATGGGCGCGACGAGATGGTGATCGTTGGATGCGAATGGGAGGTTGACCCAAGGAAAGTCATATTATAGAGTGAACTGAGAACATGTTTAATTAAATGGGGAGGTTCATGTGTTGTCGTTGATTTATTTCATTAATATTAAACCACACAAGGTCGAGCCTTGACCATAATATGGGGCCCAGATGTGTGATACGTTGATAGGTTGAAGTTATTGAAATATGCACGCTAGTATGGTTAGAGCGACAAGCAATATTGAACAGTCTCAGCTACAATAGCGTGAATGCTAGGGAAGGGCATAATTAGACCGAAATTTATAAATTAACCAAGGTTGAATCCTCTATAGCTTATAGAACAGTGGAACGTAATAGGCCAATTTTTTTGGGGTTTTATTGTGATGCTCTGAGATTCGAGTAAGGTTGTAATATATCCAGATATATTATAGTATGCATATGAGACTTGTGGATGCGATTTGGTGTGATGGTGTTGTAGCTAATGGGCGAAAGTTGCATAGGGTAAGGCTTGGCTGAATTTAAAGGAAAGGTAAACCTTATGCATTGTGCAGGACTATTGAAACAATTGCAGTGAACAGGTATACATGCACAGGTACTCAGAATTGCAGTAAACAGAGGTATGCAGGACAGTTGCATGACAGCAACAGAAAGGAAAAAACCTGAAATTCAAGGGCTGAGTGAAGTTTATGTATTTAAACTGAAAATGTAAATGTTTAATTTTTTTTATATTGTTTGTGGTGCAAAGGCAAGTATCCGAAAGAAAAGAAAAATCCCAATGTAACATTGAAATTTGTACATATTGTTATGTTTTTTTTAAATGATTTGGACAAAGGAATGAGAAGACAGAAGCCAAAGAGTCATGGCTGTTCACTCCAAATTCCTTGTGGAATACAAACAGTCATGCGATGAACTCTATATATAATATCAACTTGATATGCATATAGAGGTTAGAGAGAGTAAGGATAGAGAATGCAAAGTATAAAATATTGAGGCAGGGAAGATAAGGAAGAGAGGAGTAGAAAGAGATTCTATAGAACAGAGTTGATATCTGAGGTAAATCAGCAAGCATTTATTTTGATAAATTGAGGAAATTGGAGCTTCCCTATCAATTTGAAGCTTGATAGCTGTCAGTTGTAGCTGACTGAGGTTGGAGCCTCTTGTAGGTTGGTGCCTGCAGAAAATTGAAGGGAGTTGGAGCTTCCTTGCAAGTTGTAGCTTGCAGAATTGAGGTTGGAGCATCATGTAGGTTGGTGCCTACAGAAAAACAGTGGTGAGAGGGAGTTGGAGCTTGCCTTTGCATCACAACAATAATAATATGTGGTTTTCTCCCTTTATGGGTTTCCACTTATATCTGTTGTCTCTGTCTGTGTTGCCTGTGTGTTGAGATGATTTATCAAATCTACTTAATGTTTACTACTCTCATAATAAGTTTGATGTCACATTAATTTAATACTTGCTGCAACATATTAAGGTTGTTCATGTAATAAGGTTGGTTATAAAAGTAAGCTGTAAATAAGCTGATGAAAAATTTAAAAAGATCATGTATGTGTTAAAATGATTCACCCCTCCCCCCTCTGTTTCGGGGAAAATCACCCTAGAGGTTTGTTGGGTCTAAACCTCCACAGAGCAGGGCATGCTATTCAGAAGGACTCACACACAACCATACTTGAATGAAAAAGACTAGGTAACAACGATAGCAGGACTCACCCGAAGTCCTACGTTCGATGTAGATCCTGCGGGGTCCAAACCCCCAGCAACTCTCCTTCCGCCTTCAACCTAGAAAACAAGAAAGAACGTGCACGGAAACCTAGTTGTACAACATATACTTCTCCTAAAAATTATTGCAATCCATGTGAAACATTATATAAACCATAATAAATGCTTAAATGATAATCTTTTCACATATATAAATAAACATTAACACACGAGTTCAGGAACAAGATGGTTCTTCATTATCACGAACAGCATGTAAAGTAGTAAAAGTGGAGAGATCACCTGAATCCTTCCACGATATTCGAGCAGACTGTCGTCCGGATTCGTCCCGCCCTTGCCTCGCTAAGATTCTTCCAAGACTTGTGCACTCGAGATGGCATATAAATTGATGAACATCTCCAGGAAACAAGGGTTTCCTCATATAAATCTGGGAAAGTGCAGGGGGCACGGGGAATCAGACTTGAACTGGGATTCCAACAGAGTATAATGTCTATAAAATTTCTCTCTCCCTTAGGCCATGCACATGAGGGGCTTTTATACTCCCTCAAAGTAGTTTCAATCAGTTGGAAACAGTTGGCCACGTGCTGGGGTGGTTGAACTACCAGAGTAACCATCAACCCAGCCCGAAAATAGGGATTTTTTATATATTTTTTTAATGATTTTAATGGCATACGCAGAAAAGTACATATGGACTCACGTATACATGCGTAAAAGTCTGGGCATATCCGCATATGGGGATTTTAACATTGTTTTTTAGTGAATTTTGTTCAAGTCTGTAGGAATGGGTGCCCAAAGCCATAAAAGCAATCATGAATCATATGAAGGTGAAAAATGATGCTATAATAGATGCCCCCTAATATATGAGGTTAGAAGGGGTACATGATGGCCGAAATGTATTATGCACATAGAAATAACTTCGCAAGGACAAGAGAGGACTTCACCAGATTTCAACCTGCCAAAAACCAATGAAAGAAAACAGAGAGTCAACTCGTGCTGAGGCGGGCATACCCATGCTCAGTCAAAAATACATCATATGGAAAGTATTGAATAGATCCAACATGTGTACAAGTATAGCTAAACTGAAAATACATAATGAATCATCTGAGCATGGCCCGGAAATATAAGTCTGAATCAATGTCCAAGTATCACATATAGAAAGTTGATCAATGATGCTGCAACTGGATGTCTGATCATAGAAGTAACTGAATCTCCAAGTACCAAATCATAAAAGGTGGAATAAACGGTACAATCACGCAACTCGGGAGCCAACATATAGGATGCTGTTGTACTGACACTGCAACATATAAGGGTGAACGACATCACTGGCAGAAACTGAATGGACTGTCAAAAGTGAACCGAGAAATGCTGATGCAACCCGAGGTCTTCACCGATCACTGTGGCACAATTCTACACAATGGGAATAAATGAGCTGAAGTCGACCATGTGAGAAATCGTTGGATTACCGGTCAATGATGTATACCGTTAACCAACGCGAGACAACCCACCAATAATGAAAATGAGTGTCAAGGTACCCCAGTACAATCTAACAAGTGCGAATGAATGAGTTGAAGTCAAGCACTTGAAAGAATATACCAATCAGGAGGCAATGATGAATCCCCACCGTCGATAGCGAAGAGTCTACCACTGATGACTGCAAACCCTAAGGTACTGACAAAAAGACTCTAGACCTTATTCCCAGAGCAATGAGTAGTAGTCGATGGGAAAAGATCTGTTGGAAGGAAGGCATTAAGGCATCCCACATCAGTCCAACGCGAGTGTAACCCGTAGGCCAAGATTTGGAAGGAATCGGACGAAGTAGAGTGACGGAACCAAACCGAAGTACGTTTCCGACATGCACAAGATGAAGCTAGCGCACGGAAGAAACCCTCTGAACCAACCAATAATGAAAGCTGACATAGAGGCGAGAAATCCACCGATAGGGTCAAATGGAAGTCAAGGTACTGCATGAATCCCAAGTGTGATAATGTATGCTGACGTCGAACACATGGGAAACCACTCAGTCAAAGACCCATAATGATGATCAAATGTTGAGCACAAGGTCACCTATCAATGATGGAAATAGGGCCAGGGTGCAGCTCTAGGTTTGCTCTCAGAGCAATGTGTTGTAGTTGATAAGAGACAAACCCGCCAGCGAGAAGTCAATGGGGACCTTCTCAAACCAGCACGAGCAGAAGACCAAAACATCTAATAAGATAGAACAAGATACTGACAATACTGGGAAGGCCGACTGAATAATGAGTCAAGAGACACCGCAGAATGGCCGACTCTGGTTAGACTTCCCTTGAACAAAAGCATGACTCGTGATGACCATGGTAGTAAAAAGTAACACTGTATAAGTCTGTTATGCAGGAGGCAGAACAAACTCTCCATATGATTGGAAGAGATAACTAACCGGGGGAGAACTGACAAGTGAAACAAGGTAAAGGTTGAACCTAGGTCAAAACTAAAACCATCCCAAATGAAGGAAAGATATATCAGTGTATATGCTTTGTTCAAGGGTGACAAACTGATACTGTACTGCCATCAAATAACAAAGTTACATCCCATTCCTGCTCTTTTTGTTATATTTGATTTTTTTGTCTTTTTCATATAATAAGCCTGAAAAAGAATAAAAGAATGCTATGGTACAATGGATAGAACGAGTATAAAGAAACAGATGCACTAGTTCCTGGGATTGGAACGATCGTATGCTCAATGCAAGGTGGTGAAAACTGGTAAGCGATACTCAGAGGAATGTTCCATCCATGGGTAAAAGGGTGTCATGTCACGATAGCTAAGTGCATGCAATGGTTTAACTTGTACAGATAGACAAGGTCAAAACTTGGCTTAAACATTGAGTCCAAATGAAGCCGGCTAAAGGCTAGGATAAACAAGTAGCCAATATGCAATGCAGTAATACAACTCAAAAACACCAGGGAGCCTCTAGGGTAATAGCCAGAAAAATGATAGTGAGGAAGAAGAAGAATGAAGCTTCAACACATAAGTCATGGCAGGACTAAAGAGGACTCCCGAGCCTACATAAAACGCAGCATGGGCAACAAGTGATAGCGAGGAACTAACTAGGAAGCCCATGTAAAGGAAGGCTCTACCATCAAGTCATGATTAAATAATCGGCGAGTGAAATGGGTGTAATACTCATGACTTGATGGGATCGACCCTAAGGCAAGTGATCAGTATGGAGGCTAGTATGCAAGATGCAACGGAAAGTGATTTCCCTAACCTATATGCTAGTGAAGATCATATACCTGCCGTGACGAGTCGGTAATCATGGATCAAAAACCGGGAAAAATCTCAAAATCGTCAAAATGTACCTGAAAACATACCAAACTGGGCACTTCCAAGCATCTGGGTTATGCAGCTTAAGATAGATTGAAAAAATAAGCATAACAAATTTTTGCGAAAATTTTCAACTTTTTGGGCATAAATAGACAAATTACCTCATATTTGGTTCATTATTACATTACTGACTTGGAAAAAAGTGCTCTGGAGAAAAAAGCTTCCTTCGTCAAAACAGGAGCAACCAACCGTCGAATTCCACCGAATTTCTCAGGTTAGCTCTTAATTCATCCTGCTATTCATTTTGTCCGTTCATAAATTAAAATTTAGGAATTTTTCACCATAGAATCTCTTGCTAAAAATCACGGTTTGCGCATACGCGGGTTGGTAATGACAAAGTCGCGTATACATGCGACTGTGCACAAATAAAGTCACGTATGCGCAGGCCCAAATGAAAAAAACGTAGCTAATGAAGGAATTATTGAAACTTTACAGGATGACCATATCATGGAGAGAGCGTGAACACAGTGCAATTGATCAAGAAGTCATGTAGGACCAAGCATCACTAAATATTCTTTGGAATTGTGGATTTCTCAAGTTTTTTAAAATGCCAAATATGAAGAGAAATGTCCGGTTGCTCGAAATGCTTGTGAACTATTGGGAACCGGAAGAGGACTGCTTTATGATAGATCAAATGCCTGTACGCATTGAAGTGGAAGACATATATTTTATCACTGGACTTTCCCGGAGGGGGGAGCCAGTAGACTTGCATGGTAAGCCTTTGGGAGGGCTCACTGTGGAATATTACGTCCACGTGTACTACGTACAGGGTTCCAAGAAAGTTGGAACTCAAATTGCAATCAAAGATTTAAGGGATTTGCACATGAAAATCCTCCTTTTCACCATTGGCAGAGTGGCAGGATCTACCTCCCTACACCAAGCGTCCAGGACGCAAATGAGCATAGCAGTTGAATGCTTAACACATATATATGATTGGTTCACATCCCTACTGATGAACATGAAGCAACAATTGACCTCTATCCGCCAAAAAAAAACAAAACATTTTGGATATGGTACAATTTTGATGACATTCTTCTTCGAGAAGATTTCAGTACTAAGACCCAGAGTGATCTCTACCATCAGCAGCCCGAGAGACCCAAGAATTTCCTGCTGGGCAGACATGATGAAGAGATTGGGGGGAAGTGAAGTTCCCCAGACCACTTGGGATGATGAGTTCTTCCAATGGTGGAGAGAACAAATCATCGCGGTGGACGACTATCCCTATGCCGGGATGGAATTTCGTGGCGATCCAGATCTTGTCCTTCCACCACGCGCAACATGGGGTACAGTCAGTAAGTTTACAATTTTTTGACTTATATATTTTTTTTGGATTTTTTCAATATGTATGAAAAAAATGTGAAAAACAAACATGTTTTTGATTGGATTCAAATGACTTACAATTTTAAAATGATCATGAAACAAATATTGGACCAGTGCGACCTGAGGGTTACCAAATACATAAGCGTCACAGGGGCGAAGCAGATACAGTAGATTCAGACAGAACCCTCCAGGCTGTACAGAGGAACTTGGAGGGGTTGACCTGCCATGTACCTATGGCTGCAGTGGAAGATCTGCCCGAAGCCATCCAGAGACGAGTGGTAGGAGTACCCCGTGACTGGGTACGGTTATTCCGCCGAGTTGCCACCACGATCGTGTTCTATAGGAACACAACTTCTGGGCAGGGACCTCAGTAGTAGATAGATATGATGTATCAGATGACTGTATATTTTTTGAGACTGAACATGATCGGGCATAAGCCCAAGTTTTTGTATGACCTATGGATCCAAATTTTTGTATAGTTTTGAACACTCTGATGATATATATACAGCGATGCTTGATGTGATGTAAGAAATGTATCAAAATGTATGATGTTTTTGCTTAAGTTTTATTGTATGGAATGATTAATGTGCCAATCAATTGCTTGATTAGCTAATGATTCTGCCAACCAATTGTCAACTCGAGGAATATGAATGAAAGTTAAAAATTGAAATGATCTTTGTAACAAACGTACCCTCAAGAACAACTGGAGTAAAAATGGATCTCGAACCCGATAAGTATTGTTCAACTGCGACACCACCAGCTGAGAGTCCAAGAAAACTACCAACGAATCAACACGCAAAGATATTGCCTCTGAGAGTAGATAAACAACTGCAGTGTATTCTGCTATATTATTAGAAGCAAGACCAATGCAGACCCCTCTTGACACTAATAGCTGACCGGATGGATACTGAAGCACCGAAGCCGCGGAAGCTAAGTTCCGGGTGTGTCTACTAGCGCCATCGGCGAAACCGAAATGACTCATGACATCCGACACAACCTGCCAAAGCAGATCAAAAACATCACCATCCCATCAAAAATCGAAAAAACAACCAGATATGTACAAAGAAAAACTACTATATACAAAAGCAACATGCCAGGCCGAAGCCTAGGCATAATACTTCTTCAAGTAGAGCCCATTTCTGGGCTCCGGCAACTCGTTCCCTTCAAAGTCAACCAAGGTATATGCTCCTTTTTTAAGGACTTTTTTGACGATAAAGGGGCCATACCACATAGATTTGAATTTTCCTGCCCCCAGGGCATCTTTTTCTTGGGCATAGACCAAAAAAAGGTCACCTTCCGAAAAAACCGTAGGCTTGACCGCCTTATCGTACTGAACTTTAACTCGGTTTTTATGCGCTTCATTCATCGTGGTGGCATCTCGACGTTGCTCATCGAGATGTTCCAGATGAAGGAGTCGTTCTTCAAGACTAGAAGTGTCAGGAAGAAGTTCAACAGCTAATTTAAGAGAAGGAATCTCGCATTCAATGGGAAATATGGATTCCAACCTGTGCACTAGCTAAAACGGAGTAAAGCCAGTTGCAGTTTTCACTGACGTCCTGTATGCCCAAAGTGCAGGATATAGCATAATATGCCAGTTGGATCGAGCTTTATCAATTGTCCTTTGAAGAATTGTCTTCAAGGATTTATTCACGGCTTCCACTTGCCCATTGGCTTGAGGATAATATGGATATGAATGCTCCTGCCGGAAACCCAATTTGAGAGCCAACTCAGCCATCATACTATTCTGAAAATGACTGCCATGATCAATGAAAATCTCTCTAGGAATACCAAAACGAGCAATAACCTGGTTGAAGAGAAAAAGAGCTGCAGTCTCACCATCATTCCCAAAAGTAGGCATAGCCTCGACCCACTTCGTAAAGTAGTCTACTGCTACGATAATGTACTTGTGACCTTTAGCCAAAGGCGGGTTACAAGTAGTATAATCAATACCCCACTTTGTAAAGGGACCGGCAGTAATGACTGGAAAAAGCGGAGCTGGATGAGCACGCATTTTTCGAGTATAAATTTGACATGGATGACACTTTTTGACCGACTCCATACAATATTTGAAAATCGAAGGCCAAAAGTACCCAGCACGCAAAATATTTTGGGCTGTAGCAAGCCCAGATAAATGACCACCACAAGCTCCACTGTGGCAATCATTCAGCACAGCCTCAGCTTCTTCGAGAGTTAAGCAACGTCTTCGGGTTGAATCAACCCCTCGACGGTATAAAGCATCACCAATAATCAAGTAATTCTTAGCCAAGTGACGCAACTTACGACGCTCATCTTTCGAAAAAGTAGAGGGAAAATTCGCAGTCTGGAGATACACAATGATATCTCCATACCAAGGATCCTGTGGAGAGATGAGAAATAAATGTTCATCCGAGAAGGATTCATCATAGACTATCTCTTATCCACAGGGCAACTCAAAAATCAATTCCGCGAAAAATAATGATTTCTTGGACTTGGCAGACATAAACTCAAGGTCAAATTCCTGCAAAATCACAATCCATCTATTGTATTTTCCCCCAATCACTCGCCTACTGAGAACAAACTGAAATGGATTGATGTCGCCAAACATAAGTTTTGCGCAGGTCACTTATTTGGGGAAGTCGCCGCACAAAGATGAAATCGTCGTTTAAAGCTAATTTTTCTATCTGAGGTACCGGAGTTCAGGTCCTACCAATCCTCGACTAAGATAGTAAATAACATGCTCTGCAAGAGCGTCATCCTCCTGAACCAGAACCATACCAATGGTAGATTCTGCTGCTGCCAGATACAAAAGGAAATCCCTGCTATAAACAGGTGGACTCAATAAAGGAGTAGAGGTCAATGCTTTCTTCAAAGCATCGAATGAGCGTTGAGCGTAGTCATCCCAAAGAAATGGAACTCCCTTCTTCAACAATCTCATAAATCCCTTGGTAACTTCAACATAATTTACGATAAATCTCTGAAGAAAATTAGACTTTCCTTGTAGACTTTGAAGTTGACGAATAGAGGACGGGGGAGGCAACCGAAGGATTGCCTCAACCTTGAAGGGATCTACCCTAATCCCTTCCCTGGACACAATGAATCCCAATAACTGACCGGATGTAGCCGCAAAATGCACTTGTTCTGATTCAACCTAATCCTATAGAAACGACACCGTTCAAATATTTGATGGAGGTGAGCAGGATGATCCATCCTCTTTCGAGAATGAGCAGCTAAATCATCCAAATACGCCTCGATAATCTTTTTGATGTCGTGGAAGGCATATGACATGGCCCGTTGAAACGTAGCCCCAACATTTTTAAGACCAAAAGACATCTTCTTGTATGCAAAAGTACCCCAGGGACAAATAAAGGCAGTCTTATGCTGATCTTCAGGACGGATAGTAATCCGATTATATCCTGATAAACCATTCATGAAGGAGAAAATCAACACTCCGCACATTCATTAATGATCCGATCGATAAATGGTGTGGGGTAATTATCTTTAGGACATGCTTTATTTAGGTCTCCTCGAAATCGATGTAAACTCGAATCGTTCTTTGCTTTTTCTACCTAACAGGGTTTGAAACCCATTCGACTAAAGGAATGTGGAAAATGAACTCTGCACTAAGTATCTTCTCAACTTCAAATTTTCATAGTCGTCGCATTCCTAGGGATTGACCGGACGAAGTTTTTGCCTCACAGGCTTAGCGTTTTCGTAAGTCTTGATCTCATGCTGGACAATAGATGTATCTATACCAGGAATTTCCTCATAAGACCAAGCGAATACATCCCTATACTCTTTAAAGAGCTCGGTGTAAATCTGAATCTCTTCACGGGAACATTCAGCTCCGATGAAGACATTCTCAATAATATTGGGATCCCTGGGAATGTTCATCGGGATAGCAGGAGAAATCACAACCATGTTCCCTTCAGTATAAACCTGTGTTGGTGCTAAAGGGCTTGAGACTGGGCGAACAGGACCAGGAGATGAAGGACTTGGAAAAATCGTTTCAACTTCGCTAAAATCAGGTAAAAAGTAAGACCGATGATGCAAATCATCCCATGGTCTATCTATACCAGTCATAGCTTCCAGGATGGCCTCTTCGTATGGAAGAGTGGTATCAAGGCATCTCGGGCAGAAGAAGAACTAAGTGCCTAAGCCAGCCACATCTCCATCCAACCTTCCCATGAAAGAGGAGCCGGATCGGATTCTCGCGTGAGTCAACAATGACCGAGAAGAAATCAACTGGCAGATACTGAGCCTGCCATTCCACCCACTCGACCTTCCGTCAATGTGGCGTAGGGAAGGCAAGGTCCAAGGGTCCGAAAAATAATGAGTTCTGAAGAACTCTCTTCGAAGAGGAGCCTTGGAGGATGAAATTGCATTAATATGAACCGTAGGAGGAGGAATATCGAAAGTACCCATCAAGGAAGAATAAATTCCAACCCCTAAATTCTCAACAAGCGCCTTAGTATTATCCAACTTTGGAACAGATGAGTCAGTAGACGCATTCGGGTCTACAAGAGGACAATCCAGTTGATCTACTGTAACAATCCTCCCTTCGTGAGGGAAACAAATAATCTGAAATAATGAGGATGCAATGGCATCCATCTCATAAATCCAGCTTCTCTCCAATAGAAGGTTGTAGTCCAAGCTTGCATCAACTACCTCAACCTCTATATTCACAGTTTTGCCCCCAACACAGATAGGAAAAGCTGGGACAATACCATGCGGTCTGTGAGAATGACCATCAAACGCAGTCAGAAGAGTGGTAAATGGAACAGCTTTGGGAGATCCAATCATCTTCCAACATGTGAGAGACATCACGCACATGGAAGCACCCTCATCAACAACCGTTCGAAAGATATTACACTTCCGGTATGATGATTTAATATGAAAAGCCATATGATGGGGGAGTATCTTCTTAAAATTAGTCATATCAAATGTAATCAGAAGAGAATTTTTCGGATCAATAGCCCTAATGGCAGTGAGCAAAGCACTGTCCTGAGCCGGACAAGACTGGAGCACCTCTAAAGCCGACATGGCACAAGGAATCTGTGCCAGATCTTCCACAATAGAGTAGTTCTGGGCAGCCCTAGCGTTTGGATTAATCGTCGACCGCTTGGTAGATTCTTTGGGCATCCGAGGTATAGGCTCAACAGTAGGCCTTGTAATGTGAAGCGACTCAGTAGCATCAGGAGAATCCTTAGCTTTCGAAGACTCTTCTCCACCATAATCACGGGATCTCGTAGCGACATCCACGTGAGCACTCATCGTGAATATGTTTGATGGAATTTCCCCTTCCTGGGTGCCCCCAGAGGAAGCCCCAGGATTTTGATTCGCGCCAACAACTAGTTGTTGCCCTTGGGGAAAGGGTTTGTTAACACAGCCTGGGAACAAGAAGAACCCTGCTAAGCTAACAAGTACTGCGCATCCTGAATTTTAGGGCAAAGGTGCGTAAGATGGTCTCCAACACACAGCTTGCATGGAAACTTCACTTTCTTTTTATCCTTTGGCCCCTCACCAACATGCTCGTTGGTTTTATTCGCATTACCCTTCCCATTCTTGCCCTTTTTCTTATTATTTCGTCCCTTCTTCTTCCCTTCGCATTGTTGATTTCCTTGGGATCGTAAGCTGACAAACATTTATGGACAAATATTGGGAAGGTGATGGACCAACAGCACAATGATTTCAGAGGGAGCAGATTGCAAGGACAACCGCCGTAATTATAAGCAGGTTTGCCGTACTCCACTATCGATTTATCCAATCACTGTCACCATGAGGACCGTGCTTAGTTTTGGATAATCTAATTTGAGCGAGGAGCATTGCGTATATTTACGGAGGACTCCGGGGACTCGAGAATATATCAGCTCCAACTGCTGGGCCCTAAAAATGGCCTGCTCCTCTGAAAATACCCCTGAGAGGGATACGTCCTTCGAAATATCTGACTGCAGAGATTTCTAAAACCATTCCAAAAGGAATTCACCCGGAACATGAGCTTTAATAAGCCTCCTTCCTTCTCCGCCATTCCCACATGATAAGAAATGTGGCCGTGGTCGTCCCGTTTAAAATTAGCTAGGAGTTCAGTCCCGGCGTCATAACGGACTGGCAACTGGAAATGGTTTAGAAATGTAACAGCCAGTTCTCCAAATGTAGCAAAACTGCCCCTAGTTAGCTCAATATACCATTTGGCCACATTTCCGATTAGGGTGCATTGAAACAATCTCAACCTAATCGAATCATCGATCAGGGAGTTAGAAGAACACCATAAATGGAAGGTGGTGATGTGATCAGTCGGATCCTCACCATTCTTGCCTTCAAACTTTGGAATGTTTGAAGGAAGTTTGGTCGGGACCGGAGGCCACCCCGGACTGTACTGGATCGGATCATTCGTCAATTTCGACAGATCTGGCAAGTTTAATGCTGCCAGAAAAGGTAAATGAGGCGGAGCCTGAGGATTCCATCCTTGATAGGATGAATTCCCAACATTCTGAAAATAATACCCTAGATTTGATGAGGCACTAGGTTGCCAGAAAGAACTCGTAGAAAAATGAGAAGAACCTCCTCCCAACGCAGAGTTACCAAAGACCGGACCAGTTCCCCCTACTGAAGTATGAAATGAAGAGGAAAGCCCCTGATAGGGGTTCCGGGCATTAGACAGAGGAGAAAAAGTCTGATGAGCACTCGACGAAGGGAAAGAAGCATTCCCTTGGTGACCAGCATAAAACTAATTCCCTGCCCCCGCTGTAGTGAATACATGGTTCCAACCTGTAAAAGTAGTCGAATTCTGACCTCCAGACCAAGGGTTGAAACTCTGAGTCTGAGAAGTAAATGGAAAGGACCCTAAAGAAGGATTCAAACTAGGAATATGTCCAGTTCCGAAGGGGAACCCTTGAAAAGAAGCTGATCCACTAGCCATGGAAGACATGGGTGTAGATCCAGCTACAGCAGCGGAAAAGGAAAAAGAAGGAATCCCACTAGTGGGCATTCCAAAACAGAAGGGACCAGATTGAGAAGCATGTGCTTGGTTGAAACCCGAGCCAAACACAGTAGCACTAGAAGTAATCGAATATATAGCAATAGTGCCCCCTCCTTCAACAGAAGCAGGAGTCTAAGTGCCTGCAGCACTCACAGCAGAAGCCGCATTCCCAGTCGTGGCCATCGAAAGGTATGTATAATACGGAGGATCTTCCGGTCTCTCTGACTTAGGTCCGATGTATTCAACAACGAACGGATAATCAGGAGGAAGAGGAGATGGAAGTGACACTGATGGTTCAGGTACTTCCTCTATTTGAACTTCTTCTTCCTGCGGAAATAAAACTCGCGAGGTGAGCGGAACGCTCCTCTCGGAACGAACACCAGAATCAGCTATGAAACCTTTCGACCCTTGTGGAGGATCTCTCTCCTCTACGTCAGACGTCACAAGGTGGTACCCACCTGCTAAATCACTCCTACGCCTTCTTGAAGAAGGCTCTGAAATCTCGGGAGATAACCCCCGGATTCTCCTCGACCGACGAGGCGCTTGATCAGCCACTTTAACAAATTTTAATTATACTCATAAAATATAAAGCTAGGCAAGCTAGGAGCAAAGAGCACTCACTATAAAAATAAATCCCTGAGATATAATCAAGCAAACAACCTTCAAGTATTTCCACTCCGGGTGATTAGGACCGGACACCAAAATACAGGAAAGTGAAATATAGGACCTCCCGAAAGTAGTCTGGGATAATTACGGCCCAGGCCTACTAGCGAAGGTAACATAAATATTTACGCTGACCTCCTAACGACAGCCTTTGCCAGCACAAGTACCCAAGCTTCGCAAGGGCACCCCCCCAGAAGTACTGCTGAAAGTGATACGACGTCTGCCTCAGGTACCATGGGTATTCCCCCCCGCAGTCACCTATGTGGAACCTAGGAGTGGCAACTATGGGCACCAATCTGTGTCAGAAGCCGGGCGGAATGGTCTTGAGGTTAGATTCAGCAAATCAGAGAGGGGGTATCTCTCTTCTCAGCCTTCACTTCCCCTCGCGCTTCACTCTCTGGAGGAGAGCTTTCCCGGTCCACCTAATGGAGTTGGATTTCGCTCAATTAATCAACTTCTATGTTTTGTTTGAGGGGCCTTGGAGAGTTAACTCTCCACTCACCTAATCCAAGGCCCTACAACCTAGCTAGTTGGTGTATGACACTTAAAAAACTTGCTAGTTACTTTTAAATTATATCGCTTATTTTAATTGGCCGTTATGTTAAGTCAAAGGGATACGGAAATGAAACTTGTGGTGTTTTGATGCAGAAAAAGAAATTAATAAAAACCAAACTACATGCAAATGCAGTTATTGTCTTTCGATGAAAAGCAACTTCTACACAGGTTCTACGAGATTAAAAATTTTATTTTTCTTTTCAGATAACAAACTCCACACTCACAAAACTATGAAAATGACTAAATGCTTAAGTGCATCTGATGCAAATCACTAAGAGCATGTAAATTCTAAGATGCAAAATCTACTAAAGCAGAGCGAAATTTCCCAAAGATCCTTCAGTTTTATCTCTTTTTGGTTGTCTAGAAAGCTAGTTCCCTAAATCAGAAACTCTTAATATAAAGACACCAAAAATGCTTGAAACAAGAGGAAGAAACCAATGACAATTCCTTTCCAAAATCAAGTTGAAAACCAAAAGCAAGAAAACTCCACAAAGCTTCAACAGATATAACAAAACGAAAACAAAAATGCAAAACAAAAGCAAAGGAAAAAAAAATGTTTTTGAGCTTTTGAGTTTTATAAAAAGAAAGAGCTCGAAAATACCAAGAAAAACTATCAAATCCCAAGCCAAACAACACTGAATTTCAAGCAAAAACTTCAAAAACGCTCCAAATCTTATAGGGCTAACTAGTAGCAAAATTTATATGAGCACAAGAAGACAAGAAAACTCAGTCACTCAGCCTAGAAGAATAGTACAACCTTGCAGCAAACAAAAACTTCAAAGAACCAAGAAAGACTCTTCAAAAATTGCAACAAGACCTAGTCGACTGAACTCAAGAAAACCAACCAAGAAAAGGGCAAAATTCGAAATGCAAAGCAAGACACAAAGGTAGAAAAGAGTAACTGAGAAAAAGCTCTCTGTTCTGATGAAGCAAAACAACTAAGAATCCCCAGGAAGAGATCTTGGTACTCAAACCAGAAATGCCAGCACAAGAAACAAGACTTTGCCAAATAAGCTAGTTTTCAATCAAAAAAGAGAGAAAAAAGACCAAAGACCACTTTCTACACAATCCAGAGGGTATAAAGACAATGCAGGAATATGCCTCCACAGACAGACAGGACTAAAAATCCAAAAAACCTAAAATCTCAAAATTGACCCAGGTATACGCGACTTGACAGTTTAGAAACAAGCGTGCATACGCGACTGTGCTAAAGGAAACCCGCGTGTACGTGACTCCCTTTAACAAAAACTGCATGTATACACGACTGTGTGCAGACAAACCCCCGTATGAAAAGGCAAATAATGAAAATTAAAAAAGATCAAGCCTGGTTAAGAAACCAGGACTTCAGTCTGACTGAGAAAGAGTTAACTGGACTGGAAATAAAAGTTAAAACTGTTGGAAACCTATCAAACAGCTGAAACCACCCAACAGAGGAATCACAAGAATGTGGTCCCCAGAGGAGTCGCCAGTTCTGTTTCGGGGAAAATCACCCTAGAGGTTTGTTGGGTCTAAACCTCCACAGAGCAGGGCATGCTATTCAGAAGGACTCACACACAACCATACTTGAATGCAAAAGACTAGGTAACAACGATAGCAGGACTCACCCGAAGTCCTATGTTCGATGTAGATCCCGCGGGGTCCAAACCCCCAGCAACTCTCCTTCCGCCTTCAACCTGGAAAAAAAGAAGGAATGTGCACGGAAACCTAGTTGTACAACATATAATTCTCCTAAACGTTAGTGCAATCCATGTGAAACATTATATAAACCATAATAAATGCTTAAATGATAATATTTTCACATATATAAATAAACATTAACACACGAGTTTAGGAACAAGATGGTTCTTCATTATCATGAACAGCATGTACAGTAGTAAAAGTGGAGAGATCACCTGAATCCTTCCACGATCTTCGAGCAGACCATCATCCGGATTCATCCCGCCCTTGCCTCGCTAAGATTCTTCCAAGACTTGTGCACTCGAGATGGCATATAAATGGATGAACATCTCTAGGAAACAAGGGTTTCCTCATATAAATCTGGGAAAGTGCAGGAGGCACGGAGAATCAGACTTGAACTGGGATTCCAACAGAGTATAATGTCTATAAAATTTCTCTCTCCCTTAGGCCATGCACATGAGGGGCTTTTATACTCCCTCAAAGTAGTTTCAATCAGTTGGAAATAGTTGGCCACGTGCTGGGGTGGTTGAACTACCAGAGTAACCATCAACCCAGCCTGAAAATAGGGATTTTTTATATATATTTTTAATGATTTTAATGGCATACGCGGAAAAGTACATATGGACTAGCGTATACACGCGGAAAAGTGTGGGCATATCTGCGTATGGGGATTTTAACACTGTTTTTTAGTGAATTTTGTTCAAGTCTGTAGGAATGGGTGCCCCAAGCCATAAAAGCAATCATGAATCATATGAAGGTGAAAAATGATGCTATAACATAATTAATGTTTACTACTCTCATAATAAGTTTGATGTCACATTAATTTAATACTTGCTGCAACATATTAAGGTTGTTCATATACTAAGGTTGGTTATAAAAGTAAGCAGTAAATAAGCTGATGAAAAATTTAAAAAGATCATGTATGTGTTAAAATGATTCACCCCCCCCCCCCCCTCTCAGTTTAACTAAGAATTCAACAATTGGTATCAGAGCCAAGTTCCTTTTATACCAGTTTAACCACTGAAAGGAGATCCTAGGCCTCCAAGATGGCTAGTCAAGAAGGAAGCTCAACCAATAAAGCCCCTTTCTTCACTAGTGCTAATTATGCCTTCTGGAAAATCAGAATGATAGCATACATAATGTCACTAGGAATAGAGGTATGGGCTGCTATGGAATTTGGATATGCCCGAAAGGCAACTGACCCAGAAAGAGATGCTAAACAAGAATTTGTAGGAAATGCAAAGTCCATGAATGCAATCTTAAGTGGACTTTGTGAGGTTTAATTTATCAAAATAATGCATATTAAGACTGTTAAAGATATTTGGGACACTCTAGAGAATATCCATGAGGGAAATAAAAAGGTAAAGACTGCCAAGCTTCAATTATATAGAGCCCAGTTTGAAAATTTAAAAATGAATGATGATGAAGATGTTGGCAGCTTCTTCTTAAAAGTTGCAGAAATTGTTAATAATATGAAATCTCTTGGAGAAACCATACCAGAAAGTATATTTGTGCAAAATATTCTAAGATCTCTTCCATGCAGGTTTAATCCCAAGGTGTCTGCAATAGAAGAAACATCTGATTGGGAGACCTTGACCATGAACCAACTACTTGGAAATCTAATAGCATATGAGATGAGGCTCCCACAGAAGAAGCCAAGTATGAGGGAGGTAGCCTTTAAAACAGAAAAGAAGAAAGAAGAAGAGGAAGACATATGCTCTTGCTCGAATGAAGAAGAGGTTAAATTTGTCAAGAAACTGGATCGAGGCTCAGGTAAATACAAAGGTAAACTTCCTTTCAAATGCTTTAACTGTGGAAGAGTTGGACACTATGCTGCTAAGTGTCCTCATAAGAAAGTAAGGAATCAGGCTCAAGAATCAGAGAAAAATACATCAAAGAACTGGTAGAAAGGAAAGAAGTTCAGCAGAAAATCCTTCTATGCTCAACAAGACAGCAGTACATCTGAAGACTAAGGTGAACCCTCAAGTGAAGAAGGAACGAATGAATTTTTATTGATGGCCATAGAAGAACTTGAAGGACTCCTGCTAGAAGATGAAGAAGAAGAAGGTGAATTCGACCTTGAGGGGGAGCTAAGAAGTGCTCTAGAGGAGATTGATAAACTCAAATTGAAGTGCGGAAAACAAAAGGACATTCTCCTCAAGTGTGTACGAGAAGAACATAATTCAGAAGTCCTCATGCAGCTAAAGAGAGAGCTTGAAGAAGCCAAGAAGATAGAGGACATGCTACATAAGAAAATCAAGGAGAAAACTCAGGAACAAGAGGAGTTTGAAGAAGAAGTAGTATGTCTCAGGAAGAAATTAGTAAATTCTCGAAGGAAAATGGCTATAAATTCATCTCAAACAAAAAGCTCTGGTAAGTTGAACGAAATTATGAATTCTAAAATATCTCCTTTGATAAAAACTGGAATAGGCTATGAAGGAGAATCAAGTAAAAGAAAAGAAAAGGAAAACAGAGAGATTATTTTTGTAGAAGCAAAGAAGGATGATGAAGCACCTCAAATAATTCCTACAAAAGAAGAAACATGTAAGGAGGGAGATAGAACCCAAAAGAAGCCTCTAATAAGAAATAATGAAAGAAAGATTCAGACAATAGAAAAAGGATCATATACCCTTGAGTATGTCAAATTTGGAAGCCATCAAGGGAGATTCTTCACTCCTATGAAGAATGCCACCTGTTATGTCTGCCACAAGTTAGGACACATTGCTGCATATTGTCATGCAAGGAGGAGTAATTCAAACTAGAAAAAGATGCAAACAGTGAAGAGACTGTCTCAAGCAAACAAATGGATAAGACAACGTTACATCAGGTATGCAAATAGTTTCTATGGTTACTGTTTTTTTTGTAAGGAATTTGGCCATAAAATCATTGAGTGTAGAAAGTATGGACAAAGATTGATGTTCAACACCTCAAGGAGGTTTATGAATGAAAGAAATTTTGTTCATACTCACAATTCTGCAAAAATTATGATCAAATGTTGTGTATGCAATCAAGTTGGACATATGCCTTCCAAATGTCCTCTCAGAATATGTAGTTCATCATCTCACAAACGATACCAAACAAAAGAGTGCTTCCAGTGGATAAAGAAGGTGAATAAATGTGACTTGGCTCTAACTTCTCAAGACCGGAAAAGCCAATGGTATTTGGACAGTGGCTGCTCAAAACACATGACTGGAGACAGAAGCAAGTTTATAACTCTTGATGAAAAGAAGTCTGGCAATGTTACTTTTGGCAATGATAAATCAAGAAAAATAAAAGGAAAAGGCTCAGTCAGCCTAGACAATGGCAGAGGAAAGGCCCAAGATGTACTATTTGTAGATGGGATGAAAGCTAATTTGTTGAGTGTCAATCAAATGTGTGATAAAGGCTGTGAAGTTCTTTTTAGAGCACAAGATTGTGAATTCAGATCAAGCACCATAGGTAAGACTCCGCTCAAAGGAGTTCGAACAAAGAGTAATGTTTACATTGTGAAAGAGGAAGATGAAGCATGTCATATTAGAAAACTTTAGGAGTCATGGTTATGGCATAAAAGGTTGGGACATCTCATCTTTGATCACATCATTAGACTAAGCAAGAAGAAAGTTGTCAGAGACATGCCAAAAATAAAAAGGCCTTCTAATACCGTATGCAAATCTTGTTAATTGGGAAAACAGGCCCGCACATCATTTAAGACCAAAGATGAACTATCAACAAGAAGACCACTCTCGCTTGTGCACATGGACCTGTGTGGACCTGCAAGAACTAAAATTCCAAGTGGAGAGTGCTACTTCATGCTGATAATAGATGACTTCTCCAGAATGACATGGGTTGCATTTCTCAAGAATAAATCGAAAACTCTAGAAAAAATTAAGATATTCAAAGTATTAGCAGAAAATCAAACAGGATGCAACCTAAAATGCATCAGATCAGATAGAGGAGGTGAATTCATATATTTTACTTTGCTGACCTATGCAATGAACATGGGATAAAGCAACAATTTACTATTGCAGGAACACCTCAGCAAAATGGAGTAGCAGAGAGACAAAACAGGTCTGTATAGCAAATAGCCAAAGCGATGATGCAAGAGTGTAATATTCATCAAACCTTCTGGGTAGAAGCAGTACACATAGTAGTGCATATCCTTAATAAAGCTCACTTAAGACCAAGCAGTGACAAGACCCACTATGAACTATGGCATGGGAAACCAGCCTCAATCAAACATTTTAGAATCTTTGGAAGCAAGTGTTACATAAAGAATAATGATGAAAATATTGGGAAATTTGATGCAAGAGCAGATGAAGGGATATTTCTAGGATATGCTTCCAAAATTAAAGGGTAGAGGTGCTACAACAAGACTCTTCGAAAAATAGTAGAAAGAATTGATGTGAGATTTGATGAAGAACTTCGAAAAAATACAAGAGATACAGACTACAGCAGTCCATCAGACAACCATGAAGAAGAAAACCAAGAAGATGATGAAACAAGAAAGACAACAGAAGATGTTGAACTAAGATCGAAAGCCCCATCAAGATACAATCAGAAGAACCATCTGGCAGATCAGATCATTGGAGACAAGAGAGTAGGGGTCCAAAAAAGAAGGCAGCTAACTGAACAGATAGAAGAGGTATACATAGCCATGTTATCACAAATAGAGCCAAAGGAATTTGAAGAAGCCAGCAAGGACAAGTCTTGGGTGAATGTTATGAATGAAGAATTGGACCAAATTGAGAAGAAAAATACCTGGGAACTAGTTCCTAGACCCACTGAGAAAAAATTTCATAGGCTCAAAATGGGTATTCAAAAATAAAATGAATGAGGAAGGACAAGTAGTCAGGAATAAATCCAGACTTGTCTGCAAAGGATATTCACAAATCGAAGGACTTGGTTATGATGAAAAATTTTCCCCATGTAGCCAGAATGGAAGCCATCAGAATTTTTCTGGCCTTTGCATGCTACCAAGACTTCAAGGTATATCAAATGGATGTGAAATCTGCATTTCTAAATGGAGATCTAGAAGAAGAATTCTACATGGAACAACCAGAAGGCTTATCTTTAACAGACAAAGAAGACTATGTATGCAGACTAAATAAGGCTCTATATGGACTAAAACAAGCTCCTCGTGCTTGGTATTCAAGGTTGGATAAATACTTGGAATACCAAGGCTTTAAGAGAGGAGGAGCAGACAACAATCTATACATAAAAGCCCATGAAAATGAACTCTTGATTATTGTAGTATATGTTGATGACATTATGTTTGGAAGCAACAGAGATGAGCTAGAAAAAGGGTTTACTGAGGAGATGAAATCAGAATTTGATATGTCCATGATTGGAGAGTTCAGTTTCTACTTAGGACTTCAAATCCAGCAAAAGAACACAGGTACATTCATCTCACAGAAAAAATACTTAAAAGAAATGTTGAAAAAGTTCAAAATGGAGGGCTGCAAACCTATGTCAACTCCTGTGATCACATGATGCAAGCTATGTGCTGATGATGGATCTGCTGATATAGATCAAAGACTCTACATATCCATGATAGGAAGTATTCTGCACCTGACAGCATCGAGACCAGACATCATGCTAGCAGTAGGACTTGTGGTTAGATATCAAGCAGCACCTAACCAAAATCACCTTCTTACAGTCAAAAGAATATTCAAATATCTACAAGGAACTGCACAATATGGACTTTGGTATCTTAAAGGAAAAAGCTTCACTTTGACAACATACACAGATGCAGATTTGGCCAGCTGTGTGGATGATAGGAAAAGCACAAGTGGAGGTGCATTCTATCTAGGATAAAGTCTGGTGGCATGGTTAAGCAAGAAACAAACATCTATCTCTCTATCTATAGCAGAAGCAGAATATATAGTAGCAGCAACATGTTGTACACAAGTCATGTGGATGAAGCAAACCCCCCAAGACATGAAGGTAAGCATTGATGAACCTATCTCAATCAAATGTGATAATACAAGTGCTATAAGTATATCAAAAAATCTTGTGCTTCATTCAAAAACTAAACATATCCCAATCAAGTATCATTTTCTCTGAGAAAATGTGGCTCAGAAGGTAGTAAAGCTGGAATATGTACCAACAAAAGAATAGACAACAGATATATTTACCAAACCTCTTGCTAGAGAACCATTTGAATATTTGAGAGATAGACTAGGGGTAATATCTATAGATGCTACTCTCTGATATGAAGAGAAAGCATAAATTCAGGGGGAGAACAGAAACAAAAATATCATTCCAGGGGGAGATCAGCTAGCAAGGGAAGCATGAGACATGTCAATAGGCGAGATTTGAAAGCACACTGAAAAAATGAGAAACCCCTTTCCATTGATGTCAAAGGGGGAGGAAGAGAAAGAAATAGGAGAAAGGGTCCTAAAAGGAAAACAGAGAAAGTATATTGACATCAATGCCAAAGGGGGAGACTATTGGAAATGTTGTCATTGATGGCAAAGGAGGCAACAGAGGGAGAGACAGGCAAAGGACAGGAAATAGAAAGGAGACGGAGAGGAGCAGAGGAAGCAGTGAATTGAAGCACAGACAAGCAGTGAGTTGAAGATCTGGCCAAAACAAGGAGGTTTTGAGATTGGCAAGATTTTAACTCTGTGGTAAGGTTGGCATATACTTTTGATGAGATTGAATGAAACTGCACTGGGTCTTTGAAATCACTATGTGAGTGAGGCATATCGAAATTGTGTTCACAGATTGATTTGCATCAATACAGATCAAGGCATAGACTTTGAACTAGAAATGACAATGAATCTCAATAAATCTGGGCAGGGGAAATGGTGTCCCAATACAGGATTAGAATTGGGTAATTTGTTGGAGCGATCAATTATTCAAATGAAGAGTTGAGAACTAGAGTTTTGTTCTGAATTATATATGCAAGAGTGGGTGAATTAGGAAGAATCAAATGAAGTTTAATCGTTAATCGTACAAGCCACAGTTTGAGGGGTTCATAACCGTGTGCATATTAAAATCTATATGATTGAGTATAATGTGCAGGCTCGTGAAGGAAACAGAGAAGTGACCAGTGGAATTGTATAATTTGCACATCAGAATCGTGGAGTTATATGAACTTCGAAGGCACGGAAGTGATATGAAGGTCTGAAGAGGATCGATGAAGAATAAAGCCCGACTTGGATCAATTTTCATTCCATCGTAGTGAACCAGCATTATATAATCCGTTTCTGAGGAGTCGAGCTTGGGATTGGAAATAGATAAATGGCACGTAGAGTCTACAGAATCATCGAGGGCTTTCGACTTACAATTAAGGGTGGAGTTATGTTTAAAGCCTGACAGATAAAGAAATTATATGCCACAGCATTAACATAGACAAAGACAAGGTCGAAAGAAACAGAACCTTGAAGAACCATGGAACCACGAGGTATGAAAAGTGACAGTGGGTTTGGAACACCAGATGGTTTTCATTGCACTTCTTTTGTATGATAAGTTGTATTCTCCAAATCAACGCGTTCAATGCCATAGGGTAACACATGGAAAAAAGTGGTTTTCGAAAACCATTCATATCGCGCGTTAAAGCCCAGGAAGAAAAACAATGCGATATGCGTTATATCTGTCGGATCAGTGGATGAGTGTGTGATAAGCCTACAACCGTAGGATGAGAAGGGGAGTTGAGTTTTGGGATCTGCTCCATCACGTGAACTGGGAGAATTAAATGATGTGCAGTTTGGTTGCACGATTATCGTCGGATCATCCCAAAACAAAGCGATAACTTCTTAATCATCAGATGTGAGAGTGGTCCAGACATGAATTTTGGGCGTAATATAAAGTATTCGTTAAAGCAGGATTCAAAGATAGTTCATTGACCATTAGTTTTAAAACCTGATTTATGGGCACGACGAGATGGTGATTTTTGGATGCGAATGGGAGGTTGACCCAAGGAAAGTCATATTATAGAGTGAACCGAGAACATGTTTAATTAAATGGGGAGGTTCATATGCTGTCATTGATTTATTTCATTGATATTAAACCATGCAAGGTAGAGCCTTGACCATAATATGGGGCCCAAATGTGTGATACGTTGATAGGTTGAATTTATTTAAATATGCACGCTAGTATGGTTAGAGCGACAGGAAATATTGAACAGTCTGAGCTACAATAGCGTGAATGCTAGGGAAGGGCATAATTAGTCCAATATTTATAAATTAACCAAGGTCAAATCCTCTATAGCTTATCGAACGGTGGAACGTAGTAGGCCAATGCTGTTGGGGTTTTATTGTGATGCTCCGAGATTTGAGTAAGGCTATAATATATCCAGATATATTATAGTATGCATATGAGACTTGTGGATGCGATTTGGTGTGATGGTGTTGTAGCTAATGGGCAAAAGTTGCATAGGGTAAGGCTTGGCTGAATTTAAAGGAAAGGAAAACCTTATGCATCATGCAGGACTATTGAAATAATTGCAGTGAACAGGTATACATGCAAAGGTACTCAGAATTGCAGTAAACATTGGTATGCAGGACAGTTGCATGAAAACAACAGAAAGGAAAAAACCAGAAAGCCAAGGGCTGAGTGAAGTTTATTTATTGAAACTGAAAATGTAAATGTTTAATTGTTTTTATATTGTTTGTGATGCAAAGTCAAGTATCCGAAAGAAAAGAAAAATCCCAATGTAACATTGAAATTTGTACATATTGTTATGTTTTTTTTAAATGAGTTGGACAAAGGAATGAGAAGATAGAAGCCAAAGAGTCATGGTTGTTCACTCCAAATTCCTTGTGGAATACAAACAGTCATTTGATGAACTCTATATATTATATCAACTTGATATGCATAGAGAGGTTAGAGAGAGTAAGGATAGAGAATGCAAAGTATAGAAGATTGAGGCAGAGAAGATAAGGAAGAGAGGAGCAGAAAGAGATGCTACAAAATAGAGCTGATATCTGAGGTAAATTAACAAACATTTCTTTTGATAAATTGAGGAAGTTGGAGCTTCCCTATCAAGTTGAAGCTTGATAGCTATTAGTTGTAGCTGACTGAGGTTGGAGCCTCCTGTGGGTTGGTGCCTGCAAAAAATTGAAGGGAGTTGGAGCTTCCTTCCAAGTTGTAGCTTGCGTAATTGAGGTTGGAGCCTCCTGTAGGTTGGTGCCTGCAGAAAATTGAAGGGAGTTGGAGCTTCCTTGCAAGTTGTAGCTTGCAAAATTGAGGTGGGAGCCTCCTATAGGTTGGTTCCTGCAGAAAAACAGTGGTGAGAGGGAGTTGGAGCTTGCCTTTGCATCACAACAATAAAAATATGTGGTTTTCTCCCTTTATGGGTTTCCACTTATATCTGTTGTCTCTATTTGTGTTGCCTGTGTGCTAAGATGATTTATCAAATCTTCTTAATGTTTGCTGTTCTCATAATAAGTTTGATGTCACATTAATTTAATACTTGCTGCAACATATTAAGACTGTTCATATACTAAGGTTGGTTATAAAATTAAGTTGTAAATAAGCTGATGAAAAATTTAAAAATCTCATGTATGTGTTAAACTGGTTCACCCCCCCACCCCCCTCTCAGTTTAACTAAGAATTCAACATTTTTAAAACCACCGTAACATAAAATTTCATACACATGAAATGTTATGTAATGTGATGGGATATGGAATAAGAAATTCATTCAACTCTTTTTCATATCAAAATTACCGTAAGGTATATGTAAGATATAATATATATATATGATAAGTGGAGTTTTATACACACACAATAAACTATTGACTTTGAATACTGAACGCTGAAGAGTGAAGTTAGTAGTGGGGTTTTAAATTTATTTTTCTAACAAGTCATAAAGAAACATTGGATTATTTTGGAAATAAAAAGCACTTAGTCCTTTTTGATGATGTGTTCTCTAATTTCCATTGATAGAGTATTTCTATCTAGAAAAGAGAACTATCATGGGTGGTCCAGGAAGATAAAGCACACATTAATTTTTAATGAGTTTTGGAAAGGATTTTGTGAAGGAGAAGGATACAATGCACTTGAAAATCCCAATTCACACAAGGAGCATTCCATTTGAGAAAACAAAAATAGAAAGGCTTATTCCTTGATTGCAGCGTCAATAAATTAAGATTTGATTCGTAATATTTTTTTATTTTTAAATGATTTTCAAGATTTATACAAGTTGAAGGAATTATATGACTTAAACTCTCAACTTGAAGTTTCTCAATTGATGATCAAATTGTTCAATATTGAGTTGAAAAATGATGACCCTCTTTCCTTAGCATTAGAAATAAGAGCCATTGTGCATGACATAAAATCCACTGGTTTTGAAATAGATGTTCCTATAAAAACTTATGTAAAATTTCTATATCCCACTTATTCACATTATCTTGAGTCATTGAAAGAAAGTGGAAAACTTAAGGAGATTTCCTTTGACTCCCTTGAGAGGAAGTTTACTGAAAGGGAGAAAGATTTGGGGAAGAAGAGAACTCCTTAGTGTTCTAAAGAAGTTGTGTTCCTTGCATATAAAGTGAATAATCATGCATAGGATTCTTCTAGAGGAAGAGGTAGTCAAAGAGAAAGAGGAAGGAATAATTTTAGAGGCAAGAGGCATACATTTCTAAGGAGAAATGTAATATTTTCATTGCATATGTTTTAAAAAAAATGGACATGATGCTTCAACATGTAATCTTCCTTTAGACATATGAAGTAGGAAATAAATGAATAAAAATGTAAAAGATGTGGTGAATAGAAAAGAAAATCATCTGAGACCACTCATTATGTTGTGCCACATTGCAACATTAGAGTAGATGAAGAATTATTTAAAGCTTCACTTGCTTCATGGAAAGATGCTTGGTTACTTGATTCAAGAGCAACTTTCCACATGAATTTCATAAGATATTTATTTGAATACTTCAATGAAAATGTTGATAGAGAAGTATACTTTGTAGAAAATTCAAAACTGAAGTCATTAGGGCTTGGCACCATTAGCCTCAAATTGCATTTTCTTCTAGAATTGATTCTGCATGATGTTATATACCTCCCAGAATTGATGAGAAATTTTTTTCCTTGGATCAAAATTTGTTGGCAAGGACATTCTATTCATATATTTGATGGGAATATTGAGTTCAGAAAAGAATCATATCACTCACTTTTCATGAATGGTATAGACGAATAAAGACTTTTGAAGCTGCAAGTAACCTCTTCTCGTGCACAAAAACTTTCATTCATTTCTAACTATGATGTAGGTACACCCCCATCAAATCTTTTATGGCATGCTATATTTTGAGATTTTAATTATGAAAACCTTTGTTTATTGAAGGAACATGGTGTTATTAGTTTGCCCACAATTCCTAGGAAACTCAATCAATGTGATGCGTGTATCTTAGGAAATCATAGCAAACAATCATTTGATGATTCTCATTCTAGAGAAAATATAAAACTTGAAATCATTCATTTATATTTATGTGTCCCAATGCATGTTCCTTTTGTAAATATTAATAAATATATGATGACATTTATTGTTGAATACACCATAATGTGTTTGGTTTAATTATTGAATAATAAGCCTAAATATTTTGAAACATTCAAAAACTTTCATGGATGGATTAAAAATGATGCACAATGTCATATTGGATATATTTTTACTGAAAATTGAAAAGAACATACTTCAAATGAATTTTAAAACTATCTTCTCCAAGATGGGATAAAAAATGAAACAACTGTGCCTTATAATCCGCAACGTAATAGAGTAGCTGAAAGGATGATCAATACAATATTAAATATGGTATGTTCGATGATGTGTTTTAACAATGTTAAGATGATGTTTTGGGTTGGTGCAGTTATATTTTTTGTGTACATAAAGAATAGTTGTCCATATTGTGCTATAAAAAATAAGACTCCATATCAAATATGGTATGTCCACATTCCTTCAGTGAGGTATCTCAGGAATTTTGGTTCCACTTGTTATGACTTGATACCTAAGGAAAAAACAAACAAACTCTGTGCAAGAATTCACAAATGTGTCTTCTTTGGGTACTAAGATACCTCCAAAGCATACTGTCTATGATCAAGTAAATACTAAATTTATATTATCTAGAGATGTGATCTTTCTTGAATCTTCCAAGACTCACAATGTTGTTGGGTGACAAGTTGATCTCTTAGATAGATTTGGACATGTAAATTATTTTCAAGAGTTTGATAATGAGATTCCACATCTTGAAAGGGGATCCCTATATTGAATCAATATGTGGAATGTCCTTATGAAGCACTCTCTCGCCCACATGAAGCTCCAACCATTGTTCAAGATGAAACTTTGAGTGATCTGAATGACATAATGGGGAGGATGAATATTTATTCAAACCCATATCAATCAAATGAGCATCTTGGTCCATCTCAGAAAGATCCTAAAAAATGGTTGACAAATAAACATAAAAGTGTTCGTCGTGATGAGGTTGGAAAGATAGGAAAAAGAATCTCTCTTAGAGAAAATGGAGGTGATTTATATGATCCTAATTCACTTGTCAATATGGATGTTTCTTATGACAGTGAACTAAATTTTTCTATATAATTTGAACCAAATTCCTTTAAATAAGTCACCTCTCGGGATGAATGGAAAGAATTGATGCATAAATAATACGATGCGTTAATAAAAAATGGCACCTGCAAGTTTGTTGATCCTCCATTGGGAACCAAACCAATTATCTACAAGTGGGTCTATAAGAATAAGTATAAAGAATATCGATCACTTCAAATTTATAAAGCCAAGCTTGTGGGAAAAGGGTTTTCCCAGAAGGAAGTTGTTGATTATGATGATTATTTTCCCCCCACAACAAAATGGGCTACCATCTAGATAGTATTTGCCATGGCATCTCAGAATAGTTGGAAATTCCATCAAATGGATGTAAAAAATGATTTTTAAATGGATATCTAAAATATATTTTTTTATGTCCCAACTATAAGGATTTTTTTTGAAGGGCCATCAACAAAAAGTATGCCAACTTTTCAAATCCTTAGATGGCCTCAAACAAGCACCGTGAGCCTGGTACGATAAATTGACTCATCATCTTATGAAAGTCAATTTCAAACAATATTATCTTGATGATGCAACTTTGTTTATCAAGAAATTTGGAAAAATAGTTCCATATATTCTGGTGTATGTACATTATCTTTTGATGACAAGGAAAAATGATAATTACATTGCATCCATAAACAAAGAACTAAGGAAAGGTTTTGAAATGACAGATTTTTTATATGCTCACAACTATCTTGGTATTGAAGTAACCCAATATTTGAATTTTATATTCATCTCTCATAAGAATTACATTGGATATATGTTGAACAATTTTGGCATTGCTAAGTGTATTCCTTTGAATACTCCAATGAAACAAAATTTAAATCTCACATCCAGTGAAGACTTTGAGGATGGAACAAAGTAAATACAACTCGCATGAAGTCTCAATTACTTGAATACTACTAGACCAAACCTTTGATTTGTTATTGGAATCCTATATAAGTTTATGTAAAATCCTTATGAGGTTCATTGTTCTACTAAAGATATAGTTCTAAATTGCTTTACGGTAACTCAATAATTTCGAATCAAGTATACATAGATGGATGACTTCATCTTGATTGAGTACTCTGATTTATATTTTGATGGAGATAAAGAAACTAGAGTATCTACTCTAGGCTATGTAATGAGTCTTGGATCAGGATTTGTCTCCTAAGGGTCATGGAAATAATCAGTTCTAGCATATTCCACAACCGAGGCAGAATATGTGGAAGCAGTTGAAGAAATGAAGGAAATAGTGTGGCTTGGGAAAATTCTAGAAGCTCTGCATGAGATACAAGTGCATTCAACTCCTACTTTTATTGATAAATCTTCTGCAATAAAATTTCCCATGAACCTAAAGTCCCATGATCAAACCAAGCACATAAATACAAAGTATCATCTAATTCAAAATCATGTTGAGGCCAAGACAATCCACCTACGAAATTGTTCCACAAATGAACAGATTGCAAGAATTTTCACCAAAGAGCTTAGAAGAGAAAATTTTGAAATATTCAGAATGATACTTGGAATTAGCAACATCCATTCATTTTATGGGGGGTAATGATGACACCTAATATTTGGGATAAGGTAAATCCATGTAGATATTTTAAATAGAAAAATAAAGGAAATTAGAATATTAAGATACTTTGGGATATGAATCCCAATAATCTGCCTCTCCATGCATATATCCATGTTCTCTCTTAATGAAAAAATACAATTTAGTTCATGGATTTACTCTTGGCCTGACACAAAGAAACTTGAAAATGAGAAATTGAGTTCAAGTTCCATAAAAAACTCATAGTCTCTCTTTAATTTAGATGAATTCATAAAAAAAAATCCATATCAATGTGAAGTTTATGTTTTGAAATTAAATAACTAGTTGGTGTAGTTAGAGGTACACTCCAGTTTTCACCACATAGATGAGTAATAGAAAATTTCATTTTTTCATTTGAAATTATAAGATCATTAATTTTTCTATTGCGATGGCTAGATATAACCAGTGAGGCTAGACATGGATCCGCTTGTAACTAAGTGGGATTATTTTAAAAATCTAATAACTTCCTAATTCTACTCTCTCAATAATTTATAAGATAAGTTGATCTAGTGGCTTTACATCATACAAAGATAGGGGAAAATTGTATTGCAGTACATCAAATAATTTAGAGACATGGAAATATAGTTAAGTAACTCTCCCAATAATGCATACACAATACTAAAGTATCTTGGGGGTGTACATAGCCATCTAAAAATTAAATTGTTTCTTTTGAAACCAAATATGGGAGACAAGGATTTTTTGTAGATGTAATACCTGGAAACCATGGGCCAGAAGAAATGGAAGTTGAGTGGTTCAAACAAGGAATATCACTAAGAATATTCCAAATAAGGGAATAATAAGTGGAAATATAGGAATGAGAAGAATACAATTATGAAAGCAAACTAAGGAAAATATCTGAGAAACCATTGCAACCACTATAACGTGGATGGGAACATAGAGGAGAAATGCTACAAATTGCATCAATAACCCAAATAAAAGTAATGGATGGAGGATGGGAAAAATAAAAAATATCATAGCCACATAATGAGGTAATCAGGTGGAAAGCAGCTTGAAGGTGGCTGAGAGTATTTTTTTCATGTAAGTGCTAAAGAGAGTGAATATGAGTATTCTTTTGCTATGAGGAGATGGATATGAAAAAACTCTTCCATATATATCTATACATTAAGAAGACAAAATTTGATGCTATATGCAACTCAAGGTCACAATGGATACTCATGCCATCAGATATAGTTAAAAAAATAATATTGAAGGTTTAATATCAACCACACAAATATCTATTGATGTAGGTAAATAAGGATGTAGGAATCAAGTTAAAAAAAATGGTGTAAAAATTAATTTTTTTTTATTCTTTATTATATTGATATGGTAGAATGATACAAAGTTCCACTTTATGTGTATGAATAAAGGGAGCGACTCAAGATCACAAGTGATATTCATGCCATCAGATATAGTTTAAAAACTAAGATTGAAGTTTCAAGATAAACCACGCACATATCTATTGATATAGGTAAATAAGGATGTATGAATAAATGTAAAAAAAATGGCATAAAAATTAAATTGTTGTTAGTCTTTATTATATTGTTATGGTAGAATTATATGAGGTTCCACTTTATGTGTACAAAGAAAGGGCTATTAGACAGACTTATGGGGAGAGAGAGAGAGAGGGAGTAGGTATATTTTGTGTGTGTGTGTGTGTGTGTGTGTGTGTGTGTGTGTGTGTGAGAGAGAGAGAGAGAGAGAGAGAGAGGAGGAGGAGGAGGAGGAGGAGGAGGAGGAGGCTTAGGGAAGTTGAGAGAGATGGGATATAAGAGTGAGGCATGGGGGTGAGAGATATAAATAAATAAGGAGATAAAAAAATAGACGGAGAGTGATTAAATTGAAAGGCGGGGGAGAGAGAGAGAACGGATATCGATGAGGGGGAAGGAGAGAGAAAGAGGTAAGAATATAAGAGAGTGGAGAGAGCTAAGGGTAGAGATATAACGATGTGGGGGAAGACAGATAGGGTTGAAGTGAGATATGGGGAAATGGAAGAGGGAGCTAATGATATAGATATAGTTAGATGGTGAAATGGGGAAAAGGGTAGAGATAGGAAGAGAGAGATACAAGGAGAGATAATGGAGATCTATATTCTTATAAAGAGAGATGGATGGTTAAAGGAAGAGAGATACATGAGATACTAGGGAAACAAAGAGAGATTACAAATAGGGATATGGATAGAGTTGTGATAGAAAAGGGTAGATAAAGGGGATGATGGGGGGGGGGAGAGAGAGAGAGAGAGATAGGAGGGATACATAGAGACAGATAGGGATATATAAGGGATATTTAAATGGAGAGAGAGAGAGAGAGAGAGAGAGAGAGAGAGAGAGAGAGAGAGAGAGAGATAAGGACAAGGATATGTGAAGGGATACATACAAGGGGGAAAAAGAGATCGAGGAAGAAAGAGAGAGAGGGGGGAGATATGTGGGAAGGGAGAGAGAGAGAAAGAGAGAGAAGGGGAAATAATTAATGGGGGGAGAGATAGAAATATGGAAACATAGGGAGAGATAGAAAAGGGAATACAAAAATGATAATAGAGAATCCAAAGGGAGAGAGAGGACGAAAAAATGTGGAGAGAAAGAGAGAGAGGGAGTGGAGGGGGGGGGGCATTAGGGGGAGACAAGAGGCCTTATGAAAGAGAGAGATAGAGATACATGAGGAAGACATAAGCATAGATAGATAATGGTATAGTTGGAAATAAAATGATTAATATGTGTATGGGACTAAGGGATCATTGAAAGGCTTACCAAAGTAAGGAAATTGATAGAGGAAGGGAAAGGGAGGGACACAGGTATGTAGGGGTGTGACATACAGTTGTAGAGTGAGAGGGTTGGAGAGTGAAAGAGAGGGATACATGAGGGAGGTATGTACTGAGGGAGATAGAGATGGGGGAAGGAAGAGAAAGAGAGAGATGTGGCTGGGAAGAGAGAGAGAGAGAGAGAGGGAGAGTACGGTAGATAGATAAAAGGTAGGAGATGTAGGGGAAGAGAATGAAAGGAGGGGATATGGAAAAGAGGAGAGAGTGATTACGAGGATGGAGAGGAGGGAATCATAAGGTGAGGGAGAGAGCCAAAGGGATATAGGAAGAGAGCGATAGGTAGTGGGGGACATAGGGGGGGATAAAGGTGGAAATTAGTGAAGGAGAGAGACAAAGTGACATAGGATGGATACACAAGGATAGAGAGAAAAAGGAATAAAGGGAAATAACAGGTTGAATATGGGGGATTAGATAAGGGAAGAGAGAGGGATATACAAGGGATATGTAAGGAAAAAGAGAAAAAGGGATAGGAATAAGGAGAAATGGATAATGATTGGGTTTGGGAGGGAGTGAAGGGTGGTGTGATAGAGAGAGAAATAAAGATAAACGAGAGAGGGGGAAGGTTAGAGAGGGTGTGTATGTAAAAAATGGAATGGCTGGGTAGGGGGATAGGGAAAATTATAGAGAGAGGGATATTATATGGAGATATAAGGAAAAAGAGAGATATTGGACAAATGATAGGGAAATGGTTGGAGAGATAGTAAGGAGGGGAGAAAGAGGGAGATAGAAGGAGAAATGGTTGGAGAGAGATAAAGAGAAAAATGTAGACAGAGTGATGAGGAAAGGAAAATATAGAAGGTGACAAGAAATAAGGAATGGGAGAGAGATATATAAATAGGGACACTAATATCGGGAAAGATAGAAAGGAATACAGAAAGGGGAGCCTTAGGGGAGGGAGATATAATCATGTGAATTATGATGATAGATATGGAGATAAACTAAGGGAGATTCAAAGTGGGGGAGAGAGAGACAAGTCTAAGAATTAGGGAAGAGAGGAAGAGAAATATGAGGGTCAAAGAGAGTTGTGAAATATGGGGGAATATGTAAGAAAGATCACATGGATGTCATATAATGCATGCACATTAATAAAATGCCTGTGAAATAGGAAAAAACGTCATTAATTTCTTAAATATTTGGCAAAAAAACTTTTCTCTATTAGGTGGCAGATGAGGTGGTTGTTTTGGTTTTAGTTTTGGATTGAAAAAACTCTTCATTAGTCTTCATAAAAAAAATACACATCCATTTTTACAATCTTTTATGTACAAACATTATTTTCAACATATTTATGATGATCCAAGTACATATTCTAAATTATGTTTTTGTTCATAAATTAATTAATTTTTTTATTTTTTATTTAATTTATTTTGTACATATATATGAAATTAAAGAAATAGGGTGTTTATTTATCCTTGATTGGTTGATTTATTTTGAAATACAAAATGAACCTACACTATAATATATGAAGAACTATGGAGTAATTAAAAAATGTATGAATATGAGCCTAGTAGGGACGTAATGGTTGACCTATTCATTTGAAGGTTTTATTGTGTTTATCAATTTAAAAGAAAAAATAAACATTAAAGTCAATTATGCACAAGGTTCATGTGTTATCTACAATCATAACAATTTGTTTTAAAAAATTCATTATTTTAGAAGATATGCTTTATGTTTATGTGTTGTAGAAAAAATAGCATACGAATGTTATAAAATTTCCATATATTTTATTTTATTAATTTTTCATAAACAAAATTTATATATACATTTATTCATTTTTATTAACACTTCATCAAGTTACAACATGTCCTAAAATGTAATTGTGTAAGTACCTCTAATAAAGTTTTTAAGTGATGATATTTATACCTTACTATATGAAGCATTATCTTACACAAGCCTTTATTTTACATGTAGTTGTGGGACTACTTGAAAAAACTCTAACATGAAAGCATGTGACTCCATGCTGTATGATTCTAGGAGTAAATGGTTGACTGCACCCAAAGAAAGTTTTGCATCACATGAGGAAATAGGAAATGGATTATCTCATATATATATGACTCAATATGAGTTGTACATGTGATGCATGAAGGAAAAGAAATCGTGAAAATAATAGTATCAAAAAGTGGTTTGTAGCATAAAACAACCTAGATCTATATTAGCTCCACATCTACCAAGACTTGGGGGTGATCAAATATATTTCACTCTAAAATAGGTTTTCATCTCAAGGTATTTGATCCCTCTATGTGCTTGGTAGATGCAAAGTGTTGAAAAATGCAGTAAGAAATTATCAATTTGATTTTTCCTTGTTTAAATTGAGAAAATTGTAATTTCCACATCAATAGACAACTTGGATGGAGTTAACATGTTTGATCTTGCTTGTGCCACCGTGTTTACTTTGTAAATTCGAGTTAGAGGAGTTAGAGTTCAGTTAAGCATGTGTGATTACTAATTTGTATAAATGAAAGTGTATTGTATAAGGTTGTTTTAGTTTAAATTAGTTACAACTGTTTTTTTTTCTCATTAGACTAATCCTAATCTTCCCACTTTTTCTCCTCCCATCACACCCACAGGTTTTGAACTGGTGACCTTGCAAAATGGAGTGCCTTAAGAGTGCACCCCATCACCAACTTCTCTACACCACGTGGGCTATTAGTTCAAACTGTCGGAGGAAGTAGTGGTGGGTCAATTGTGCAATGGGACTTCAATCAAAATTAGTGATCATCGAGTTAATTGATTAATCAACACAAAATAGCTAGTTCATGTAGAGAACTCGAATTCCCTAAGCTTCGTCAAGATTCCAATGCAGTGTAACATCAATTATAGACTAGTATTGTGTGTACATGTGTTGCATGCATTCAGATGATCTATCTAAGAATTTTTGCATTCCATTTGGGGAAATTACTAAAGAATAGGGGCCTAATTTCTCAAGGAACAACACAAGGCATTGGGAGCTCAAGTAGGGGTAGAAATTTACTAAGTCTGGGTCATAATTTCTCAGTGAGATGAGAGATAGGTTATGCACTTTCATGTTATTCTTAGTTGAGAAAATAAGTTTTAATACATCTATATCCATTATATTAATGCACACAGGAACTGGGCATTTTTGCAGATTTCTCTCCCTAGGAAAAACACCATTTGAATGTGTGTGATTTCTTATTGCATGTCTAAAAATTTTACTCTAAATTGTTAATTAATGCCCACATTTTACTAAATTAGGTTTTTTTCTTGTGGTTTTGATTAAAACTTCATGAGCACTTTCAAATCTACACCATACCTTCTACATGGCATCAAAGCACAATTCATATTAGAGAAAAAATTTCAAAGTTGTTTCTCAAGAGGTTCGAATTTGAATTTCATTGTAGTAGGATATCTTCAGAGCTTAGAAGATGGCCTTCAATGGACTAAGGTTAGAGCATGCCTTGGAACACACCTCTATTTTTGTTTCATGGAAGGATTGCATGGAGGCAGTATTGGATGAAAATGGGTTGCTATAATACATCGAAACAATTGTTGCAAAACCACAGAATTATGATGCTCGGAACCTTTCTCAGTGGAAGAAATATGTAACCAAGGTGAGAATAATAATCTTGTAGGGAGTATTTAATCATATTGTATCAAATATCCATAGAAAATAAACTTTATTTGTAATGTGAAAAGCACTGACATAATTTTTTGAGAATAATAGTGACCACAGGAAGCTAACGCTCAAGGATAAACTTCTAAGTATATGATAAACTTCAAAGAATGGCATTATTCTGTACTATTTGAGTTATTTCACACAATGTTGTGATAAAATTGATGGGGTTGGTGTAATTTTTCTTGAATAATACTTAATAAGCCTAGCCCTTCTAGGCCTCCCTGAGAGTTGGCATGATTATCAAGATTCGGTGAACAAGAGGGGGAAACTACCAAATTTTTATTTTTTATGGTATGATTTGGTAAAGGAGGAAATAATGTAGAATACCAGAGATGGGACTTCATTCTGGGCAGGGGTGAATAAAATTTTTAATTGGATGGAAAGGAAAATAAGGGAAAAGGGAATAAATCTCAATACAAAACACGATCTAGCTAAGGGGGGAAGAACAAATATTCGTCAAAAATTAAATGCTTCTATTGTCATGAATTCAGGCACTATGCCATGATGTGTCCACACAAAAAGGAAAGAAAGAAGACCCAAGGAATGATACCAGGTAAACCATTGGCTTCACAATTTAAGAATTAGCTTACCCTTATCACACGCATGGCCAACACAGTGATGGGGAGCATGTGGCACTTGGAATCAGGTGCATCATTCCACATGACATCGTGTAGATATTTTTCAATGACTTGGATGAAAAATATTTTCAAATGAAAATTGACATGAGGGATAATGAAAGGTATAAAATGACCAAGATTAGTACATTCAACTTTTAGAGGGATTTGAGATCCTCTCTCAGGCTCAAGGATGTCATGTTCATTACGGGCCTAAAGAAAAATATTGTCACTATTTCATTTTTGGAATAACAAGGTTATGATCTGATATTAAACAAAGTAAAGGAATTCCTGAGACACATAACCATGAGGCAGTTGAGGTATATTAGGGTTCATATGAAGAACTAGTATAAGCTAGATATGGAGGATTTTGTTTCATTAAGCAGTAAGGAAAAGAAGGTGAAAAGGAATGATATTGGTGAACTTTTCCATAGAAAACTTGGCCATTTCCATCATAGCACCCTGAATGTTTTATAGTTGAAAAAAAAATCCTCCCTAAAGTATAACTTGAGAAATAGGATGTATTCAAAGGATATATGTTGGGGGAGTACACAAAATCTGGATTCCATGATTGGGAAAAAAAATAAGATCCAATCCTAGAAAGGATCCACTATGATGTCTGTGGAAATTTCTCAACAACCTCCACTGTCAGGCACAAATATTATTCCATTTTTATTGATGAATTCTCATGGATGCATTGGAGTAATAGGTACCTATAATACCAGTGTATCCACTTTTTTTTTATTGTTAGTGTAGCCCCAATATTGTTATTGTTGTGCCCTTACATTTTTATTTCTATGTCGGCTAGGATTATATCGTGACCCCTTGGACTCCTGTATATAGATAGGAGTTTTCTTCCTTTAAATAATCCAATAATTGTTCATTTTTGTGATGTAAAGGAGGTTTCCCCCTTGAAGAGGGTGATTTTTAAGTCATTGATGTATTTTTTCTTCTATTTTGTGAGTTGGTTCCATAATATTTGGTATAAGAGCTTTGGATTCTAGGGTTCGTTGCTACAAACAATCTATCTTGGAATTTTCACTATAAATTTTGTTATACGAAGGTACATAAGCTAAAAAAAACACCATTTGAGCCAAAATCTAGAGGAACATTGTGTAAAAATTTTAGATCTAGGTTCACTATATTTTCAGATATATGATCTTAGGGAGTTAGGGTTTTTGTAGGCTCTGTAATTTCGTCTCAAATAGGTGACTAAGGGAAAATAAGCATAAATTTCATTTCATACATCTGATTGGAATTATGTAAAAATTTACCGAAATGGCACAAACGAAAACTTCTTTTGTATCAAATGTAGAGACAAAATTCAAAACAGTGACACGTGGCACGCCATACAAGTTCACTCTGCTGAACCACTCCATGATAAAGACTTTGTGGGAGATAGGGCATAGCTTTGCCCTGAAGAATCAAAATTAAGTCTAACCTATGGCATTAGAAAGAAGACTCAGAGGGCTACTATAGGACCAAAGATAAAATCTCGAGGATCCGAAATTATAGAGAGACAACAGTTTCAATATGTATATCCTTAAAATAAAGGAAAAAGTGCATATTTATTTATTTTTAAATTGGATAAGTGTTGTTTGAAAAATTAGTTTGAAGTGATTCCAAGGGGATATTGAAGCATATATATTAGTATTCAGTTCTAAAATTCCCCCAAAAATGAATTCCACACCCATTAAACCCTTAGAAGGATCTACTATGATTCATGAAGAGAAAGGAGTGCAACATGATATATCAAAATTACGAGACCAAGTGCAACAAATTTTGCTGTCATAAAGAGTAACAAAAAATTAAATGGAAGCTAAGATGCATGGTTTGAAGAAATAAATGGATGGATTGAATAAAGGCGTGGACAAGGAAATTTTAAAGGAAGGATTGAAAAAGCTCCTAGAAGAAATTATTCCTAATGGAAAAATGGTAGTAGATACAACTCATGATGAGAATAAAATAAATGTTAATCATGATTTAACAGACTCTAATGTTGGATATAAGACCCACCATATTACAAATATCGATATGAGGAGGTTTGATGGCAAGGATATGGTAACATGGATATTACATATGGAGCAATATTGTGATCTCAATAATGTGAAAAACACACAAAATGTATGTATTGCAACTTTATATTTAGAAAAAAATACATTTATATGGTATTGATGGCTTTCCTGTCATAAACAAGTTGTAACTTGGTCAATTTTTACAAAGGAAGTGATAGCACATTATGAGGATACAAAGGGGAACATCTTCCTTAACCAATTGATAAATCTCAAACAAAAGGATTCAATGGTGAAGCACATTCAAGGCTTCCAAAAATTGAATATAAGGGTAATTGATATTCCAGAGGAACACAAGTTTGATTTCTTCATAGCTTCTTTAAAGGATAAAATCCAACACAAGGTTTTCCTTTGGGAATTTGATTCATTGGAGAATGCATTCAGGTTGGAAAGAAAAATTGAAATAAAATTTATGGAGAAAAGTGAGCCTACCACTAACAACTATAAATACGGAAGTGTTACTACTCATAGACTTCAACCAACTACAAGGTTGATGCCACAACAATTGGAAGTAAAAAGAGCAAAAGGTATTTTCTACAATTGTGATAGCAAATACACTAAATGTCATAAGTGTGTTGAGAGGAAATTATTTTACATAGATTGTGAAGAGTACAAACAAAAGGAACACAAAATTTCAAAAGAAGAGGATATACACTAGGAACCAACCCTAGAGAAATAATAAATGAATATGACCATATCTTGAAATGCATTGGCAGGAGTTATCACTCCTCAACTCTCAATATTGAAGGACATATCAATAAGAACAATGTAATAGTACTGATTGATTCAGTTAGTACCCATAATTTTATTCATTGTAAGGTAGCTAATAAATTGAACAGCTTCCTATACCTAGTACTAGAGTGACAAGTGATGGTTGAAAATGGAGGAAATATAAATTCCTCTGTAAAGTGCCATAATATAAAAGTAACCATGTGGGAATATGTATTGAATATTCCGATGATGTCCATCCCAATGGGTGGTGTTGATATTGTACTAAGAGTACAATGGTTACAATATTTGGGGACGATAGCTTTTAATTTTCAAGAACGTTTCTTGAATTTTTTTCCAGAAGAAAATGAAGTTGAATTAAGGGGTATCACAGGGAAGCCAAGAAATATAATCATCTCTAATGCCATGAAAAATATTTTGAAGAAATAACAAAGAGGCGTAATAGAAGAATTATGCTCACCACAGTTTCAAACATCAAAATCAACTATTTCTCTAGATCTACAAAGTATTGGACAATCATTCCAAGGTATTTGAGACACCCAAAAGGACTCTCACCTATTTTTGAGCATTATCATGCCATTCATTTCATTCTAGGAAGTCTTCCTCCAAACATCAAGCCTTACATATATCCTTATACTCAAAAGAGTGAGATTGAACATATGGTTGCAGAAATATTAGAGCTTGGTATAATTCAATCTATTCATAGTTATTTATATGATCCAATAGTATTGGTTCACAAGAAGGATGGATCATGGTGTATGTTCTTGGATTATAGGGAGCTCAAAAAGCTCACTATTAAAGATAAATTTTTCATCCCCATCATTGATGAATTATTGGATGAATTATATGGAGAAATTTAATTCACCAAGTTGGATCTTAATTCTGGATATCATCAAGTTATAATGAAGGTTGAACTCATTTTTAAAACAACATTCAGAACTCATGAGGGTCATTATGAATTTTTGGTCATTCCTTTGGCCTTACTAATGCACCTTCCAAATTTCAAGGTTTGATGAATTCCATTTTCAAACCCTTCCTTAGAAACTTAGTGTTAGTATTTCTTGATGATATACTAATTTATAGCAAGTCTTGGAAGGATCATGTTCAACATGTTGATATTGTTCTCAAAATATTGGAGGAGAAAAAATTATATGCAAAAACCTCCAAATGTTTCTTTGGAGTACATGTTGTTATGAAACCAGCTCCAAAAATAGAAGAAGAGAGAGATCAACACCTTAGAAATAGCCACTTCGAGGGGAAAACCTACAATACATTACATAAATGAACAATTATTGGATCATAAAAATGACCAAAACCTCCTTCTATATATAGGGTTCCATGGAGTCACAATATAATCCTAGCCAACCTAACAATAATAATGTAAGGTAACAATAATAACAATATTAGGGTTATAGGGGTACAATAATAACAATAAGGGGGTTACACTAACAAAAATAAGGGACTATACTAGTAATATAAGGACCTAACATGACCCTCTCATTCAAAAAAAAATTGTCCTCAACACTTAAGTAGCTTCAGATGCTTCTGTATAAAATTATCATCCTCCCATGTAGAATATTCAGTCGGTAGGTTCTTCTATTTTATGAGATACTCTGAAATTGATCGTCGTAGCTGTCGAGTTCTTGTTTCCGTGACTGCTTCAGGTTCCAATATGATTTTTCCTTCCTTATCAAGTCCTGGAAATATTGCTTGAACAAGAATTTTTTCCCCCGTAACCTTCTTTAAGCATGAAACATGGAAAGCTAGATGCACCCGCGAAGAAGTAGGAAGCTCCAATTCGTATGCCATAGTACCAATATTTTCCAACACCTTGTAAGGTCTGTAGTAATTTGGCGATAATTTATTATCCTTTTTAGCTTGCTTGAGGGAAATTTGTTTGTATGTTTGTAACCCTAAAAATACTCAGTCTCCTACATCAAAACTTCTCTTGCTATGATGTAGATCAACATGTTGTTTCATTTGATTTTGCGCAAAATTTAGGTTATCCTTTAAGAGTTGGAGAAATTATTGTTGATGCTTGATGTTATCTTCCACTACTTGAAAATTAGAATTTTATCTTAAAGAAGATGTGATATACGATGGATGATATCGATAAAGTGCCATAAATGGGGTCATTTTTGCTACAGTAGGAAGGAAGTGTTATACCACAATTCAGTGAGAGGTAACCACTTGACCCATTTTGTTTTCTTATCAGATACAAAACAACAAAGATATCCTTCCAAACATTTATTCACTATCTCAATTTGACCATCATATTGAGGATGATAATATGAGCTATGAGCTAGTTAAGTTACCCAAACAAGAAAATAATTTTGTCCAAAAAGTTCCAGTAAAAATGGGATCTATGTCACTTACAATAATCTTTGGGTTTCCATGTAGCTTTCGAACTATTTCCATAAATGCAGTAGCAATTGCACTTCCTTTAAATGGATGAGATAATGCACAAAATTTTACATACTTGGTAAGTCTATCAACTACCACCATGATGATACTCCTTCCTTCGGACTTAGGTAAACCTGTGATAAAATCCATTGAAATCTCCTCCCAACGTTGACTTGGAATGGATAAAGGTTGTATAAGACCCGGGGTCTTAATTGTCTCAACTTTATTTTGCTAGCAAACCAAACATTCCGCCACAAAATTTTGAATATAAGATTTAAGGCCATCCAAAAAAAATCTTTCTTCACCCTATGGTAAGTTTTTAAAAATCCTGAGTGTCCTCCTAAAGGAGAAGTGTACAATTCCAAAAAAATATTTTGTTTTAGTTGGGAATTCTTGCAAATATATAAGCAATATTTGTACCATAAGGAATCATTTTTCCAACTAAATGTATCAGATGTACTAGGATCTTGCTGCAACTTTTGAATGAGCGCCCACACTTCTTCATCCTTCTTCCATTCATCCCTTGCTTCGGTTATCCAATCTGGTTGGATAATAGAAACGACACAAAGCAATGCTTCCACCTATTCATCCTTTCTTAAGAGTGCATCTGCAACAACATTTAGCTTCCATTTTTTGTAGATGATTTCAAAGTCATAACCCAACATCTCTGTGACCAATTTTTCTACTCTCATAAAGATAGTCTTTGTTCCAAAAAGTGTTTAAGATAGTCTTTGTTCCAAAAAGTGTTTAAGACTATCATGATCAGCTTTTACCTTGAAGTGTCTTCCTATTAGGTAAGGTCGTCATTTATTTAGTGCATGTAGTATTGCCAACATTTCCTTCTCATAAATAGATTTATGTGAATACTTTCCTTTGATTGGATGACTTTCAAAAGCATGGTTCTTCCTTCCTGCATTAAAACAGCACCAATTCCATTTCCTGAGGCATCACATTCCACAATAAAGGTTTTTGTGAATTTTGGCATAGCTAAGACAAGTGCTAGTTACATTGCCTCTTTAAGATGCTCAAAGACCTTAGTTTCTTCAAGAGTCCATGAGAATGCATATTTATTCAATAATTTTGTTAGAGGCATTTTTATTTTCCCATAATTCTTAACAAAATTGCGACAATACCCTATTAACCCAAGAAATCCTCGCAATTTCTTTATGGTTGTGGGGACTTTCCATTCCTTAATGGCTTTAATTTTGTTAGGCTCTACCTTAAAACCCTTGTGAGATACAATATGACCCAGATATTCCACCTCTTACACTCCAAAGAAACATTTGTATGTTTTTGCATATAATTGTTTCTCTGCCAATAGTTTGAGAAGCCTGTCAACATGTTCAACATTATCCTTCCAAGACCAGCAGTAGATTGTTATGTTATCAAAAAATACAAGCGCAAATTTCTAAGGAAGGGTTTGAAAATGGAGTTCATCAACCCTTGAAATGTAGAAGGTGCATTGGTAAGGCCAAAAGGCATGACCAAAATTTCATAATGACACTCATGAGTTCAAAATGTTGTTTTCGTAATATCGTCAGTCTTCATTCTAATTTGATGATATCCTGAACGAAGATCCAACTTGGTAAAATAAATTTCTCCATGTAATTCATCCAGTAATTCATCAATCACAGGAATGGGATATTTATATTTAATAGTGAGCTTATTGAGTTCCCTATAATACGGACACATGTGCCATGATCCATCCTTCTTATGCACCAATAATACTGGAGCAGAGAAAGAACTCTGACTAGGTTGAATTATACCAACCTCTAACATTTCTACGATCATATGTTCAATTTCACTCTTTTGAAAATAAGTATATCTGTAAGGCCTGATTTTTGGAGGAACACTTCCTGGAATCAAATGAATAGCATGATCATGATAATGAATAGGTGGGAGTCCTTTGGGAGTTCAAACACCTTGGAATGATTGTCCGAGAATTTTTGGGGATCTAGAGAAATAGATGATTTTGATGTTGGAACTTCTAGTGAGCATAATTGTGCAATTACGCCTCGTTGTTCTTTCTTCATAAGATTTTTCATGACATTATAGCTTATTATATTTCCTAGCTTCCCTGCAATATCTCGTAATTAGATTTCCTTTCCTTCCGAAAAAAAATTCAAGAAAATTTCTTAAAAATGAAAAGGTACAATCCCCAAAGATTGTAATGATTGTACTCCTAGTACAACATCAACACCTCCCATTGGAATGGAAAGCATTTTACTATTCAATACATATTCCCCCATGGTTAGCTTTATATTATCGCATTTTCCATAGCAATTTATAGTTCCTCCAATTGCAACCATCACTTGGCATTCTAGTGCTGGGTATAGGAAACAATTCAATTCCTTGGCTACCTTACAATGAATAAAATTATGGGTACTACCCAAAGAAATAAACACTATTACCTTTTCCTTATTGATATGTCCACCTAACTTGAGAGTTTGAGGAGTAGTAATTCCTGCCAATGCATTACATTATATAGTCAGACTCATTTCTTCTTCTTCCAGGGTTGTTCCTGGTGTATATCCTCTTCTTTTGAAGTTTCTTGTTCATTTTCTTCCTCCTCTTCACAATCTATGTAAAATAATTTCTTCTTAGCACACTTATGAATTTTAGTGTATTTTCTATCACAACTGTAGAAAATCCCTTTCTCTCCTTTTCCTCCAATTGTTTTGGTTTCAACCTTGTAAGTTGTGGAATTCTAGGTGTAGCAACACTTACATATTTATAGATGTGAGTGGTAGGCTTCCTTGTCGCCATAATTTTACATTCAATTTTTCTTTCCAACCTAGATGCATTCTCCAATGAATCAAGTTCCCAAACACAAACTTCATGTTGGATGTTATCCTTTAAAGTCCCTATGAAGACATCAATCTTGTGTTTCTTTGGAATATCCGTTACCATTATATTCAATTTTTGGAAGTCCTCATTGTGCTCCACCACTGAAACCTCCTGTTTGATATTTATCAATTGGCTAAAGAAGGTGTTTCTATTTCTATCCTCATAATGTGCTATCATTTACTCTGTAAAAACTGACCAAGTGACAATTTTTTTACTGGAGAAAAGCCATCAATACCACACAAATGTATTTTGTTCTAAATGTAAAGTTGCAATGCGTACCTTTTGTGTATTTTTCACATTATTGAGATCAAAATATTGCTCCATTTGTAGTATCCATGTTATGGGATCCTTTCCATCAAAATTCCTCATATCCATATTTGGAATATGGTGGTTGTTCAATCCAACATTAGAGTTTATGAAATCATGGTTAAGATTTACTTTGTTCTCGTCATGATTTTCCTCTACTATATTTCTTTCATTAGGAATCATTTCTTGTATTAACCTTGTCATCAAACCTTCCATGTCTTCTTTTAGATCATTATTCATGTCTTCCATGTTGTCTTTCATTTTTTCATCAATCTTAGCTTCCATGCCATCCATCTTATCTTCCATTCCATTATTCAAACGAGCCATGCCTTTCTTCAAAACTTCCATTTCATTTTTTGTTTCTCTTTGTGAGAGCGAAATTTGGTGCACTTGCTCTTGTAATTTTGATATGTCATGTTGCACTTCTTCCTATTCATGAGTCATAGTAGAGCCTTCTAAAGGCTTAATTGGTGTCTAATTCCTTTTAGGTGGCATTTTAGAATGCAATACTGATATCTATGCTTCAATATGCCCTTGGAATCACTTCAAACTGATTTTTCACACAAGACTTATGCAATTTGAAAAAATAATAAACACATTTTTCTTGCTTTTGAGGAGCTCGATATTGAAACTAAATTATCTTTGTGATTTAAGATCTTCAATATCTGAAATTCTCCCTACAGTATACCTCTAAATCTTCTTTCAAATGGCATAGGTTTGACTTGATTTGGATTCTTCAAGGCAAAGTTATGCCCAATCTCCCACAATGACCTAATTATGGATTGGTTCAGAAGAGAAAACTTGTACGACATGACACATGTCACTGTTTCCTCCTTCAGCTTTGAAATTTATAAAAAAGAACCTATAGTCCATGTATTGCAGCCGCTTTTTACATAATTACAATCCGACGCATAGAGAGAGAGTTATGATGATTTTCCCATGGTCACATCTTTGAGATGAAATACAAGAGCCTGAACAAACCCTAACTTCCATAGATCATATCTCCGCAAATATGGCGAACTAAGATCTGAAATTTTTACAGGAAGTTTCTCAGAATTTCAGCTTCGCTCTGTAAAAAATTCATCTTCTAAACATTCGTAGATAGAAAATTATAGCGAAAATTCCACGATGACCTGTTTTAGGTGAAATTCAGGAGCCTGAAAAAATGCTAACTTCCACAGATCATATCTCCGAAAATATTGCAAACCAAGGTCTGTAATTTTTACACAATGTTCCTTAGGATTTTGGCTTCGCTCTATAAATATTTTAGCTTCTAAAGCTTCGCATAAAAAAATTTATAGCGAAAATTACATGATTACCTATTTGGGGCAGCGAAACCCTAGAATCCAAAGCTTTGATACCAAATGTTATGAAAACAACTCCAAAAATAGAAGAAAAGAGAGATAAACGCCTTAGAAAAAGCCACTTCGAGGGGGAAATCTCCAATAAATTACATAAATGAACAATTCTTGGATCATACAAATGACCAAAACCTCCTTCTATATATAGGAGTCTATGGAGTCACAATATAATCCTAGCCAACCTAACAATAATAATGTAAGGGCAGAATAATAACAATATTTGGGTTACAAGGGTACAACAATAACAATAAAGGGGTTACACTAACAAAAATAAGGGACTATACTAGTAATATAGGGACCTAACACATGTGGTGGAATATTTGGGTCATATTGTATCTCATGAGGGTGCTAAGGTAGACCCTCAAAAAATTAAATCCATTAACGAATGGAAAATCCCTCCAACCGTAAAGAATCGTTAAGGATTTCTAGGGTTAACAGGGTATTATCACAAGTTTTTTAAGAATTATAGGAGAATATCAATACCTTTAACATAATTACTGAAGAAAGATGCATTTTCTTGGACTCCAGAAGCAACTAAGGCCTTTGAACATCTTAAAGAGGCATTGTTCCAATCATCAGTCTTAGCTACAGTAGAATTCACAAAAACCTTTATTATGGAATGTGATGCCTTAGGAAATGGAATTAGTGTGGTTTTAATGCAAGAAGGAAGACCCATTGCTTTTGTAAGTCGTCCAATCAAAGGAAAGTATTTACTGAAACCTATTTATCAGAAGGAAATGTTGGAAATACTAAATGCACTAAATCTATGGTGACCTTACCTAATGGGAAGACACTTCAAGGTAAAAACAAATCATGATAGGCTTAAATAATTTTTGGAACAAATATTATCTCCAAAAGAAAAACAAAAATGGGTCACAAATATTTTGGGTTTGACTTCGAAATCATCTACAGAAAAGGGAAGAAAAATGTTGTTGCAGATGCACTCTCAAGAAAGGATAAGGATGTGGAAGAATTTCTTTGAGCCATTTCTATTATCCAACCCGAGTGGATAACCGAAGCAAAGGATGAATGGAAGATTGATGAATAGGTGTTGACACTCATTCAAAAGTTGAAGCAAGATCCCAATACATATGAAACATTTAAAAATGATTCATTATGGTAGAAATATCGCATATATATTTGTAATAATTCCAATCTCAAACAAAATATTCTTTTGTAATTACACACCTCTCCCTTAGGAGGGCACTTGGGATTTAAAAAAAACTTACCACGGGGTGAAGAAGGAATTTTTTTTCGATGGAATGGATAAAGGTTTAAGCAACGGAATATCACATTCAGCATCAAAAACAAGTTCTCCAACTCTTAAAGGATAACCTCGCCTTGGCGCGTAATCAAATAAAACAAAAGTTAGATGTTATGAAACCAACTAAAAAAATAGAGGAAAAGATAGATCAACGACTTATAAATAATCCTCTTCGAGGGGGAAACCTCCCTTACATTACATAAATGAAAAATTATTGGACAATACAAATGAAAAAACCTCCTTTCTATATATATGAGTTCAATGGGTGACAATATAATCCTAGACGACATAAAAATAACAATGTAAGGGAACAACAATAACAATAGTGGGATTCTATGGGGAAAAATAATAAAAATATGGGGACTACATGGGCACAACAATAACAATAAGGGGATACTCTATCAATAACAGTAAGGGGATACACTAGTATTACAGGGACCTAACATGTCCATGTCCTTCAAAAAAGTGTTGTCCTTAATGCTTAATTACTTCTGGATGCTTCTGTATAAAATTATCATCCTCCCATAATATTCAACCGGTAACTTCTTCCACTCATGAAAAATTTTAGGGGCTAATATTAGTAGGTGGGCTAATTTTCCATATTTTTTCCAAAAACAACATTCACCAATTTCCTTTTTTTTGACAATTGATTCGCCCAAATTTTATAGTATAAAATTATTTTACCCTAAAAATAGAAAACAAATTGAGATATGCTAATATAAAATAATTATAAAACTAAATAATTTTATAAAAATATCATCAAAAAGTTTACAATTTACATATTGGCGACTAGTAAGATTCGCCAACATTTCTTGTAATGTTCCAAATCTAGAATGGCTAGCAATCCATGGTTGAAAAACACATTTTCTAGAAATGGAGGCAACAGGATTTGATACCAAGACTGGGATCCCTTAGACCAATGTGTCTAAGACCAAAATCCAATATTTGGGACCAAAGAAATCCTTCTAAGGTGGTTAAATAGATCTACCACACTTAGATGTCCTCAGAAAAGGCCCAATGAAGGGACTGAAACATATACAAGAACAAGATATGGAAAGACAACATTATTCTATAGATTTGAACACATGAAGATATGTATAGCCAAAAATTATCTAATGTAGCAGAAAATGTATATAATGTGTGGAGGAAATAATCACTCTGGCTAGGCAATGGAAGCCTCAATGTGACACATACATGAAAATGCAAAACACTGCTACATGAAAGAGAGCCTTGGCTAAAATAATGCAGTCTATAGGAGTTACTTCATGATACAAAAGGAGAATATGATGATATGACAATATAAACTCAAATAAATTTGGGGGAGAAAGCTCTCAACCCCTGAAAACACTAATACAACACTAATACACAATCCTTAGAAGGATTGGCTACAATACATGTAAAAATGGCAAATCTGCAGAAATGTCGGAGTTGTTGGGCAGCAGATGCAACTCTGAAATTCTTCAGATGGCTAAAGATGATGTGAAATATGAAATAACCTCCTCCAATAGATCTATCAAGTGCAAAGCTGATCCTGGCACTGAAGATCTCCTCCTCCAACTAGTGGTGCAACCCCTCACTACAAGTGTGCACGAAAATAATGCAGTCTTGAGGATGGACTGTGCTGTCTCTGATGGGAGATGTTGGTATTGATGCCAAGATGTGAAAATAAGCTCTAAAATCCCTTCTACTAACCTCCAGGAGGAATAGGAACTCCCTCCTCTGAAAGATGAGCCAAAGAGAAGTGTTGTGGAACCCTCCACTGCAATGCCCCAACAACACTATGTTATACTTGAGCAGAAATAACGCAGTATCTAAAGAATGGCTTTGGCCTCGAGCTAATAAGTGGAGAAGTTGAAGTGAAATCCTCCAAGAGGCCTCTCAAGAAGGAGAGTAAATCCTAAACAGGAATCCCTTGTGCTAAGCAACACTGCAACTCAGCTAAACAGCCGGAGTATGCAATTTATCTGAATGGAAAATACCGAATAATCCAAGATATCTCTCTATGGCTACCTCCTCCTCTTCTTATACAAGTGAATGCCTCTTTGCCAAGGACCCCACACATTAGGGTTTCATCCACAAGGAATATTTCTCCCTCCAAAGCTGCGTTGTCTTCTCATGCAAGCTACACCTCTTAGGCAGTGCTGTTGACTTGGTCAAACTTGACCTTGTCCTCATGTAACTTGCCCCTTTTCACACTGGAAGGTGAAAAATAAGCTGCTCCAATGATCCCTCTTCACACTATGAAGGATATTATTCGTACACATGGGCATTTTACCTATTTTATTCACCTCCTAAGTGAAATTAACAAACATTAATATTTCAATTTGCTGCGTGAAAATTTTGGAATATTACAGTCCTCCCCTCTCAAAGATTGCTTGTCCTCAAGAAAGTGCAAGGATAGACTGAGTTCTCTTCTCCTCTCCCTGTAGCATCCTTGTATGATGATCTCCTCCAAGGAAACTGATGCTATCTCATCAATCATGTCTCCACATTGCTCCTCCTCAGCATGTAAGCCATCATCATGTAAAGGTGAAATACTCAAGAGGATAGCAAAGTGATGTCTAGAGGTCCCCTTGAAGAATGGGATCTGAAATAAAATGGGAGCTATCTTTCCCATATGGATCCTCCATCTCTAATCTATGAGCCATGCAAAATGGGTCACCTTCCAACTAGGTAACTCCTGAAAGCTATCATCCACCTTTGGCTCCAGCAAAGTAGGTGGGATGAAAATCTGCACATGGTAAGAAATGTCGCTTACGCCACGCTGTCCATCTCTCCACTTATGATAAGTGTAGAGAAATTGTTGATCCTGGGCTACAAAATACTTTCCCTTAAGTGGAAAGGTGAAGAACATATCTCCAAAGATCTCTCCTCCAATGCTGCAAATCAAGCTAGCCCAAATATCTCCATATTTGATGAGTTGGAAGTCATTAACATATGGCATGTCATCTATCATATGGCTCACCTCGTATGTAAACAAGTGAGTTGCTCTAGTGGCCATATCATCTCCCATGTTCCCCTCAAAACATGTAGTGCAAAAAGTGTGAGGAATTTCTCCCTTAAAGGACACATCCACACAATCCGTCTCTCTCCCCAACATGCCCCTCAAAAGAACAAAAACAATAGAGCCATAGGGAGAAAAAATGAGAATCGCACTTGCTGCCATATGCAACAAATGAGAAGGAAAATGGTCCTTCAAGTGTAACCAGCGCAGCTTGACCCTAAACTGCAAGAGAGACCGATGAAATAAGTGGCTTCCCAACCACTTCCTTGCTGCTCCAATCTCCTCATAAGTATGGAGGAAGTGAATGATGTAAGGTTTACAATGAACATGTCCTCCATGATGTATATATTCCTCAAGTCCTCCTAGGTAATGGCCATCAATCATGCTTATGGCCTCATCTAAACCATGTGGTCTAGAAAAAAGAATGCTCCTTCTTGGAGCAGCATCCTGCACAAGTATGGTTAAGGGATGCATACATACATTATACAAATAATCATGTAAACAATAATGAATTCCCTTACCATACCTCATGCTCATACAAGTGGAGTAGCTCATAAGTGAGTCTCCTCTCATATCCAAAGGGAAAAGAGGTAGCTTTGATAAATCTCTCAAAGATTCGTGTCTCTCCTCCATCTCCATATGATCCATGCATCTGCTCATATGATAATATATATCCTCCTCAAATCCCATCCAAAAATACCCCTCCATGATGGTGTGGTATGCTCTCATAGAATAAGTGGGACTGAAAAGGAACTCCTCATGAGTTGCATGTAACAATTCTCCTTGAGATGGGAAGCTCTAAGAAAGAAGATCCTGCCATGATAAAATATGACCCCATCTCTGACTGAATATCCCTCCTCATGAAACTGGTCATCCAATATTAGGAAACTGAAAATATCCTTCGAATACTCCACCAACAGCTGGGAGCTCCAATATGGATCTATCCTCCATAGTGAAAGTGTTGATGATCTCTCATGAAGAACATTTTCCATATGGTTGCCCTCTCCTTTGACATCTTCTATGTCAAAGATGCAAGTTGGAAGGCTGCTATCCTTCTCCTACTACTCCTTCCATAGTTCAGTATCTGAAATGGAAGTGGGTGATGCTAATGTTGAGAGAATGATCTCTCTCTCCTTGGGTCTACCCAAGACTCCCAACGTTGTATCAAGCTCTCTCCAGGTTTCCAACATCCTGCAATCAATGATTGGTGTCCCAACATGTGAAGCATCCATCCTCCTCTGCTGATACAGTGGTATCTCCAGAAAAATGTCTCCATGCAATGAGACATCATCATCAAGAGTTGACTGAATAAATGAATGGAGATAACCCTCCATGCTTCCACTACGCAATCCAATCACCTTCCTAGGTGCATCAACCTCCATAAATTAATAGGGATGTGTGCTCCTCATCTCATGATGTTGGGTCTTCTCCCTATCTCGTCCTTGTGTCTCTATGGTTTCGCACCTCATCAACAATGGCACATGTAGAACATGAGTTGTGCCTTGATCTCCATACATGAGATCCTGGGGACTTTCTTGCAAAGATGCAAGCATCCATCTATTGGGAGCAAGGGCTCCTCCTTCCTTTGCATGAGGTACTAGATCAACTCCAGATCCAACAGTGATGTTGCCCTCAATCTTTAAACCATGAATGGGCAACTCTCCAATGATTGGATCCCTCTTTGAAAATTATATCTCCATGCTCCTCTGCTCAAAAGTGTGAGAAGAAGGTTTCTCCTCCGGCAAAGTATGGTGCAAGTTTTCATGCAAGGGTTTTTCTTGAGTTTTCTTGTTTACTGCTACCATGTGAGTCTCATGAATCTTCTTATCACATAGTTTCACTAATGCGTTAGTGAAATTTGCATATGATGCAATGTTTACATTTCTCAAAGAAAAAGATTCAAATATCCACCAGGCATTAGCCTTACCTCTCAAATGCAGTGCTACAACTTTTATGGCTTCATCCTTAGGCATTTTGTGCTACTGCAAGAAGGTCTCTAACTCCTCCACCCAAGCTTTGGTTGAACATGTAGGTGAACCCTCAAAGGTAGATAGAATAAATATATCTTGTTGCTCTCTTCCTTTCACCTCCATCTTGCAAAACTCTAAAAACTGAGATGATCTCTAAATTTCTGAGTTTGAGACTCATAATCCTCCAAGAAATTACCTTGGGTTTCCCTCCTAGCAACCATTTCTTCTCTTTCCATATTTCTTCCGGCAATCCTGGGCAAGTGACTGCGCTGAGTATTAGGGTGTGTAGCTACATGCTCACACTCCTCCAATCTAGAGTTTGCTTTTGAATCAAACCCTCTAGGAGATTCTCCATACTTCCTCCTAATCTCCTTGAATTATTCATGAATCATATGTACAGATTGAGGAAGAAGATTTGTAAGCTTATCCCCTTTTTCTTCTCCAAAATATGGATTCTCTTTCTTGCTTATTGCTTTCTCTCCTTGATGAGAATAGGAAGTGCAGGGTTCTTCCTCTTCTTTCTGCTTATCCCACTTAGGGAGGTTATTCATGGATCTGAATTATGATGAGATAAATCCCATCCTCTTCAATATTCTGATCTTCTTGTACTTAGACTCACAATCTGAGCCAAGAAAGCAGCTTCGATACCACTGTAATGTTCCAAATCTGGAATGGCTAGCAATCCATGGCTGGAAAATGAATTTTCCAGAAATGGAGGTAGCAGGATTTGATACGAAAACCAGGATCCCTTAGACCAATGTGTCTAAGACCAAAATCCAAGAGTTGGGACCAAATAAATCTTTTTAAGGTGGTTAAACATATCTACCACACTTACATGTCCTCAGAAAATGCCCAATGAAGGGACTTAAACATATACAAGAACAAGATATGGAAAGACAAAATTATTATATAACTGTGAACACATGAAGATATGTATAGCCAAAAAATTTCTGATGTAGCAGCAAATGTATACAATGTGTGGAGGAATCAATCACTCTAGCTAGGCAATGGAAACCTCAATGTGACACATACATGAAAATGCAAAACACTGCTACATGAAAGAGAGCCTTGGCTAAAATAACGCAGTTTATAGGAGTTACTGCATGATAAAAAATGATAATATGATGATATGACAATATCAGCTCAAAGAAATGAGGGGGAGAAAGCTCTCAACCACTACAAGAAAAAATGACATTGGTGATGGGAAAAAAATGTCACCATAAGCTCATTAGTGACGGTCAAAAGAGCCTTCGTCACCAAAAACTGAACGTCACCAAAGGTGGCGTCGCCGAAAGTATAAGTGTTGAGGGGACATTCAAGATCCGTCAACAATAATGATTTATAATGACAGATAGTGACCGTCACCATTTTATATGAAAAATGGTGATGGACAATAGCCTTCGTCACCAAAAAACTGAACGTCACCAAAGGTGGCGTCACCAAAAGTATCTGTTGATTATAATGACGGATAGTGACCGTCACCATTTCATATGAACAACAACGATTTTTCGTGATGGACCCTTCATGGTCGTCACTATTGATGCATATATATGGTGACGGTCATTGACACTCACCATTTCATATTTGGTGAGGGTCAAAAAAATGTCACCATGAGCTCATTGGTGAGGGTCAAAAAATTTCACCATAAGCTCATTGGTGAGGGTCAAAAAATGTCACCATAAGCTCATTGGTGATGGTCAAAAGAGCCTTTGTCACCATTCCACATGAATATTAGGGCACGATGGAATCGAACCACCAACCTCCTGCTTCTAAAGTAGGTGCTCTTCCATTGAGCTAGCACCCTTTAAAGAACTAGACTTTAAAAAATTAAACCTTGAAACTTTATAAATTATAAATTACACAAATTTCGAGAAATTATAAAACTTTGTAAAGTCTTGGAAAATCTTTTACTAGATAAGAAAAATAACATCGAAGTTGCAAGTGTCTACCTAATGGTTATGGAAGTTATGAAAATTGGGTGGAGGTGTAAATGAAGTGTTAGGAAGTACCAAACATACAATTAGAATACATTTATTCCATTCTATAGAAGTCTTAGAACAAGTTTGAGATTGTAATCTATATAAAATAAGTTATCTATTTTGTGTAAAATATGCATACGCTCCAATGAATAAATCTAGACTGCTAAATGTATATTTGTGCTATGAAGATTTGTATCCTGCACCAATATGGAATAGGTAGTGTTAGCCAACTGCAAAGTAATGTACATGTCAAAGACAAAAACAACAAGAGGAAGTTATTTCTATGACTTTTGGGGCACAATTGCTACACTACCTATCTTTGAATGTCCCTTGTGTAAATATATTACTATCTTTAAATTTCTAGCATATTATAGGGACAAAATAATACTTCCCTATTTAATGCAGAGCTTCTCTTCCATAGGTAGAGAAGATGCCCTATCATCTGTATATATTTTGAGTGATAGATATGCAGTTTACAGTTATGCTGACCACTAAAAGAACCCATTTATCTTAAGATAATTTATAATTTTATAAAAATGCTTAGGCTTGACTAAAACAATGACTGTCGAGGGAAAATGGGAGTAGACCTTAAAAATGCTTTGAGGGGCTTGCAAAATGATTAGTTATTTCCCATTGATAATGCTGCCTCTATTTTTCAGTAGTCTATAAAAACTTTGGGAACATATTCTACAAGAATATGGCTTGCATTTAAAAAGCTGATATTACAAAGTGGCACAACTTTGAACCCTTTCATAAATTTAATGACCATTTCCATGGTGATTTAAAACAAAAAAAATGATAGCATACTATTTCCCTAATGCAAAAAACCATCATGCATTTGTAGGAGATTAAAAACGCTTAGCATCTTAGTGAATTAAGTTGTCTAGGTGATAAACTATTTTATTCCCATACTTAGCCCTGTCTTCAGGGGGTTTTGTATAGCCTTGAAATGCAACGATACCACTCATTGTTGTCTCGATCCTTGTAGGCACTGCAAATAGTCTAGGAAACCAAAAAAAAAAATAAGTTTAGTTGCTTAGGTCATAAATGATCTAGTTTCCATAGCCATACTCTTTCATCATTTGACTTTATATTGTAGTAGTGAATGTGATAACCAACAAAAAATTGAATCGATTACCATTGCTGATGTAGATTGAAATTCCCATATCACTAATTTGCCTCTTTTTCAGTGATCCTGCTGCACTTTTTACATGTATGCTTATTGTGGAAGTATGAAGGGCATACACCAGATGTTTGAGAAAATTCCCAAGCGCAATGTGTCAGCATGGAATGTTATTATCAGAGGTTGTGTCAGGGATGGAAACTGCTAGGAAGCCCTCAATTTGTATTAAGAAATGCAACAGGGAGGACTAAGTGGAGACACACCTTTGCAATTGTCCTCAAGGCGTCACTGAGATTGCAGCCCTGGAGAAAAGAAGGGAAATCCACAGTTATATGGAACAACATGACTACAAGATATTTCAAAATTAGAAATTGTGTAAGAGGCAGGAAAGCTACTTGATGAAATGCAGATGGGAAGGTCGAAACCCTATGTAATGTGTGATGATATCCAAGTATGAGTAGAATGGTCACAGAAATGGTGCAGTGAGATATTTTCTAAAATGCAGCTGGATGAAGTGAAATCCAATTCAGTCACTACTGCCAGTGCTTTCGCTTCTTGTGCAGAATTAGAAGCGCCGCAACAACAAAAAAATGGATGATGCATATGAAGTGTTTGTCGATATGCCAAAGAGGGATCTGATCTCATGAAATCTAATAATTTTTGTTATGCATTGAATGTATATTGTGATGAGGTGCTAGGACTCTTTTATCAACTTCAAAATGATAGGAATGAACCCAGATGTAATTACATGGAGTGCGGTCATTGTGAGATATACTCAATTTGGTCATAGGGTTTAATCCTTGAAACTCTTCAGTTGAATGCAAGTTTCAAAGGTGAAGCCTAACTCTGTTACCATAATAATTATTTTCATTCATGTGCTGACTTAGTGGCTCTGCAGCGTGGGTATCAAATGCATGGGCATGATGCCCTGACACTCTTTTATGAAATACAAGAAGCAGACATTAAGGTAGGCCATATCATCTTCATTGTTATTTTATCTGCCCACAGCCATGCAGGACTATAGTAGATGAAGACTAGCATAATTTTGATTTAATTAGTAGAAATTTTGGCATGAAGCCTAGAGTGGAGCATTATGCGTGCATGGTTGACCTCATCAGCCACTCGAGACACTTGAATGGAGTATATGTGATGTTGTTGAACATCCATGCTACTTCTATGGGATGATGTAGTCAATGTGAGAAAGCTAATGTCAGATAATGGAATTTAAAAAAAGGAACCAACATCTCATTTTCACAGGAAGTTCCAGCTGTTGCTAACTTATGATGTTTTGAAATATATCATGTAAACTCTTTGACAATGTTCTCGAATTTCATTGATAATACACCCTCTTCATTTGAATTTTTCCTCTCCAAAACCATGGAAAGGAGAGACATGGATGAGTTACAACCATGCATCCTTCCTCAACAACCCTCAAGGTGGCTGGAAATAGATAATCATGACAAGCTCCAAGCATTGGACAAGTCTTTGTTGAAGCCTTATGTTGTAAAAAATGAATCGATCAGGCAAGTCCTCGACCAAGTTTGGGACTTCTTTGAGGATTTTTCGCAAATTTTGAAATTAGCTCAAGTTTTCTACAATGTTTGGTTATAGAAAATCAGTGAAGCAAAAAAAAAGACATTTTCCAGGAAACAGGCCTGCCTAACAGAGGCCAAAATTTGGATTACTGATTTGAAAACAAGAATTTCAATGTCAAGCAAATTGGATGAAGGAGGGGCCAGCAAGGGAACATGACAAGTTGCCTCAAGCTTTCATATTTTTGTGGGCTTGTTTGTCTGTATTCAAGACTCCGCTGAGAAGACAATGAATTGCATGGATGTTTTAGGGATTTTATTAGTGGCTGGTAAGGTCTGGGAGACTATGGAAATGCAAATATGTTTTTTATTGATACTTAAAATGTGACCAAGCTTAAAAATCAAGATGGTTTCTGGTGCAGAAGGGAAATACGATATAAAAAAAATAAAAAATGGAGACCTCGTGCACCTCTAGAAAGCAATTCTATGTTGCCTCACATCTATTGTAGCTATTGCAAAACTCTCATATATGCCTGAACATTGGAGGAACATAATCACAACATTATTTTCTTTCCCTTTATTCTCTTCCTCTATGAATTTCATGTCAAGTAAAATCATCACTTTCTTCTGTTATTTGAGCATTATATGGAAGGCTTCACATACCTATTTGACAAGGTGCCATAATTTCTTTTCAAGAGTCAGCTTTTCAGAAAACCCTGATTAATGAGTCCTACTAGATCCTGTTACAACTAATACTTGAATATGTCATTCCAAAAATTCTCCTCCTTCTAGGTTGTAAATCATCATATCATTTCCCAGGACAAGGAGTGATTTTGTAAGAAAGGTATTTGAGATGCTAGTTGGATCGTCTAGAAAGCTTCAGGTATTGGAAAGGCGCTTCCACAATTGAAACAAGGTGGACATGGATGCTTGATATACAGGAAGACTTCTTGAATTTCTTAGAATTTTCATATTGTCGAATGGATGGGAGCACTCCAACATTAGAAAAGCATCACTGAATAAAGAACTTTAGTAGCCCAGATAATGAAAAATTTTCCTTATTTCAACTCAGGCAGGAGGGGGGGTGGGAGGCAGGGTTGGGGTTGGAATAAATTTTCCAAGTGAAGATACAATTATTATTTATGATCTATATTTCAGTCCCTTTTTTTTATTTATGATCTCAATCGTGATCTCACAGGATAGGCCAAGACAAACTAGTGATTGTATATAAGTGATAAATAAGTGCTTTGTTAAGGAGAGAATATTGCAGTAGTCAAGAACAAAGATGGATTTAGAGAATCTAGTGATGTATCTTTGTAAAAATGAAAGTTTAAAGAATTATCTAGATCACAAAGAACCTTTTTTTTTGTGGAGACTGCCACAATACCACCAAGTTCATCTCCAAAATTGTCAAGCGAAAAATTACTGAGTGATTATGTTCTCGTGCAATTGCCGATTACTAATAACGACAAACCATGTAGAAATGTTGTTTATGTTTTCAGTAGAGTTCATTGTACAAAGATAAATATTTCAATATTTTTGGTAATACGAGACCGCAACTAGGTTTCATTAGTTTACTATGTTAACCAAACCAGGTTTCATCAGTTTATAAAGTACATATGACATTCTAATAGCTCACTATGTGTGTTTGTACTACCTATTTCTTATACTCAAGGAAAAAGGTCTAGCAAATATAAATATGATAAGATATCAACGAAGTAGGTGGTGGGCCCTCTTAGAAGTGAGGAGTCTTTGGGAATAGACACTCATTTAAAATAGACAAGCTCCAAGAGTCCATTTCCAAAAATGGGAAATAATGCTCCAGCAGGTGCATTGGCTAGAATGTTTGTAAGTATTGCTACATCATTTATTTGGTTGATTGAAGCATGTGGATCATACCTAAAATTGGTGGGAAATCTATACAAAGACACTTAGACTAGAGGGTTATCAACCAATAACTAAGTGGGAGATGTTATTGAATCTATATGGCTAGATTTGGGGACTAGGTAACATTTAAGCTTCAAAAAATGTATAAGAAAGAGTGCCCTTGTTTAATTGGATGGATGATAGCCAACTTAAGGCTCATGTTTGTGGAGAATTTAAGATATTTGAAGCTCCAATTGATGAGGAAGATATCCTCCTAGTAAGATTAATTCATGGGGATAAAATGACTTAGAATTGCCTCAAAGCCAAACTGGGCCTATATAACCCCAACATATTCAAAATTAGCAATTCATCTACACTCTAGCGCACCTAGTCAACTTTCTACAAGGCTATAATGAAGGTTCTAAAGAAGCTTCATACAGATATACACTCAAAACATAATGATTTTACTTTGATTGCCAAGAGATTCAATGTTAAAATTGGCAACTAGGGCCAAATTCCACTTTGGACTACTCCTATGAGGCAGATGATTGCAGCATTGGATTTCTCTTTTCGAAATGATCAAAATCGACCTAAAGATCACTAAATCTGGATAAGGAAAAGTATTCATTCACTCAAATGAAATTTCAAAAGGCATGACCTTATTTAGGAAGGAAAAATCGAAAATTGAAAATTTGAATTTCCCTCCTCAAGTAATCAAGTCGGCCCACCCAAGAAGGATATAAATAACCTATCCTAAGCACTTTGATATTCATTTTTCTCTCTGAAGTAGCCACAGAAGAAGGTGATTTCCAGCGAAGGGGTGAAAGCAAGGTTGGGTTCAATTTAGTCATCTTCAAGGGAAGAGTTCCACAAGATGGAGGACGAGATTGGTTTGGGAACATTTATGATTTGTCTTGGGAATTTTATCTTCATCACAGGTCTAAGTTCAAGTAGATAGAAGCCACACCTGTTAAGGGTGATTTTGATGAAAGTTTGGGACTGTTGTAAAGGTTTCATTCTCCTTGAAGAAATCAGCACTAGTTTGGGTCACATACAGCTAGGCCACAGGGCTTAAGAACCCTATCCTAGAGGCCGAGAACCTACAACAAGAAAGCCACAGTCAGGGCTGCGTTATCATGAGGCTGTGTAGTGGGTTTCGAAGCCTAGAAGAAGGCTTATGGGCTACCAGCATTTGAAGGGACTGGTTGAAGATAATCCACAGTCTAGTAAAGGTATCTAAGGCTATGAATGGGGTAGTTGTTGACTGTGTTTATGCCCTAGTCAGTCCTACTAGAATTGCATAAAAGACACAAGTCCTTGGAGCCTACACCAAACATCAGATTTGCAGCCTTGTTGGAACCATCCTCTTGTCTAAGCGCAGTGGTATTAAACCTTCTCATTTGCAAGTCATTTTGACTTTGAAATATTGTATTCTCTCTTTTTGCTGAACATTTGACATTAATGATAAGAAGAATTGATAAGGATTTTCCCCATCTTGGGGTTTTTCCCTGGCTTGAGCCATATTCATGTGTTCTTTTGTCTTGTCTTGTCTTGTCTTCACTTTTTATTACTTATGTTCTTTCACTAGTTACACTTATGATTAATAAGATTGCTAATGGATTAATCACTAATGGGAAAATGATGTAACTAACCTAAGCTAAGAACATTTTAACTCAAAATTAACATGGTTTCAGAGCCAGGTGAGGACAAGCCCAAGCTTAAGTTATTGCGAGTTCCAAGAAGCACCTAAGGAATTTCAGCAAAAGTCACCTTCAAAACTCTGTGGTAGGACAAGTCTGAGTTCAAAAAGGACAATCTGTGACATTCTCTTAAAGCCTTCTACAAGCCCTGATCAGTGAACTTGGGCACAAATTCAAAGAGTAGCTCAGTCATCAAAAACAAAAGCTGGAAGTCATCAAGGTATGTTTCAGAATTTATGAGGTGTGCTTTTAAGTGGTTTTAAGATATTTTCAGAGGTATGTTTAGCAGTAAAACTTCAGAAGGAGATGTTTTCGTTAAAAATCCCTGCCTCGACTATACATAAAATAATTTATATGTCAAGAACTCCTAATCCCTTGGCCTGGTGGAGTTAATACAACTCAGAGTTTACTACGATATGAATTCATCAGTACTGTGGAAGATTGAGTGACTTGATTCATATTCTCTGAAAAATCAGTAAGAAGTATTGCTGGAATGATTGTAGTATCACTGTAAGAATAAAATGATAATCCCGACCTCTGTTCTACAACAAAAATCTGAGCATTCTTTTGATGTGTGGAGCTCTAGATATAGTGACCTTATCCTACAATTAGTACATCAAAGCACAAGCCTAAAAATGTTGCTGTGTTGTAGCTCAGCAGTATAAATGAAGTCCAGTTTTAATTAATCAAGCACACTATTCATAGCAACAAAGGCATGGTTAATGGACAACTTCAGATTCCATGCCATTTTTTAATTGCCAAGATAACATCCCTATTTTTGCATGATGAAATGATTTAAGCAATCTCACATCCAGGCATGTCTTGAAAACTACCTAGTTAAACGAGTTTTGGTCCAAATTACAAATGCTTAGAAGGAAATACTCCCACATTTCACCAACTGAAATACATTATACAAACTCAAAAGAGCAGCAATGCCTCCACTTAGAATTCAACTAGGAACAAGGCTCATACCAATCATGTTTTTGAAGTATGTTAGTCATGAGGCAATTAGTTTGTTAATGAGCTTGCTCCAAGTCATATAATACTAAGTGAATACATTCAGGTTAGCCATAAAATGAAGTATTGTTTATTGTTGAAAGTGCAGGGTCTACTATAAAACACATGCAAGCTAATAAGAAGGGAAACTAAGTTCAACACTATGTTTTGCACTTACTTTGTTAATGCTGTTTTAACCAATTTGTTTTCCTGTTTCAGTCCCTTTTGTTGAGAAGCATGGTTGTGCTGCTTGGCATGCAAGTAACACTTTTACCCCTATTCTGGGAATCATAGCAAAATCTACATCTTGGTATTTTGGCTGGAAATCATAGAATAGGTCCCCTGTTTGTTTCAGACTTGGTAATAACCTTGCTGGAGTTGAGAGAACAATGTTTCAGTTGTCCGGACAAATCAATACACATATTGTGCAGTCTAACTTTAATGTCCAACAAAGCCCCAGCCTACCCAATATATGATACAAGGTATTTTTTTTTACAACATTGTTACAAATTCTACCCAAATATAAATGCCTTTTTATTTGATCAAATTAGAGAGGATAAAGCTTAATAGACAAACACAAATTGATGTGCAAGAGCTTTGTGTTGAACTATCAACATGTACAAATGGATTTGTTTTATACCCTTCCTCTATTACCAAACCCAAAACAAACCTTATTTCCTAATAAACCTTCAAATATTTAGTTTTGATGTCTTAGGAGACCCATATAATGATCCTCTTTTAAGTGGAGAAGTGAGAAGGGATTTTATTTTTATAGGTCACAAATAGAAGTGTGTCACCTCGCATGGACTACATGACCCTACAGGTAACCACGTTTTGTAGCACACATCACGGTCAAGTTGTGCATTCACATGGAAAGACAACACTTAGCAATCCTGAGGGAAGATAAAGTTCATGTAATTGGGACTAGAAGGTGGGGCCAAGGTAATGCATATCTTACAGGTCCTTGCTTGAGGACAAAATAGGATCAATGTAGCTCCATATACATCTAGAGGGAATAGGTAAGCAGTTTTGGGTGTCTTAGTGGCCAACTCTAGGGAATTTGACCTTCTAGAGCAAAGATACTAAGCCAAAATTGTTAAACATATGGATAAATCATAAAACCCACAAAGAAAGATTACATCATACTATATAGTGTCTTTGAGAAGATCAGGTGGAGCTCCTCCATAAGGAGTTGCAATATGTACATAGATGCATGTAATGTATGTGTTCATATGGGGTCATCATCAGGCTTGTCCAATTACATAACAAGCCTGGGTGTTTCTATTACACTTTTCATTTAAAGTCACTTCATGAATAAAGAGAACCTTACAATCTACCGAAGAGTTAAAGCTTCAAACATATCCATGAATCCCAGAATGGGAAATGATATCTAAACAAACCTCATCATAGACTGGACATGTAAAATATAAGTGTTTCATGTTTCTTGTTCAACAAATCATTTCGTATTTTGGGATTTGATGATTGCCTCAACACCAAACTAATGAGAGCAAACCTGAAGCTGGCTTAGGTATAATTTTAGTCCAAAAGGTAGATTGATATAACCCAAATCGTAAATAACCTATTTCTGTCTTTAGATATATGTAAAAATAATGCATACGCTTGACTTGAGAAGTTACATGAAGATCTACCCAAGCAACTCTTAACAAGTAGATTAAATGATGGTTATGGTCGCCTCCTTTGCTGAGAAACAAGAGAAAACATCCACAAAATAACAGAAATAGGCAAACAACAACCTTTGACACAGTGAATTATTTTGGAAACAGCTGCACCAAGCTCTTTAGGAACGTAAAATTACTTCAAGAGGGAAGCAAATATCTAGAAGAAACAAAACTCCGCATCTTCAAGGCTTACATCTATCAAAATTTTGTAGAGCCAATCATCTTTAAGGACTTATAGCTGCCTTTTTTATTTAATAAAGCCAAGACAATGTGAATCCTACAATTTCTATACAATCTAATCATTTTGAATGGATTCTTAGATCACAGAAATTGAGAGTGATAATGGGTTTAGGCTTCAAACTGGGGATTTCACCTGACTTTTGTGACCAGAAAATTAACAGAAGATATCAGTAGGAGTTACAAGAACATGCGATTTATTATTATTTGCATAGAATGCCCACATCAATGCATAAAACAAAAACACCAAAAATTAGACTATATTCCAGATTTGTTTAAGGAAAATAACTTGCAATTCTAGACCTAGGGTCACTCGTAGAATCAAATTTGAAACAGATAATTTTGTGTTACACAAAAAGTCAAGCTGAAGACTAAAGGTGACTCTCGTTCAATTTTGTTTCAAGATGTTAGCTAAAATCCTTCAAAGGGGATATGGAGGCTAGAATTGGGCTTAGATTCGGACTGAACTATGTTTATGTTCCTTAACCATTACGAATAATGAGAGTATCTGGGTTCTAAAATCCATATAGTTATAGAAGAACATTTATTCATTTGACACTAATTAAAATTTTCTTGTCATATATTATGTATTAATGAAAACCATGTTGACACAGTAATATGTGTGCCTACAATGGATGTACACTTTTAGTCCCGCAAACCTACTTTCGTAAAAATTTGTCCTGATATTTATAAATTTATCCAATCTAATCTATTGATGAGAGTCTCACAGGCCTACTTTCATAGTCGTTTGTCTTGATATTTATAAAATTATCCAATCTAATCTATTGATGAGAACCATACTGGATCAGTAACTTTATGCAAAAAATTCCCATCCATTTGGTGTTGATTTATTACTACTTGAACCAGGAGATAAGCCTCTTGTCACCTAGCCTTCTAGATACATATGAGTCTCAACAATAAAAAAGAGCTTGGGGCTCTACTTGGACAGAAACCACCTAATTTTTAGCCAGAGATGCATCAAAACTACCATGAAATGTCCTTCAGGGATTCTTAGGTGGAACCCATATTGGATTGGATTGACAAGATAAGATTAGCCTCTACCCATATGTTGTCTGACAGGTGTTTGTGTAGAAATATAATAATGAAAAGCACAAAACCTTTGCTAGGATGAAAAAATAATCAATAATTATGTTAAGTATGGATGTTGGGTATGATCCTTCACCACCACTCTTTAAAACAAATTCAAGTCCATGATATTATCTTGGACTCATGATTGACATTTTTAATATTTTGTACATAACAAGATAATAATTATACTAGAGTTACCAATGAGAATATCCCTGAAAATACCCACCTCTTGCTTTTGTAATAGTTGGATTTTGAAAATTGAATGGCAGAATGTCAAAGCATTCTCAACACATAATTTGACATGCTTATTGCTTATAGTTTCAACTTATCTCAGCCTATTCGATCTTTTTTCATGCACACAATTATTATCCAATTTGCTAAGATAGAAAAAAAACCAACAGTTAAGCTAGATGCAATTTCATAGTAGTCCAATGAAGTCAAACTTCAAAGAAATCAAAAAGTTCCATTATCTTCATCAAGACAATATCATAGTTACAGAAGTGTCGAGTGTGTATGGCTAGTAGTTATGTGTGCATGTGCATCTCCTTCTAGTTATTCTTATAAAAATTATCACCTAGTTGGACCTAATTAAAATATGTTAAGTTGGAAATGTATAGTGTCTATGTTATGATGAGAATTGATTTTCTTAGCTCCATTATAAATCAGTTTATGTCACTTCAATTTTTTGGCCAATACATATTTATTATTCCTTGGATAGACCCTATATAATTAAGCTTCCCTGGCTGGCAGACAAGAGACCACTAATTTTTCTGGAAAGACAGACTGGGCCAAAAAGACAGAAAAAAGCGGGAAATACAAGAGACAGTGCCAGAAATGTCACTTTGATATTTTGGCCAATGCATATTCACTATTCCTTGGATAGACCATATATACTGTAACATAGCATAAATCCATCTTAACCCTATAATTAACCCTCAAATTATTAAAAGTGTAGGCTTAAGCACAAACCCTTGCACATCAACCCTACCTAGGCTATAGAACAACTCGCTTCTCTCAACATAATTAATCCACAAACCATGAAAAACTATTCATTCTCTTCGATATTCAATGATTAGTTAATTAATATATCATTGCAAAGTGTTTTCTTTGATAATCTGTCGATATACACTTAAAAAAAAATCTTTGATGTTGATCAATAGGTTCTCAAATTATGAAATCTACCCACACTAACCCTTTCTTGTAGTGATCATAGGTTCTCAAATTATGAAATCTACCCACACTCACCCTTTCTTGTAGTGATCATAGGTTCTCAAATTATGAAGTCTACTCATACTAACCCTTGATTTTAGTGATCATGTCCATGAATAAGCTATGTGGAAAGTGGGTTAGCTTGAACCAATTGGGGCATAGAGTAAGCCTTGGGTAACTTTGGAAAAATAGCTACCCTCCCACACATATAAATGGGAAGAGTAGTTACAAAGGGAATTGAAGTGTTTCTATGAGATCCTAAGGCTCCAAAACAAGTAACAATTTTGTTCTAAAAATAAATGTGGAGAAAAGGAAACTTTGAAAAAACAATTATTGGAACAAATCTTGAACAAATTGGTCAAGGAGCTCAATGCCTAAATCTATATGATTAGCAAGTTGAAAGAAGCAAATACTTAAGAGAAGGAACGAACTAAACTATTGGATTTATTTTAGAGATTAGAAGGAGCAAGCACACGACATTTTTAACCCTTAAATAGATGGAATTGTGTATATCTAGCAAACGCGATATTCTAGATCAAGGAGTATATAACAAACCAATCAAGATTGTAGGTGCCAATAACCCAAGGAAACCAATGGAGAAATTCCTAATAAGAAATGCACATTATTCTCTATCTAACATCACTTTTTTTCATTTGAAACTTGGTTTTATCGATTCTCAATTGATCTTAGTTTTAACTATAAAACAAATATAAGTATTGGTATTATTCGAGCCACTGATTCATCAATGAATACCAGGGTAAGTCATCGTGAATGGATGTTGTGATTTTTTCATCAGGAATGGGTGCCCTTCGTTGTGATTTCTACAAGGCCACGTTTGACACAATATAAGATGATTTCTATTGTTTGACAACTAGATAATTCTCTTCTGAAAGGCTATCTAAATATCTTAATCAAGGCCTTGATAAACTCATTACCAAGAATGTAGCTAGGGGCACCATTGGACAATGCAGGTTGGAGGCTCATTACTTTCCTCTGTGTTTCATACAAGATCATTTCTAAAGAAATGCTCTGAAAATACACTCAATTGCATGGAAGGTATTTCAACAAGAGCAGACAAGTTTTGTACATGGTCCAATTATTCTAGACACGTAATCTAAACTTGAGAGACTTTGGAATGGGCTCCAGACAGTGGCTAGCAAGCTTATTTTCTGTAGATTGGAGCTTCATCACAGACATGTTGTTTTTGCTTGGACTTTGGACCGTGATATGCGGCCATGGTGAACACACTATTCTTTAATGCATCAGCATTTCTCCTTGTTAATGACTCATTATCCCCTCAAATTTTGTTGAATCAATCTATTTTTCAAGTGTGCTCCTTCGCCCCTGATTTGTATGTTTGACAATGGATGTCTTGGATCACCTATTTGAAGTTGTTGGCATTCAGGGGCAAGTGAAGGAAATCCTAAGTGGTGGGCAGGGATGCGGGGTGGAGCTTTGGTCATTCCTTGCAGTAGTATCAACCACAAACACTTTAACCTTTGTTTCTTTAGCAGAATCTATTAGCTCCAACTTTCAATGCAAGATGCGGTGTCAGTTGGTCTAGAAGAGAGGTGAGCAAAAAAATTACACAGTTTCTAATCTGTTTGGAAGGATAATCAGGATCAATATTTAGTTATTCAATGCAGGGCTACTAGTGTGCTGCCTTGTTTGGCAATTATAGCTATCTTGTCCACTCTTCCTTCATTGGATTTGGCAGTGATTAAGTTTATTTTTGAGCAAGAAGTTAGTAATTGTCCACTTTTTGTTCCATGTGGTGTGATGAGGTACATCACTAGCTGTTAATTGAGGGTGCATTATTGATAAGAGATGCTAAAACTTTAGATTTGGTAACCTATACAAGCTTTATTTCTGCAGTGCTAGTCTTACAGAAGAGGATACTAATATAAGCTCCATTGTATATACGCTTCCACCTTTCAATTTGTTGTTTGTAAATACTTTTATGTAAATATAAGACATATTTTGATAACAACAACAAAAAATAATGGGTGGCCTACACTAAAAGCTACTGCTTTTTTGCATTCTTCAACTGTGTTGGAGCAAAAAAAGAATGACAGTCACTAGAAAAATATGCATACCATCAGGATTAGAGATTGGCTAAGCCAGTGCAAACAAAGTCAGTGCCATTGAGCACATGGTTCTGTATTGGGATAATAAGGTATATTATACAATAAGTTGAAATGAGTACCATGTATGCTTAGATGGCATAAATTATGATCTAGTTTATCTTAGCTTGAAAGACTTGTTAGATGGGACTATGATAAGCAACTATCAACCAACACAAAAAATATTAATGGGATTTAAAATTTCAAGGGCTTTTCTAGAAGCTGGTCCATTCATTCATGATATCTAAAGGGATTATCTAGTATTAAATACATAACATGATGCATATCAAAATGTATGATGACAAGAAAGAATCACTACTGCCTCCTACAGGGGGTTCAATAGGATGGCCAGTGTGGACTGGAGAAGGCTAGCGAATAGCCCAACCAAAATATTTCTTTCCTAAGCGAACACACGTTATTCCGGAGACACTAGAATAGACAACTTTGGATGGTCCAGCTGATGCTCCTTCACTCAACCGGGTGTGTGGGAAACATCCTAACCAATCTTGATACATTACTATCAGGCAGGGGTGAATCTCTACTCAATCAATGCTTTCAAATCATCATTGACTGATTTCCATGCCTAGGGATGGTATAAACCACTTATACAGACTCTCCATACCAAAGCTAATATACAGGCAAGCAACTTGACCTGCTTACCGAGTGATTGAATGGCTTTCAATCCATGAATAATCTAGCTCAATTGTTGGAACCCTAACCCCATCCACGTTCCACTACCCTGTCATCATTTGATTGAACTAAAAAATTCTATGCCAAAACCAATGCATCGAAATCCACTCTGTGTGAAAAATGGATTTCGCAGCATAGTAACCTCAATATACGCAGCCATACCTTCTTCCTGTCTGGTCTCAACATCATATGAATCATACTTCCTTTTCCTTGAATAATTCCTCTTCTTGTGAAGATTAATTCCAACTTTTTGCGCATTAATCAAATTCGTTTATCATTAGGCATTATCCTTAGTCCTTATGCTCCTCATTTTGGGGGTCATCAAGGGGGTACCTAGCTGTGATACAAGGTTTTTTTGTGCTCACTCTTTGGTGGAATTTAAATTTATCTTATAGTCCTAAGGATGGGTGGTATTGGCAAGGTTTATTACTGCTATGCTTGCTTTACCAATATCATTTGCCTTGCCCATGCTATCTATTTATATGAAGGTACGATGCTTCGTATCTTTATGGCGACCGATGTTGGTAGAGGTGATTTGACAACCCCCTGTTGTCTCTCATGCCATGTTGATATTACTGCTTATGTTAGAGGGTGAGATGTGTGCATTGATTGGTAAGGTGGATGCTAGTTTCAGGAAGGTGATTGCCTGGTTGATCGCCTTCCTTGTAGAGCCTCAAGCCTCTCACTTGCACACTTTTCGGGGAGAGGTAGGGGAATCTTTCAAATTAGAGATAGCTCTGACCGATCGAAAAACCGACCAATCAATTCTCTAATGGTTCCCTCTCATGGAATCACCCCAACGATCTAGCTAGGAGAGCAGACTCTCTTGCTTCTCTGCCCAAAGAGTTTGACTTTGGAACAATTAAGTTCTTACAATAATTTCGTTGTTCTAGGAGGGGGCCATTCCTCTTTTCCTTTTCCCCCACGTGGATTTCAATGCTGAAGAGGATGATTCTTGTGAACATTATGTCAAAGTTCTTAGTTCGATCAATGCTTTATTATATATGTAATTATGCTTTTTCCTTTTTCCATTGGTCCTTGCATATATTATATATGTAATTATGAATTTTTTCCCTAATTATAGATGTAATTATGATTTATTATATACGTAATTACGTTTTAGCAGAAAATGCTACTATTATATATGTAATTTTGAAATTATTATATATGTAATTCCGCTCTCGAATAATTGATCGAAATAGCTTCTCGCCCCCCAACCTTGTGCTAGGGGAGAAACCCTCGTCCATATGAATGAGTTTCGCGTTAAAACCCTATGGTCAATTGAGCAAATTGGTCTGAAGTTATGACTGTGTCGATGGGGGGGGGGAGATTAGGGCTTAAGAACCTATTGAAACCCATTTGATTTGATGCCAAAAATAAAGGTGCAATTACATATATCATGAGATATATCCTTATATATGATATTATTCTATGATTGAGTCAATTACTGACAGATAGGAAGGTTCCCCACCCAAACATACACCTTTATTTAAGGACCTTCTTAGAGCTAGTGGGTACTGTGGTCCTAGATAGCATAACTTTGACAATTTTTCCTATCCCCACGGCAGCCAATGTCCTGAGGGAGAAGGGAATAAGAGCTTCCTTCAAAAAATCTCACAAACAATAGTCTTCAAACAAGCTTCCCACCCACTACCGCTATCACTCCTACTACTCACACTGACTACACCTACTGACCTTACTACACTTGGTTCAATCAATGCTTGCTTCATATGGTAGAACTGGCTTGTATAAATAGTGAATGTTGATTGTGTCTCTAACACAATTAGCCTTAGATCTAGTGTTTGATGTAGTGGGTTAAGCAGGTGATGAAGGAGATAAAGATCGAGGAACCAAAGGTTGTAGAGCTAGTTCATATTTTCCAGTTACTTTGTCATTCCCTCCCTGCAAAGGCACGCAAAAGTTGGGTTTTATCCAATAGCAGTACTATGAAAGGCATAGGTTAAGGGAGTAGCTTGAGTTTTGAGGGTCATTTTATAAAGCCAACTAGACACATAGTCAAGGTAGAGTGTTGGTTTTTTTGTTACGTTATATGCCTAAATATTCAGTATCCAGTGTAACAGATACATGTGACCTAATTACACTAAGGGAACATAATAAGCATTTCCCTAATACATGGTTTATAGAATAATACCCAACAATATAACTAGAATAAGGTAGTAGTATTGATCAATCTTTGTGATCTATGTAATACAAGTCAATCTATTTGAGCGTGGTTACCATTAGTATTCATAACAGCTTAACTCTAGTTTGTTTACGGTTCTACTTATGTTGAGTCTACTATAACAATGGAAACAAGAGAAAGCTAAGCTAATTACTTCTATTATGTCAATAGTGTAAGCAATGGAGTTATAATAGGCATCATTTATACAACAGGTTATCATTAGGTGTTAAGTGAAACCAATACACAGTGAAATCAAACATGTGGTTTATTTCATAATCAATTCAACTGCTTGTTATGCAGAGTAATGTAAAACAACTCATAGATCGAATTCAATGTCAAATACTAGTTTTTTTTATCAGCTAAGTGTGTTCTATAATCAAGAACAAGTATATTGTGTATAATTATGAATTTACTGTATCTGTACTATGAATGGAGTAGAACAACCTGTACAACATTAAGCTTCTTGTATTGAGTTAGTGTAAGAATTGATAAGAAAGTGTTGTAGCGACTACAACACCACACAAAATTTTGGGTATATTTAAAATTTTGGGTTCCCCCTCTGCTCGTTTAGGCATTAAATTCTTCCACCCGACCTGCAATCAACCACATCCCAGCAACCTATCCCCAACCCCTCACGAGTTGTCTCATCACCATGACTTGATGTTGTCGCTGCAATCACGCCATATGTGGGAGGGATCATCTAGCGTATGCTCGAAAATTCTTTCCGCAGTCGCGCCATGTGTAATGAGATTGCCATGCATATGTTTGAATGAGAACCTTGTGTGTATTGACGAGTAAAAGCCCTCCTGCTGTAGGTCATTAAGCGTATTGTTTGAATGCTTCTCTTAAGCTTGTTAGTTTCATGTGTTTTATCTGTGGTTATCATTATTTAAGAGTAATTATGATGTTGTAATACCCCACGCAGGTTGACCCCACGGGTGACAAACTCCTCAGTCATGTCACGACATCAAGGGAAATAAAATTGGGCTCAACGACAAGGTCAAAGCTGCGGAATAGGGGAGGAGCAGGAGAAAACGATCAGTACTGTTAAAAGGAGGATGGTGTGATACATGTTAATCAGAGAGAACATTCTATGTCGTTGATGCAAGAGCTTTCTACACTAGTGCGCAACAGATGCTTAAAAGTGCTCTGTTTGGAAGTGTCCAGATCCTGTACCATACCATCTAAATCTCGATGGGTGCACGCAAAGGAACATATTTCGCCACTTCGATGAATCTAGCCTGAAGTATAGCCCGGTGAACAAAACTGACTCAGAAGATTTCCCTGGAAAACGACAATCTCATTCAAGGCTTCTCTATGCCGAGATACAGTGCAAAAGTGCACATGCTGATGGTGACAAGACAATCGCACAACTATAGGGTTTCTTCTATTTTCCGTAGTTTAATGAAATGGTTCACGGGTTCGGATGCGTCTTGATAAGCATCGAAGGGGTCATCACTGTCAATTTGGTGATTCAGTTTGAATTTTCTTCTCTTAGTGCCTCATCATCCATCAAAGTACAGAGGTAGGTTTGTTGGTGAGATTTAAGGTTGATTGTTCAGGCAATTGGTGCATTAATAGTGTTGGCACAACTTCAATATCTAAACGCACCTTTGAGTAGCAATTTTTGTTAAACCCAAACTTCACGGTGGATGCAAAAGTTATGGTTTTATACAATTAAACCAAGGCAAAATTCATGTGGTTTTAAAGCCATAAGAGATTGCGTGGAAAAACTATGTAAGGACAATATAAGTTGGTACACTTTCAACGGACCAAGGTGAGATTTTTAACACATTGAGTTAAGGCGCAAATACATATGGTTTCCAAACCATATGGAGGATCAAAATCATATAAAACTATATGAAGAAAATTACTATTGGGCTCGAATATGTTTATGCCGAGTTGTTCAACTTGTGTTAAAAGGTTTGGTGTAGAACATGGGGCAGAGTGCATGAAATATTATGATAACCATGGCACATTGAAATGAGCGCAAAGTTCGATGGTTTTGAGTGAATATATACATTGGGTGATCCAAGGTTGTATTGCAAATTGCATATTCTTAAACATGTTTCAAAGGGTGCGAAACAACATGGGCTTTTCAGACCAAAGGATGATATCATATAAACATGACATGAGCGCCGAGCAGACATATATATATGGTGGTCAACGTTACAACTGAAACACGGGTCAAGATTATATGAAAATTCATTATGACTCGACGTAGCCATTCCTATGGTCGATTTTTATTCTTTGAAAACATATATATACTGTTTGGTTGGAATTTGCGTGGAGCAAGCATTGTAACAAACCCATAGTAACGTGTTGAAATGACTATGGTGCGTTACCCATGGGCGAAAAGGTCGAAAGCAGTTTCTGCCTATGGTAAATATTTGGGATCAGATATATATATATATATTCAACAGTCCAACGGCATTGCATGGAGTCAAATGTAACATATTCACGTTGCATGGAGTGGTCAACCTTACGATTGAAACCCAAAGCCAAACATCCATGGACACGTTGCACAAATTTGAATGTTCGATGGCACGATTGATGGCACGTTTAAACTTATGATAAAACACTTGAGCGTATATATTATACAACAGTCAAAGACTTTATGTTCAAAGCATGAAGCAAAACGTGTTAAACAAACCTATAGTGGCCAGCATTGTAACGACCATCAAACAGTCTGGTCAGAAGAATTGCAGGATTATATGGAAACATCAGCGCGATTTTCACCCTATTTTAAAAGTTTAGAGCCGATATACATACGTTCAATAGTCTAAAGACATGGCCACGCAGCATGGAGCCCAACGTTCGTTGGCAGATGTTTCAACCATAATGAAACGTTGGAGCAAGGTATATACGTAGAGGTCAAAGGCTGGTTTGAACAGGGAGCAAGATATTTTAATAAACATGGGGCAGCAACGTAGTAACCATGGTGCGTTGATAATAAAACTGCATGGATGAAATCTTCCACATGTCTGTCCCAAGTTTGCATGGAAACCGTTGTATATACGGTGCATAATTCATGCATTGCAACTAAAGGCACAGACCGAAAAGCCAGTGCCATAAAAGGCATGCTGCGCTACTTTCAGAAGAATGGATAAAATCTGATTTTTTGCAGCCCTGACAGCTGTTTTCTGGGAGAGAATCTTTCTTCAAATGACCTGCGCTAGTCCCATTTAGAAAGATGCTATCAATATCATCGTTACTGACCACATCGAGCCGTCTCCACTCTATCCAAAAGCGTTGGAAAAAACCGGATCATCACATCACACGCAGATTCATTCAGTACATTTTCTATTGCAGGCTCACGAAGGAATGAGATGCTTGCCATGGGAGCAGAATGTCTATAATCCAACATTGCACTAGCAAGCGCCACAGTAAAAGAGATAGGTCGAAACGTATGTCTGCATAGAGATGGTGTTGCGACTATAACGCATCGCTGAATAGAGAAATGAAGATGGAGCACTTAGACATGCAGCTGATTTCCACGACAGAAGCCGAAAGTCTGGCATGCAGTGATAACGCTCACCCTGGCTGACATTCAGTGCAAGAAAAGGGTCGAATCCCTTCGCTTCTGGTTGCGTTAGCATGGCAAACAAAACTTGTGAGAAAATATGCGCCCTCTATAGTGCGCTACGTCCAGCACAACCTCCATGACCTGTAAGTCCGAAATGCCTTCAACTGTGTCTCCAAGGCGCCCACGAGGTTACGAATACAACCCATTTATGCTGAAGGTCAGAGCTGGGTTACATTCAGAGTGGGAACAGTTACACGTAATTTGCAGGCCTTACCAGTAGCCCAAGGAATTATTTCTAGTGAAGGCGTTGCCTCAAAACGAGTTTCTATGTGTGGCTAATCTTTGCAACTATTCCGAATTCATGGCTACGTTTGGGTTTTCCGTAGCCTCATCCCAAGAGTATCGTGAGCGCGCCTCAAGGATTGGAAAATGTGTTGTTAGTGCATATCATAATGCATGTCCCGACAGGCATACAGAGCACGTTGCCCAAACTGACACTGCCCATCAATTGAGTCTGCATTTCAAGCTCGGTCTACAACCATACTAAGATGCATTTGCAGTAGTCGAAGAGGCGCAGGAAGAGCCTACACCATTCACTCCGATGACATAGTGACACAGTGCCTGACCACACAGGGGTCCAATTAATTTTTATATGATAAAGTTATCGTGTTTTTCATTCCTTAACATGTGTAGATATATATACATATGGCTGATTTAAACCCGCTTATTTGCAGGTTATATGAGAAGATGCTGGAGCAGCTATGTCGACCCAAATTGAAAAACCTGCTAGCTCTCTCCGAAGGATGCAGATCTGGGTTTCATATCAAACTCAAAACCTCGTGCTATGTGAATACTCAGTATCTTTCTCGAAACAGAAACCAATCTACCCATGTATCATCACATGCAAAGTCCCTTAGCACAGAGGTGACACCACTAGCAAATAGCAGCTGTCGTTTCATGACGAGGGCTAAGGCTAGCCTCAAGAGAACAAGGTCATGAGATGTCTGAAAGAAAAGGCAAAAGGAACTCACTGATCTGCCCAATGTCACAGGTCGTACATCTTTGCTTTTTTGGCCTTTACGACCCCGCGACCCAGCGACCTAGTAGCAAGGTCGCAAGGTCGCATTTCTTTGGTTGTCCTCCCTTTTGCGACCCCGCGACTCAGCGACTTAGTCGCAAGGTCGCACCTCTTTGGTTTTTTCGCCTTTTACGACCCCGCGACCCAGTGACATAGTCGCAAGGTCGCAAGGTCGCATCTCTCTGGTTTTGCCGCCTTTTGCGACCCCGCGACCCAGCGACCTAGTCGCAAGGTCGCAAGGTCGCATACCTTCAGTTTTTTCCCTTTGCGACCTCGCGACCCAGTGACCTAGTCGCAAGGTCACAAGGTCGCATACTTTTGGATTTTCTTACAACTTGTGACCCCACGATGCAGCCAGGTAGCAGGTCGCAACAGCAGCCAGGTCGTAGGTTGCAACAGCGGCTCAGGTCACAGGTCGCAATAGCGACTCAGGTCGTAGGTCGCAAAAAGGACTAGGTCACAAGGCAGCCCAACGGTCAGGAAGATGAAAGATCAAGGAAGCCCGAAGGGCAGTTTCTGCATTATAAATACTTCCTTCGGGAACTTGTAAAAGGCTTTTCTTTTTGGAGACTCAGGAGCTACATTGCATTGTATCGAGAGATCATATTCTTAAGCATATGAATACGAATACTTGTTAAAACCCCTTTGTCGGATGATGTGTTTTGCTGTGACAGCACTGTGTGTATTATTTGAACAGTTTTCAGAACATCCTATGATTAATGAAACTGCATTTTCAATGACATCATTTATGCATCATGTTTATCTATGCTTGTGTTAATGATGTTCAGTTTTTATCGCTTTCTAAATGAATGTTAATACCTTTGTCTATTAGCATTCCGTTTTATCTTTCAGGAAGTAAAGGAGAATCTTGCCATTAAGAACTATTTCTTCTATCGTTAGATACCTTACAAGCATAACCCCAAAGACGTGCCATTAACTGCATCTCTTCGGGCGTATATGTTTTATTTATTCTCTTGCTACGCATAGTGTTGTGGACATGTTCAATGCATCAATCATGTATTTCGTATCCTATGAATAAGTGTGTGCCCGCAGGTTCAATCAGGTTCTTTTGAGACTGGAAGGGAAGGCGTCTTAAGCGGTAGCCGGACCCACACCCCGGACGGGATCCCTACTCCAAACGGTTCAAGGTCTAATTGGGACTTTCTACCGTGGAGATCCCCTACTGTTGGCCGGACATATTTTCTCGTCAACAGATTTGGCGCTAGAAGGAGGGCTTGAACCTCCGACCATATGTTTAACAAGAAGGGGTGCCAGATGACAAGCAGAGCCCTTAGAGCCTGCAGTAAATGTCATATCTGTAATGGCTCGTTCCCAAATCATTCTCCCGAGATGTTTGTCCATGTTTTATGATCCTGGATACTACATCTCCGATGAACTTATGTATCACTTGTCCCAGTTAAAATTTGATGGTTAAAATGGGGTGTCCATAACCCAACACTGTTCATATTTTTGTGACTTTGGTGAGTGCTATGAAATTGACAATGAGGGTTTGTTTTGTTTGCTTTTCTTCCTCACCCTCGAAGGTCGCGCTAAGCAATGGTGCTGCACTTTGCCGGAATCTTCCATCCATTCATTTGAACAACTCGCCAGTGAATTACAACAAGCTTTTCACAGGTATGATTTTCATAACATTTTACTAAAGATAAATGACATCAGAATGGAACCTCAGGAATATTTAGATGAGTTCTCTATCAGATTCGTTCATTATTGTTTTGAGTTCCCTGAAAAGGATGTCGATTGGAGGTTGTTAAGAGAATAGTTCGCGTATGCGATTCTCGTTTCCCTTGAACCATTTCAGTTAGCAACCCGACCTGAGCCTAGTGTTCCCTATGACAACCCGCAAGTCAACGGTTGTTCTGACTTTGAGTCTTTCACGTACCATGTCGAACCTGAACACCCCAATGGCTCATTATCTCTTTTGGCTCATGAAACCTACCCCGAGCCCACTCGATGTCTCCCTGGACTTAGTCCTAAATCTGGTTCACATTCGAATTATGAATCAGATTCACATTCGAATGATGAATCTGGTTCACATTCGGATTATGAATCTGGTTCACGTTCGGATTATGAATCTAGTTCATATTTGGATTACGAATCTGGTTCAGATTCAGATGATGAATATGGTTCACATTCGGACTATGAATCTGGTTCACATACGGATTATGAATTGACTCCTACCCCGCATAAAGTTGATTCCCTTACAAGGTCTGCCAGATCATCGTTTTCTCTGAATGACACGGATGCGCGGGTCGGAAAGTCTCATATGGTTAATGCCCCTGTGACTCAATCTATTCGTTCATTTCTCCCCAGTTGGTTTCTCGATCTCGGCACACCAGTAATTTCTTCGAGACATTCAAAATTTCCTTATACTGGTATTGGCGACAATCATAAGCACGCAGATGGTGTTCCACCATCATAGATCAAAATCGAGGAATATTTTAGATCTAATATTTCTTACTCGGAATCTTTAGACAACCATGGGAGCGATTATCTGATTGGGCAACCTCAATATGTCCTCTTTATTGATCCATCCCAGTCGGTAACTCTCGGGGAGCCTGACATACCAGGTGCCCAACTCGACCACATCGATGGTTGTAGCGATCACTCCTTATCTGAAAACATATTCAATCATATCGCTGAGTATTGTCACTCACATCTTTTTTCCGACCATATGGAGACACCAGCAGTTGATGATGCACTTTGGGAAGTTTCAAGTACCCATCAGAAAGTCGAAGCGCTTCAGCTTCTGCCAACCGTTTCTGAGATGACGATCCCCAAATACCACGCTCCTCCCAGCATAACCGCGGTAAATCCACCCTACCTTGGCGAATCCAAATAATCTGATATACCGATCTATCAATCAGTCAGCGTGCAAACATTTGAACAAATTGATACAAAGCCCACTGACATTCAGAAACTCACCATAATGCATGATCACATCCATTCGCCTGTTGATCTCGCCCAACCATCAAAGTTGGGAAGCGCTCCGCTCGAAGGTCCAGAGTTTGTTCAAGGCGGTGAGGAATTTCAGGCTCCACTAAACGTGGATTCAGATCCCCATACCCTTGACCAAACCCAGGAGCAACCCCGGACTAGGGTTTTCAAAACTAGGGTTCCTACGCTTGGATGCACATGCATCTATAATTCACCCGACACTTGCTTATTGTTTCCATTCCATAAAATTGATGGTCCTCAACACCATGATGAAATTTCCGGTCAACTCGACCAACTCCATCCAGTGGATGTGCTTGAAAATAGGCGGTGGCTTACCCAACACCCATCAGATCTAGGATTGTGCATGAATGAATGTGTGTCATTTATAAATGTGGAGTTTCAAGAACATATTGTTGTGTATCAAGATGAGAGTGGGATTCAGCCTGCACAATTTGTTCTGGAATTTTCTTTGGTAAGTATCTATGATCATCTTGCTGTTACACCTGCTCCTCAGGTAAGTTTTGTTGCTGCTACACTTTTTTGGGTACTAGCTCTGATCCTGATCGTTGTTATTCTTGCAGGCCAAGAACTAATGCGGTGGCTGCACTGGAAAGCTGATTTTACATAACCCCACCGCAGCATTAGTTAAACTAGGGTTTAGGTGTAGGCTAGATAGGACATCTTAATAAAATTTGTTAGTTGTTGATTAGGTTTACTTGCTAAATTTTTACTTCATGATTTAAAAGTGTGTTTGTTGTTTTCTTTACGATTAATATTGTAGGCATCATCATGTTACAAGTATTTTCCTCTCATTTCCTTTTCAGTTGCTTGTTGTTGCATAAATAATCATTGCTTGTATTGTGCCTCTATGCCACCTACAACTGGTTGATCGTTATCACACATGGCATTGCATCGCATCCTGAGCCTCGCCTTTTACATTGCGTCGTACTCTCTCTTCCTCACATCAGTTCTGTCATGTCACCTGCCACTGCACGAGCCCTCATTACAACCCTATCACCTTGCAGTCTTGTTTTGCCCTGATTGCTAAAGCAGTAACTCCATTGTTTTGGCGTGAAGTGTTGGTGGCTATCTCAAGAGGAAACTTTCTCTTAGGACGAGTCATTGAAGTCACATTCTCAACAGGATGCCTATGAGTCTAAACTCATTTAGATAGGAAGATACGAGCCGGTTTCTTATGGGAGACCTAATGAGTTCGAATGACCCCTACTCGTAGCCTAAGCCTTGTGCCCAGCATAGTCTTGGACATCTTAATGATCTGTTTTGCACGCTTCACCTATTGTGGTAGATGGGATGTGAAGGTTCGGCACAAGGGAAAACCCAAATCAGGATATCTTTCAGTTTCTGTAACATGAGAAACAACCTCTCTTGCTTGTAAAATAAGTCGGGATCCCTCATCCGCCCATGAAAATAAGTGCCATGAGCACATGAAAATAAGTGCCACAAGCACATGAAAATAAGTGTTGTAAGCACATGAAACAAATAAGGGTAAAGGATCGAGAAAGGCTTCCTGCGCAGAGAGGTAATGCAACGACTCCGCCGGGGTACTGACCAGGCTCGCTGGCAGCGGAGCAACGTTTGTGATTTCTTGAAGTGACTCCGCCGGGGTACTGTCTAGGCCTGCTGGCACCGAAGCAACACCAGAAGCTTCCTTTAAAAATCCTGAGAATAATAAACCCAGTGCCTTGCTCTTCACATCATCAACAAGCTACTGGCATCTCTGAGCTTTCTCTTTGATGTGTTTCTGAATAGCAGGACTTAGTTGAGGCACAAGGATTAGGCATACCTGTAAAGGGCCAAAGTAATACAAAGGGTACCCACGGAACTGGTTCAATATTCCCTTGAATCATTATCTGGACTCAGACTATTGTGGTGATATTGACAGAGATGCTGGATTCTACCAGTGGTTCGCCATTTGTTGTAGCCGCTACAACACCACCCAAAATTTTGGGTATATTTAAAATTTTGGGTTCCCCCTCTGCTCGCTTAGGCGTTAAAGTCTTCCACCCGACCTGCAATAAACTACATCCCAGCGACCTATCCCCAACCCCTCACGAGTTGTCTCATCACCATGACTTGATGTTGTCGCTGCAATCAAGCCATATGTGGGAGGGATCATCTAGCGTACGCTCGAACATTCTTTCCGCAGTCGCGCCATGTGTAATGAGATTCCCATGCATATGTTTGAACGAGAACCTTGTGTGTATTGACGAGTAAAATCCCTCCTGCTGTAGGTCATTAAGCGTATTGTTTGAATGCTTCTCTTAAGCTTTTTAGTTTCATGTGTTTTATCTATGGTTATCATTATTGAAGAGTAATTATGATCTTGTAATACCCCACGCAGGTTGACCCCACGGGTGACAAACTCCTCAGTCATGTCACGATATCAAGGGAAATAAAATTGGGCTCAACGACAAAGTCAAAGCTGCGGAACAGGGGAGGAGCAGGAGCAAACGATCAGTACTGTTAAAAGGAGGATGGTGTGATACATGTTAATCAGAGAGAACCTTCTATGTCGTTGATGCGAAATATTTCTACACTAGTGCGCACCAGATGCTTAAAAGTGCTCCGTTTGGAAGTGTCCAGATCCTGTACCATACCATCTAAATCTCGATGGGTGCACGCAAAGGAACATATTTCGCCACTTCGATGAATCTAGCCTGAAGTATAGCCCGGTGAACAAAACCAACTCAGAATATTTCCCTGGAAAACGACGATCTCATTCAAGGCTTCTCTATGCTGAGATACAGTGCAAAAGTGCACATGCTGATGGTGACAAGACAATCGCACAACTATAGGGTTTCTTCTATTTTCTGCAGTTTAATGAAATGGTTCACGGGTTTGAATGCGTCTTGATAAGCATCGAAGGGGTCATCACTGTCAATTTGGTGATTCAGTTTGAATTTTCTTCTCTCAGTGCCTCATCATCCATCAAAGTACAGAGGTAGGTTTGTTGGTGAGATTTAAGGTTGATTGTTCAGGCAATTGGTGCATTAATAGTGTTGGCACAACTTCAATATCTAAACGCACCTTTGAGTAGCAATTTTTGTTAAACCCAAGCTTCACGGTGGATGCAAAAGTTATGGTTTTATACAATTAAACCAAGGCAAAATTCATGTGGTTTTAAAGCCATAAGAGATTGCGGGGTAAAACTATGTGAGGACAATATAAGTTGGTACACTTTCAACGGACCAAGGTGACATTTTTAACACATTGAGTTAAGGTGCAAATACATATGGTTTCCAAACCATATGGAGGATCAAAATCATATAATACTATATGAAGAACATTACTATTGGGCTCGAATATGTTTATGCCGAGTTGTTCAAATTGTGTTAAAAGGTTTGGTGTAGAACATGGGGCAGAGTGCATGACATATTATGATAACCATGGCACGTTGAAATGAACGCAAATTTCGATGGTTTTAAGTGAATATATACATTGGGTGATCCAAGGTTGTAGTGTGAATTGCATATTCTTAAACATGCTTCAAAAGGTGCGAAACAACATGGGCTTTTCAGACCAAAGGATGATATCATATAAACATGACATGAGCGCCGAGCAGACATATATATATGGTGGTCAACGTTACAACTGAAACGCGGGTCAAGATTATATGAAAATTCATTATGACTCGACGTAGCCATTCCTATGGTCGATTTTTATTCTTTGAAAATGGATATATACTATTTGGTCGGAATTTACGTGGAGCAAGCATTGTAACAAACCCATAGTAACGTGTTGAAATGACTATGGTGCGTTACCCATGGGCGAAAAGGTCGAAAGCAGTTTCTGCCTATGGTAAATATTTGGGAGCAGATATATATTTATATATTCAACAGTCCAACGACATTGCATGGAGTCAAACGTAACATATTCACGTTTCATGGAGCGGTCAACCTTACGATTGAAACCTAAAGCCAAACATCCATGTACACGTTGCACAAATTTGAATGTTCGATGGCACGATTGATGGCACGTTTCAACTTATGATAAAAAATTTGAGCGTATATATTATACAACAGTCAAAGACTTTACGTTCAAAGCATGAAGAAAAACGTGTTAAACAAACCTATAGTGGCCAGCATTGTAACGACCATCAAACAGTCTGGTCAGAAGAATTGCAGGATTATATGGAAACATCAGCGCGATTTTCACCCTATTTTAAAAGTTTAGAGCCGATATACATACGTTCAATAGTCTAGAGACGTGGCCACGTGGCATGGAGCCCAACGTTCGTTGGCAGATGTTTCAACCATAATGAAACGTTTGAGCAAGGTATATACGTAGAGGTCAAAGGCTGGTTTGAACAGGGAGCAAGATATTTTAATAAACATGCGGCAACAACGTAGTAACCATGGTGCGTTGATAATCAAACTGCATGGATGAAATCTTCCACGTGTCTATCCAAAGTCTGCATGGCAACCGTTGTATATACCGCGTATAATTCATGCGTTGCAACTAAAGGCATGGACCGAAAAGCCAGTGCCATAAAAGGCATGCTGCGCTACTTTCAGAAGAATGGATAAAATCTGATTTTTTGCAGCCTGACGACGGTTTTCTGGGAGAGAATATTTCTTCAAATGACCTGCGCTAGTCCCATTTAGAAAGATGCTATCAATATTTCCGTTACTGACCACATCAAGCTGTCTCCACTCTGTCCAAAAGCACTAGAAAAAACCGGATCATCACATCACACGCAGATTCATTCAGTACATTTTCTATTGCAGGCTCACGAAGGAATGAGCTGCTTGCCATGGGAGCAGAATGTCTATAATCCAGCGTTGCACTAGCAAGAGCCACAGTAAAAGAGATAGGTCGCCACGTATGTCTGCATAGAGATGGTGTTGCGACTATAACGCATCGCTAAATAGAGAAACGAAGATGGAGTACTTAGACGTGCAGCTGATTTCCATGACAGAAGCTGAAAGTCTGGCATGCAGTGATAACGCTCGCCCTGGTTGACATTCAGTGCAAGAAAAGGGTCGAATCCCTTTGCTTCTGGTTGCGTTAGCATGGTAAAAAAAACTTCTGAGAAAATATGCGCCCTCTACTGTGTGCTGCGTCCAACACAGCCTCCATGACCTGTAAGTCCGAAATGCCTTCAACTGTGTCTCCAAGGCGCCCACGAGGTTACGAATACAGCCCATTTATGTTGAAGGTCAGAGCTGGGTTACATTCAGAGTGGGAACAGTTACACGTAATTTTTAGGCCTTACCAGCAGCCCAAGGAATTATTTCTAGTGAAGGCGTTGCCTCAAAACGAGTTTCTGTGTGTGGCTAATCTTTGCAACTATTCCGAATTCATGGCTACGTTTGGGTTTTCCGTAGCCTCATCCCAAGAGTATCGTGAGCGCACCTCAAGGATTGGAAAATGTATTGTTAGTGCATATCATAATGCATGTCCCGGCAGGCATACAGAGCATGTTGCCCAAACCAACACTGCCCATCAATTGAGTCTGAATTTCAAGCTCGGTCTACAACCATACTAAGATGCATTTGCAGTAGTCGAAGAGGTGCAGGAAGAGCCTACACCATTCACTCTGATGACATAGTGACACAGTGCCTGACCACACAGGGGTCCAATTAATTTTTCTATGATAAATTTATCGTGTTTTTCATTCCTTAACATGTGTAGATATATATACATATGGCTGATTTAAACTCGCTTATTTGCAGGTTATATGAGAAGATGTTGGAGCAGCTATGTCGACCCAAATTGAAAAAACTGCTAGCTCTCTCCGAAGGATGCAGATCTGGGTTTCAAATCAAACTCAAAACCTCGTGCTATGTGAATACTCAGTATCTTGCTCAAAACAGAAACCATTCTACCCACGTATCATCACATGCAAAGTCCCTTAGCACAGAGGTGACACCACCAGCAAATAGCAGCTATCGTTTCATGACGAGGGCTAAGGCTAGCCTCAAGAGAACAAGGTCATGAGATCTCTGAAAGAAAAGGCAAAAGGAACTCACTGATCTGCCCAAGGTCACAGGTCGTACATCTTCGATTTTTTCACCTTTGCGACCCCGCGACCCAGCGACCTAGTCGCAAGGTCGCAAGGTCGCATTTCTTCGATTTTCCTCCCTTTTGCAACCTCGTGACTTAGTGACTTAGTCGCAAGGTCGCAAGGTCGCACCTCTTCGGTTTTTTTGCCTTTTGCGACCCCGCGACCCAACGACCTAGTCACAAGGTCGCAAGGTCGCATCTCTCTGGTTTTGCCGCCTTTTGCGACTCCGCGACCCAGCGACCTAGTCGCAAGGTCGCAAGGTCGCATACCTTCAGTTTTTTCCCTTTGCGACCTCGCGACCCAGTGACCTAGTCGCAAGGTCGCATACCTTCGGATTTTCTTACAACTTGCGACCCCGCGACGCAGCCAGGTCGCAAGTCGCAACAGCAGCCAGGTCACAGGTCGCAACAGTGGCTCAGGTCGCAGGTCGCAACAACGACTCAGGTCGTAGGTCGCAAAAAGGACTAGGTCGCAAGGCAGCCCAACGGTCAGGAAGATGAAAGATTAAGGAAGCCTGAAGGGCAGTTTCTGCATTATAAATACTCCTACGGGAGCTTGTAAAAGGGGCTTTTTCCTTTTGGATACTCAAGAGCTACATAGCATTGTATTGAAATATTATACTCTTAGGCATATGAATACAGATACTTGTTAAAACCCCTTTGTTGGATGATGTGTTTTGCTGTAACAGCACTATGTGTATTCGTTGTACAGTTTCAGAACATCCTATGATTAATGAAACTGTATTCTCAGTAACATCATTTATGCATCATGTTTATCTATGCTTGTTTTAATGATGTTCAGTTTTTCATCGCTTTCTAAATGGATGTTAATACCTTTGTCTATTAGCATTTCGTTTTATCTTTCAAGAAGTAAAGGGGGATCTTGCCATTAAGAACTATTTCTTCTGTGGTCAGATACCTTACAAGCATAACCCCAAAGACGTGCCGTTAACTACATCTCTTCGGGCGTATATGTTTTAATTATTCTCTCGCTACGCATAGTGTTGTGGACATGTTCAATGCATCAATCATTTATTTTGTATCATATGAATAAGTGTGTGTCTGCAGGTTCAATCGGGTTCTTTTGAGACCGGAGGGGAAAGTGACTTAAGCGGTAGCCGGACCCACACCCAGGACGGGATCCCTGTTCCAAACGGTTCAAGGTCTAATTGGGACTTTCTACCGGGGAGATCCCCTACTGTTGGCCGGACATATTTTCCTGTCAATAGAAAGTCAAAAGGATGAAGATAGATGCAAATAAAATTTGAACAAATAAATCTTGAGAGGTGGTGATTCCTGAACATCGTCCTTTAATCATGGGGGACACAGAATGCAAGATAAGCAATGATAATTCTCTCCCGTGGGGAAGAGTTTATCAAATGTTCATCTCAGGGGATTTCTCAGAACTCATCCACAATGATCCTGAACATGACCTCAGTATCAACATTTACAAGAATGTGACCAAATCATGCCTCCATAGAATTGTTGCCATATCTCTTGTTCTTCCTTGTGTGGAGGTAATCTCCTAGCTCATAGGCCAGGTGGAATTTTCCAATAGATGGATCCTAAAACAACACCAGAGCCCAATTGGAGGCTACCAGACCTTCAACATATTGTCAAGAAAGTTCCTCCCAGAGCCTGAAGTATGTCTATCTGAGGAATGGGTGAAAAGGGATATGGATGAGGTACCTCCTAGCATGCTACTAAAAAATGGTGGTTTTATGCTAAAAGCTTTAAGACCAGGATATCAAAGGTGTATCCAACTGCTCGATTGAAGCGTCATTTCAAATTAGTCATGTTGTTTATGGCAAGACTGTATGGAGAAAAGGATGGAACCATGTTTCATGAATCATGGGTGCCTATGGTGAATGAAATTTGTACTCATGGGCCAACATTAAATTTGAGTGTAATCATGTCCCCTTCATTATATAAAGCTTTCAAGGAAGTGAAGAGTGCCAAGCCTACTAGTTACTTTATGTCCAGCTACCTTTTGGACTCCATCTGTTAAAAAATGAATTTTCGGAACTAGAATGGAAATGGTCCAAGTTTTTCCTCTAGTACATGTTTAATGCAAGCTCTTATGGGATTACAAGCATAAATCTGACATGAAAAGAATATGCAACCATTTTATTGCTCCAGTGTACTCTTTGTTATTTGAGAAAGAGCATCCATGCCTCTCGGAACAAGAACAGGCAGTCATAGGAGGCATTGGAGACTGGTATTTGCATGAAAAGGGAATTTGCATCAGAGTTTATGCCATATGGTGCATCGAGAGCTCCTCGTCTACTACCTTTATATGCTCTGAACAGAGTGGTTCTGTTGGAAATATTATTCAAAGATTTCTCATTGAGTGATAGGTACTCTTAAGAGGGAAAAGAGGTCAATATGGCCTAAGTTGCCAATCAAGATCAGATACTATGGAGTTGATGGAACCATCCAAGCCATGAAAGAGGCCAATGAAATTGAATCATATCATTTTGGAGAGATAAGATTCAAGAGACATGATCCTGAAGTTGTGATTACTAGTCATTGTGTTGTTGTCAACCAGATGTAGTCTTATACTCATGAGAGGGATACTGATGAAGAAGTCTTCAAGAGACTTATTTATCCATCTGAGGTTAAAGAAAAGATAAGTCAAGGACCTCAGAAGAAGTTCAAATAGACCCATGCTTCACCTATTTTCAACCTCCAAGAAGAAGTTGAAAAGCTCTAGAGGGCATTGGAATAGGTGAAGGAGATGAAGGAAGCATTGGAAAAAGAAGCAGCCAAACTCAAGAGGAGGATTGAAGAAGAGCAAGCAGTGAAGGAGGCAGAAGAACAAAGAAGGAAAGAAGAACAAGATGACCTGGTGAAACAATTGGCTTTGGAAACTGAACAAACTTACAAAGAGTCAAGCAGCAGGAAAAACAAAGGAAAAGTGATGAAGAGCTTCAGAGGAAAAGAGATGAGGAACTCCAAAAGAAGAAGGAATAAGCGATGTGGAAAGATAAAGGGATTGAACACCTTGACATTCAATCATCTCTAAAGATAAACCCCACTCCTCAGTCTCCAGTGGAACCATGTCAGATTGAAGAAATGGAGAAGGAGAAATTTTTCCCCATGACCGTGGCTGACCCAGTAGTGGTATTGAAAACATTCAATTATGAATACAAGAAGAACAAATTCAGCAAGAGAGTTTCCAAAAAGGATAAGGTACAGTGATTTTTACTGATGAGGTTCTCATTCATGAAACAATAGTTGATCCAGAGATGACTACAGCTGCCTGTATTACCATGGCCCAAGCAACAAGTGATAATGTTTCCAAGCTGAAGAGAAAGGTATATGATGCTCAATTGGAAGTTGGAACTCAGTGCTGCTGAGCAAAGAATCACAGAGCTATAATTCCAGCAGCAAAGTGAACTAGACTCAATTAAATAGTTCTAAGGGAAATCACTTGAGATCCAAGAGGAACTGAGTATGGTTCGGAAATAATTCTACAGGAGCATTCAGGGCATCAAAGATAAAACTCTTAAGGTTGATGATTAGATAAAGAGGATGGGGCCTATCAAGGAAGAATTGGAGAATATTATAATTATGTTAGATGACATCATTCAATGGCAAATACAGTATCCTGATGAGGGGGTAGACATTTATTAGCTCAACGACTTGGAGAAAATAATTTGTTTTTATGAAGCTTGGAAATGTCTGGATAGGGTTAGAGCCTTAGAGGAAAAGGCTTGGGAAGCTTTCAAAATTTGCTTCAAGTTTGAAGGAGAGGTTGACGCAGTCTTAAATAACTTCAAGTTGTCGATGTTCCAGTCAGTTTTTGGTCCTATACCTATGGAGCAGTGCATAGAATAAAAGGAGATAAGATAAGTTAATAATATAATTTTATTAATGTCCAATGAATGACCACAAAAAGTTCAATGGGACTGTCAGTTACAATGATTACAACATGCCCAGCCGGTGGACCAAACATTCCCCTTCCTTTATAAAAGAAGGAAATACAGAACTACAAAGAGTGTAAATGTAAAGAAAAACTAGGTGACTGAAGCATCCTGACAATGAGTTGTGATGAAGAAGTCCTGGAGGAGAAAGAGGAGCCTCCTGAAGGGGGGGGGAGGACTCCTTTTCCTAGCATCCGAGGCCGATCAAAGAGGACTGAAGGAAACTTGTCAATGTATGTTTCCCTGAGGAGGAACTATATTGTTGTAGTTACCATCTGGAGGATTTGGGGCACCCCCTGGAGGGGGGTATGGTCCTGGATCGTTGATGGGGTATAGTGGGATGAGACCCCCGGATCCGCACTACTCTAGAATCAAGGTCTATGGACCGATCAATGATTCTCTTGGTGCCTCGCGAAGCTGGGAGTACTCTAAAGAAGTCTGTGATCCTCTGTGTGGAGGTTGGGACAGACGAAGGCTGAAGCAGAGTCGAGCGGTGTCTGAAGGTCTCCTGAAGGTAAAGAGCCAGGCATCTCTGGTCAGTGTATCTAAGGAAGCTGGCCAGGCTCTGAGGGGCCCTGAGTAGGCAATGAAAACACCCTCAGATCTCATAGTATACCGGGCATCTGAAGATGAAGTGTGACTCAGTCTCCACCTCCTGTAAGTGACAAAGTTGGCAGATCCTCTCCGTCCTGTCAATATTATGGTATGTCTCAACTCGAAGCCTATGCGATCCAACCCTAAACTTCTCGAGAGGGATCCTAATAGCATGCATCCAATGCTGGAGGGTATAGGGGGGTCGAATAATGAGTCCATCGCTAATCTCTAGAAGGTGCTTAGCGTAGAAGGCCATATTTGGGCATAGTCCACCCAAAGGATTGACCCATGTAGTCTGAATGTACTGCGTGTAGATGTCCTCCATGATGATTTTGTTGAGTTATTATTGGTTAGGTAGAAGGTGCCCCGGAGCGTTCGGTGAATACTGGAACGGGGGGAGATGATCCATTTGGATACCAGTAAGACCAAGGAGTTTTGTCACCCCGGTGAACCAGCATTTGGTGCGGCTTGCCTGTGTATGAGCGATGTTCTCTGAGGAGAAATAGGCCAATTATGGGTACTTGTCTCGACCCTCCCTCGTGTCTGCCAGTCCACGGATCCGATGAAGAAAGGAGACTATCCTAAAGATTGCCTCCAGGCAGAGGGGCTTAGCTCCAAACTCTGCTAGGATGATGTTTTGAGAAACTGTCTGCTTGCACCGGATGAAGCGGCATAAGAGAAGATTCTAGACGTGCTCTCCTGAGGCCCAATCTGACTCCAGTAATGAGGGGCCCCAAACCTCTGATCCATAAAGCACAGTGGGGTGGATCAAGGTATCCATGATGGTCATCTTGGATGAAATGTCCTGGAATTGGTGATGGAAGCACTGTCTCCCAAGAAGGGCCAAGGGAGCCATATCCTTTGTTTACCCTGGGCTGAAGGGTCAGCTGAAGGCTGAAACAGGGACCTATAAACTGCACTCCCAAGTAAGTGTAACTGTTGACGACCTCGATTTCTTCTCCCTTGAATAGGAAGTGGAAACTCGAGGTCTTCTTCACCCCATTGAAAATTATAATTTTGGTCTTGCTCAGGTTCACCGTCAGGTGTCGAAGATCACAAAAGGTTGCAAGGGCATCTAGCTGCCTCTGTAAGCCTTCCGGGGAGGAGGCTAGGAGATCAATATCATCGGCAAAAAGTAGGATGGAGATCAAGACATGGTGGAGAAGGCACCCATCAGATGCTTGGATATGCTCTCAGAGGAAAGATTCCAGCTCATCAATGTAGATACCAAAGAGAGTGGGGGAAAGCGGACACCCCTGCTTGACTCCAATAGTGCTCCGAATGAACTCCGACATCCCTCCAACTATGTGGAGATAGCCAAGAACGGACTCATAGAGGCGCATAATGGCAGTCAGGAGATTTGAAGAGATGCCAATCTCTCTTAGTATCTGAAAAAGGTCCTCCCTTAGGACCGAATTGAAGGCCTTCCTGAAATCCACAAAGCAGCAGTACACCTTGGAGGACCGATGTTGGGCCTCCTCAATCGTCGCTCGAAGAGTGAAGATATGGTTGATGGTCTGATGGTCCGGTCTGAAACCAGCTTGGCCCCTGGCCCTGAGATGTCTCTGCTCTAGGAAGCTGGAGAGTCCCCTATGGAGGGCAGTAGCATACATCTTGGAGAATGTGTGCCCGACCGTGATCGTTCTGTAATTGTTTGGGTCAGAGGTAGGTCCTGCCTTATGGATGGGAGAGAGTGATAGACAGCTGCAAGCAGGAGATCCGGGCATTAAAATTTATCACCATGGACAACACAATTTATATGAAGATTTGTAGATATAATGTTGATGCAAATTAAAAGGCAAGTTTCTTTGTTTCTAACAAGGTTTGCATAGGTACGAGGCTATGGTAGTAAGAGAAGAATGTTGAGTAGTTAATCTAGGACCTGGGTCAATCTAACATTTTTTTTTCCATTTAATCTCATATAATTTTATAAAAAAATTAGCCAGATGAGAAGTTTCTATTTGACTCAAAGCCTAAAATATATTAAAGTTTTGGCACTATGCTCCAATGGGTTTAATATTCATAAGGTCACAACTCCACTAACATTTACAAGCAACCTCATAACATACATAGATAAGCAAAGAGAGACGAAATGAAAGAAAACCATCATATACATACTTAAGTTTCTTGTCCCAGCTTCCAGTTGCAAGCAAGTTCATTGCTGGAATCCATGCAATTTCTTTAATAGGTGCATCACGCATAGCCACAGACTGGTTGACCCCCAGTCATTAGTGGCCACATTTTAGCTTGTTTATCACAGCCAACAGAGAAAACAGCAGTGCCATTGTCCTTCCATGTCGAGCAGAGAACCTGCATATGAAGCATTGAATAATATAAAAACTTAGAAGCACACTCTGAAACTTCAGTAATGGTTCTTGCCATAAGTCAGCTATAGCCCTTCTTCCTGCAAGCATATTACAACTTCTAGATAAAATTCAGAAGAAAAAAGAACAAGTACTAGAATTCCAACCACAATCTAGAGCACCTCACTAGTTGGTCATGTGACATTGCTGCTTTTGGCATGCCAGCCCTAGTTTGAAGGACCTTCCAGCATCTGACCTGACCATATACGTTCCAAAATATAATATAATATCCAAATAAAACACTAGTCCAAAATTATTACAATAATATCACTATCCCCAAAATCTCAGATGAATGAATCCACATTTCAGTAAATGGAGACAGTTGAGAACACGAGGAAGCGCAGCAGAATGCCTAAAGTCGCACTTACGACGACCTAGAATCCCTCAAATCTATCTATTTAAAGGTCCCCAGAGACCATCACTGCACAGAATCTCTGAAAGCTTTGTTATAAAAAAAAATAATGGACAAAACCGTTCAACCCTTAAATCTCCAAATCTCCAGGAACAGTGCAGGCTGCGTTGCTTTTCCTGTAGGATTCTCCCTACGCTCGTGCCTTTGCTTTCCCTCCAATTGATAAACCAAGTTCAAATGCTTAACACACGTTCAAATGTTTAGCATACTATGTTTTGTCATATTAAAAAAAAAAACAAAACAAAACAATTTGTAAAATTTTATTACTTTAATAATGTTAGAATTTTAGTCTATATATTTTTTCTATTAGAAAAATATATCTTCAGGATAATCTATGTTAAATAGAGCTAATATGTGTAATATATTAGTAGTAATATATTTTTAAGTTTATGGCTAAGTTCGAGAGTGAGACTTTATTGTGATATCATTGTTTGTATGACAAAAGAAGTGAGTCCACTAAACTCTACAAAGGTTTACATGCTCTATCCTTTTAGATTTGAACTTATGACTTTTTATGAGGAAGCACATGTTCTTAATCATTGTAAAGATATAAAAACGTTGACAATTTGCTCCAAAATTCAAATATTAGGACCCATGGCCATCCAAAGGTAGAAGCTTATACTAAAAAAAAATCCATAGATAGACCTAAGGTTTGAAGGGGATTTTATTATGCAAAAACATAGATGGAAACATAGAAAATACATTGCAAAGAGTATAGTAGTAGAACAAAATCCAAATTCTATTAATGAATGAGTTAGAAAAAGAAAAACTATAAATTGCAAAGTGATACAAAATAATTTGAATGGGGGTAGCTTCTCTATGAAGATATATGTGTCAACTTCTCTTAATCACAAGAAAACATTACAAGATGTCAAAACTACCTTTGAACACAAAGTATGATGTCCTAAGATGCAAAAACCCGAAAATCCAAAGCCCTAGCCCTAGGAAATGATGTGCCAATAAGAATGTGGGCCCAAAGAGGCTAATTGATATATCAACCTCCTGAGGCTACAAATTTTGAATGCCAACTCCATTTAGGACACTTCTTGGACCATTATAATCCATACTTTGTGTCTTTAACCTATGACAAATGCCAAAAAAATAAGGGAAATGCCCAAAAAAAGGCACCAGAAGTTTGAGGTCTTAAATACTACAATATAACTACCAAGATGTGGAATGTTGAATCAATGTAACAAGTGGGTGGTTACTAGTATTCTATTGAATCAATTGTCCCCCCTTATGAATAAGTGGTCCTAGTGAGATACGTGTGCCAAAGTAGGAATATGAGGTGCCTAGGAAAAGAGTTACAAAAATAGACTTCTAGCTCCTTCTTCCATATCCTCTGAAATTTAAACAAGGAAGCTAACACAAAAGAAAATGCAAGTTGCCTCTTGGCCCAAGGAGATCTCTCAAAAAATGACGATGTCCCAATTTGGTTTTCGATACCTTAGGAATCAGCTATGAAAGAGCAGAACCTGTCTCAAAGGGAATTTTGGGAAAAAAAGAATATGTATCAAAGGTTGATTAGGCTGCGGCCCGACCTATTTTCATAAATAATAAATATACCCGTTCTTGTTAAAAAAAAATATGTCATGATAAGAGAAGTTGTTTAACTGGCATCTCCTTAATTTCTATAACACATAACAACCTCCATCTCAAGGTGGATTCAATGTCATATTATCCATATATACTAATGATATAACACATACTCTTTAGTGTATCAAAGCGCTAAAAATTGATGCTTATTTTCCCCTAAGACCCTAAAAACCCTATATTATCCTTGCAAGCCTTAGCCTCTATAAGAAAAGCAACAAAGTTCCTACATAATTTACAACGTCATGAATTTGAGAATTCCACTAATTCAGTGACACTTCAAACAAATTTTTAGAAAAATAAAATGCCTAGCTCAAAAGACTCCATGTGTGGCATTGATTGTCGTGGTGTCACTCTCTAGTAAATATTTTTTGGTGGGCTTACAAATATAATTTATTTTGATCCCTCTCCATAGATTTCTCTCAAGGCATTGATTATGTTGGGCTATATCTTACACAATCTTTCTAGTGGCCCTATGGTTCCAATCTTTCTAGTGGCCCTATGTTAGGCAATGCCAAGGCATGCTAGAGTGTTAGGGGATGTCATGGAGTGCTATGGTGTGTTAGGGAGTGAAAAACATGCCAATAAATGTAGGGGATGCTAACACACGCCACATAGTGCTAAGGGAGTGTTAAACGTGCTCCATAGGTTACATGGCACCTAGTAATGCAAGCATATTTATTATTTGATAGTACATTTTCCAAAGAATTTATTGGAAGGACAAATCCCTCATGAGATTGGGTTACTGAAAAACATTTCGGTATTGTCTCTCTCATCTAACAACCACATAGGAACTATTCTAGCTTCATTTGAAAATCCGAGTAGCTTATTATATCTTAACTTGTGCCACAATCGTTTAATTGGTACAATACCTACAAGTTGGAAGGGCATAAAGAGTTTGCACTTGTTATCATTGGAATATGACTTCTAAAATACAATGCTAAGGCTCCAAAAGGATTTCATAGGTGTTAGCACTAACATCCACCTAGGTGAAACACAAGTTTTTTTGGATGCTTATAATGCTCAGAACATTAAGGTATCTACAAGGATTGACTGTTCACTATTAAAAATCCTGGCAAGTTGCATTCCTTTGGTGATTTGGGTGCAAAAGTAGCGGCAATGGAAGAAAATTATCAAAATATGTTGAGTCTATGTGTAACATTGACATGTGAAGGTTGTTGATAAGCCACTCATTTACAGAAACGATAACACATTGAAAACTTGGGATGATACTTTAACCACGAGGATTTTCCCTCTGGTTCACATGGCCTTTAGTTATATAGATCTTTGTTATCTTCAACTAGTCGAGGAATTCGAGGTAGGAGAAATAGCGACCATATCTCAAAATCCCCAATATTCAGCGCTGGATGGCAGCATTTAAGCAGTCCCTTTGACAGTTTCCATGGGCAGCATCGAAATACGGTGGCACGGGGAATCACCTTATTCCTGTTGCTACTATGTCAAGTCCAAGATTGGTATGTCGACCATTCCTCACAGTGTAAAGTCTAATTCAACTCATTCATATGCTAGAGATTCTAAACACTTAATTTGCAACTGTGAGAAAATATCTTTGAGCGATCTTGTAGCAATGTTGGCCAAAGCTTCCTATGACCCATGCTACCCTTGAGAAGTGCAAATGACTGCATATCCCACTTGTGATCATTGTATAGGTTGCAGAGTTGCATCTCGGATCTCTAAGGACAAGCTCAGAAGTGTAACCAATCCATATTGTGACTCTGTGACTTCCAGAGAGTCGCAATCCCACCCAGGTTTCCAAGTCACACTCCCACCTAGGTTTCCAAGTCACACAATAATATTTGGAGTAATTCAGCGACTGGTGCAACCATACAACCTCTTCAGTTGTGGATGCGACCAATGCATTAGAGAATGCAAGCTGCGGGAAATGAATTTACGACCACACACCAGCTTTTCGGGCCTGAATACAAATCAAAATCTTTAAGCTTAATTTAAGCAGTGTTGTAGTGGTCACAGTGGGTTCTGGAAACATGGATATGTTATCTTTTGTCCACACGTTGAAATTGCCTTTTAGATGAGGCACGTTCTACTACATTATTTCCCATGATGCCTTGTGTCTTGCGATGGGGGGGGGGGGTATAATCCAAGTTATAAGGTTTTTTTTGCAACTGTGTTTGCATGATTATCAATTTACTTTCTTCCAGATGTGACAAGGTATGCCAGGTAGTTCCAAGGAATGCTAGAGTGTCAATGCAACATGCCAAGATGTGTGAGGTGTCAGGGTGTGCCAATGTGTGCCAAGGAGTGTCGGGGAGTTCCATGGGAATTTCTTAGGTGAACAAGGCATAATATAGTTGTAGTAATTGTAACTTGGTCAAGCTACTATAGTCAAGGAAGGACTTGGTTGGATTCCCATGTCTAAAAAATGGTAAGGGTAGCTGTGAGGGCATGATAGCTAAGGAGTGCCAAGGCATGCCAAGGAATGAAAAGGTGTGATAACACATGGAAAACAATGTCAATGCATGTTGAGGAGTGTTAGGGAGTTACAGAGGAACAAAATGGAGAATTAGGTCAAAATTATTGGGAATGAATGAATAAGAGTGTAGGCCAAGGAGTGTCAGTGAATTCTAGGTATCCTAAGGATGAAGTGTTTTAGGAGAAGTTTAGAATAAGAATTGTAAGAGGGAAGTCTATCATTGTGATAAAGTGTGGACAAAGTAATTTTGAATAAAGGGAGACTTTGGGTTGGGCATAACATTGTTTTGCTGATGACTTGGTTGGGTTCCCAAGTTGCAAAAAAAGTAAGGCTATATATGAGGGTGTGACAACTAGGGAGTTCCAAGGTGTTCCAGGGAATGTAAGGTTCCCAAGTAAGGCTAGTTGTGAGGGCATGAGTGCCAAGTAGTGCTTGGGAAACAAAGAAACAAGTTGAACTACAAAGAGATGAGCACATAAGAGGGTTAATAAGTAATCAATTTACCTTTTTTCACGGGGGACATGCTAGGGACACCAACACTAGGTGAAAATAGGTGCCAAGGGCCAAGTGTTAGTGCATTCTACATGCCAAATATTCCTCTATTGCTTCTCATCTACTTTCCAACAATTGATCTCAAATAACTTTAATATTAAACCATGCCAAAGAATATCAAGTCATCTCATGAATGCATGTCAGACATGCTAATACTTTCCAAGCGCTAACATGTGCCAAGTGCCAATGAGTGTTAGGGAGTGTTATGCATGTTATGAAGTGGTAGGGCATGTCGAAAAGTGCTAATTAGGGAGTGCCAATGCATGTTGAGGAGTGTTAGGGAGTACTAGGACAACACAAGGGAGCACTAGGTCAAAATACATGGAAGTGAATGAATATGAGGGTGTGTCAGGGAGTGGAAATGAGTGATAGTTGTCATGCCAAGGAGGGAGTGAGAAGGTATTCTAAGCATTCACACACCATATTTACCACTCACTTCTTACCATTCTCTCACCATAACAAAAAACCATAAAAATTTCATTCTTAAAATCTATTGTGTAGTTTCCTAATGTCATTCAAGTAGAATCTCACAATTACTTATGTCAGTAATGGTGCGTTCATTTTTTTATTCTCTTAAAGGAACTCTTTCGAGACATGCACCCCATCAAACATAAATCATTGAGTGAAAAATAATGGAAATGAATGAATAAGAGGGTGTATTGGGGGTGTCAGCAAGTGTCAGGCGTGGCATGGGGGAGTGACAAGGAATACTAGGGAATTCTATGGCATTTCAAGAAGTGTTAGGGTGTGATAATATATGTCATATAGTTCCAAAGCATGCCAGGCATGCCAAGAAATGCCATGTGTTAAGGCATGATGAGATGTGCCAGGTGTTAGGGTATGCGAACGTGTGTCAAGGAGTGTCAGGCGACAAAGGGGAACACCAAGTTAAAATGAAAATAAATGAACACATATGAGGGTTAATAATTCAAGACCTTACCTTTTCAAGAGGGGAATGCTAGGCATTCCAACACTAGTGCCAATACACACCAAGGGCCAACTTTTAACGTGTCTTAAATGGAAAATAATTCTCTATTACTTATCTCTTAATTTTGAATAATTGATCTCAAATAAATATTATCTTAAACCATGCCAATGAATTCCAGGGTGTCCAAACACATGCCAAGAATTTTCAAGTACTAAGTGCCAAGAGCCAATATGTGCCAGTGAATTATAGGGCTTGCTATGGAGTTCCAAGTTTGTTAAGGAGGGACTAACAATATATGCTAGATATTTCCAAGGCATGCTAGAGAGCTAGGGAAGCATGCCAAGATGTGCCAAGTGCCAATTTGAGTTGAGTGTTAGCGAGTTCCAAGGAAACACAAGGGATCACTATATAAAAATGCATGGAAACGAACGAATAAGAGTGTGTGACAGGAAGTGTCAGTGAGTTCCAGGTATGCTAAGGAGGGAGTGACATGATATGTTAGGCAGTGTTAAGTCATGCTAGTGTGCCAAAGTGACATGTGGCCAACATGTGCCAGGTGCCAGGGTGTGCCAACACATGCTAGGAAGTGTTAGGGAGTCTTAGGGAGTGACAAGGTTATATGCTAAACAATTCCAAGGTATGTTAAACTACCAAGGTGTGTCTGGAACTACTATGGTGTGTTAGGGAGTGTAAAATCATGTCAATGAATGTATGGGATGCTAACACATGCCACATAATTCCAAGGCATTTAAGACATGTCAGGTGTTATAACATGTCAATATGTAAACTATGTTGCTTAGTTTTTTTACGGCCATCATTGGATGTGATGAGCCTTTTTTTGGTAACTTGTTAAGTGGGATCTATTGAGATTGGACATGAGTAGTCTAAGATGAGTTACATGTAGTTCTTAGGTGAACAAGGCATATGTTGAATTTCCACGACACATGAGAATTTGGGTTTGGTCTTAGAATCTTTGATGCAAACACACTCAAGTGCCACAACACATCTACTTTTCACAATGAAAGCTACACACATAAGGGAATCAATTAGTACACATGAATTTTTTTTACTTTTTCAAACCTTTATTCATTAAATTACAAACTATAATAGAATAGGCTAGAGCTCTCATACCAGGGATGATGGCCCTTTACAATCACACTGATACAAGGAATACAACTAGGGCTTGGTGTTAGTCCTTTGACAACCAATCTACCTTGAACAAGACAACACTTTACCCAATTTTTTATGGTGGTTGCCACACATAGCCCTTTCAATCCACATGTCTTGAACACATCTTGTAGGTCCTCTTTCCTCCCATTATGAAACTCCTCAATCTGCCTCTATCAATGAACTCAACTCCTTTATGTTACTGAACTCCACTCAAAAAATGTTGCCCTCTATCTACCTCTTTTTCCGTTTAAGGTCTACAACACTTAATGTTTTTTATCAGTTGTTCAAAAATCCGTTGTGAACAACTCTTTGGTCTGCCCACTTTTTCCATACTATTGCTCCAAGATGAAAAGTCTATGGATATGGAGGTTTCCCTTCTTCTCAATGATGCAATCCTCTACAATACAGTGAAATGGGGCTAGTTGGCTAGCCCACTTGACTTCTACTTTAGTACTTCAAATTCTATACGTCCTTAGGCCCAATACACCTACCCTTCTACCAGTCTTGTTTTCCTTCACAAGTTCATAACTTATAGCTCTTCTTTGACAGTCACCTAACAACCCTCCAATTGTACTTGGACAGCCATCAATTTTCCCAACCACAGTAAATTATTTTACTGATCTAGTGCCCACAACACTGCCCTCATCTAGGGCTCTTCAAATATGCCAAATAATAGTGATTTGAGTCCTTTCAAAATCAATATTATTGTGTACCAATTTATTTTTTGTCCAATCTATGAACAAATCTGAACTACTCATCTTATCATCCTTCTAACAATTTGTAGATGACTGAACCAGGGTCACAAATCATCCATTAACAATCCATTGATTAAATATTTATAGGCTTCTTCATATCTCTATCCAAAACTCTATGGACATTCCAACAAAATAAACTACTCTTTGTGTCAATCCATTCCTCATATGGCACATTTCTTCTGCTCCATCTTCTACTCAGATTCCACCTTCCTTTGGATTTTCTATCTCTGCACATACTTCTACAAACAATCTTGCAAATTTGTGTTATATATTGCGGAGATAAACCTCTCTCTAAGGGTCACAACCTTGATGGCTTACCTTATGGATTGAACATGTAAGGAAACCTCCCTAAATAGGGAATTATACTTCTATTATAATTTCTTTAGAACAAAGCATATCTACCCATAGAAAAAATGACAACTCTTTCCTCCATAAGAGACTCGGCCTAGCTCATATGGATCCGTAGATTCTAGTCATTTCTTTGATTTAATCTTAACCCGAACTTTAGATAAAAACAACCCTCAAACTACAGTTACCTTAGTCAATATTACACATGTGACTACTTCTGTCTTGGCCCTAAATTCTAGTGCAGACCCTCCTCCATTTGTGTTGGTATTTATCACAGACCTTGCAACCCAGTAACCACCACAAGGTAGGGTCTCAAACCTCTCTATTATTTCAAAATTTGATGTGAAATTCACACAGAAACAACATTGAAATCACATGCCCAAATTCTCATGATTCACCTCTCTTGAGCTTGATCTACCCTAAGAGAACCAACAATATTCCATCCTACTTCCTATCTCGAACCCATTAATGTATGTGACATTCTTGTGAACCCTCACATGATGATCTTACTCTTGGTGGATGATCATGGCCTCCCTTTAGCAATGCTTACTCAACCCTCTAACTCGACCTACTTTAGGACTATATCTCTCCTGGCCTCCTTGATCAAATGAGCTCCTTCTCACTTGATGTTCTTGCCTTCATACTAAGGCCTCCTTAAATATCTTTTCCTATTCATGCCTCTTAAGAACGCTCTAGAACTTACGAACTTTATCTACTTAGACCTTAGGAAATATTATTTTTTCTATTTAATTTTCTTTCAGATTTTAAACCTCATCTCGGGTCCAAAGCCCCTTCGCTTGGGTTATTTTCCCACAAAACCTTTTGTGGCTAAACTCACACAAACCCATATCACTAGGCTTGTGGAGTACCTCCCAAGCTACACAATTCAACAACATAGTCTAGTTAAAGTAATTGTAACTTGGTCAAGCTCCTATAGTCAAGCAAGGACTTTGTTGGGTTTCAAAGTTGAAAATTAAGTAAGGGTAGTTGTGAGGGCATGATAAATAGGAAGGGTTAGGGCATGCCAAGGAATGAAAAGGTGTGTTAACACATGCTTGACAATGTCAATGCATGTTGAGGAGTGTTAAGGATTGTCGAGACATCACAAGGGAGAACTAGGTCAAAATTCATGGACATGAACAAATAAGAGTGTGTGCCAGGGCGTGTCAGTGAATTCAAGTGTGCCAAGGATGAAGTGTGTTAGAAAAAGTTCATAATAGGATTTGCAAGAGGCTAGCTTACAATTGCGATAAGGTGCTCGACAAAGCAGTTTTAAATAAAGGGAGTCTTTGTGGTGGGCACAACACTATTTTTCCTTTATCTATTATTTTTATATGACATGTGGCACACTTTGGCCGAATGATCATGTTTTAAACTATTTTAGACAATTGCATATTGTACATTGTTGTGTATAAGTTTTAGGGAACTCGGCTTGTGTCGACTTATATCTTGTGTGCCTTGTGGTTCTTGCAAACTCTCATTTAATGCTCTACTATTTATATGAACTGGACATACATGTGAAATATTACCTATTTAATTTATGTTTCTTAGTTGTTTTATGGCCATGGCTAGATGTAATACTTGTCTTGGTAAGTTCTTAAGTGGGAAAAGTTCAGCTTGGACATGAGTGGCCTAAGATGAGGTATAGGAAGTTTTTAGGTGAACAAGGCACAACCTACTTGTAGTAGGTGCAATTGATCAAGTTGTTAGGGCTGAAGCAGACCAATGTCAGATGAACTAGAGTAGCTAAGGAATTGATTGGGTTCCCAAGTCGTGAAAAAATGTAAGGCTAGTTGTGAGGGCATGAGTGCTAAGGAATGCTAGGGAATGCTAACATGTGCCAAATAGTTCAAAGGCATGTCAAATATGTTAATATATGTCAAGTGCTAAGGCATGCCAAGGTGTGCAATGGTGTGACAATACATGCCAGGGAATATCAAGGAAAAAAAAATGAGAAACAAGTTAAACTATAAGGAAATGAACACATCATAGGGTTAATAAGTCATCAAATTACATTTTCCAAGAGGGGCATGCTATGCACACCAACACTAGGTGGCAATAAGTGGCAAGTGGCAAGTGGAAAGTGTTAGTGCATTCTAAGTGCCAAATCATCCTCTGTTACTTCTCTTATACTTACCAATAATTTATCTCAAATAACTTTAATATTAAACCATGACAAAGCATACCGAGGCATCTTAGTGAATGTTAGACATGATAACGATCATGGCTTCTTTAGGACTACATCTCTCTTTTCCCCCTTGATCAAATGAGCTCCTTCTCACTTGATGTTATTTCCTTCATCCTAAGGACTCCTTAAATAGTTTTTCCTAGACCTCTTAGGAACCCTCTAAAACTTACGGGTTTTATCCACTTAGACCTTAGGAAATATTTATTTTCCTTTTTAATTTTATTTTATATTTTAAACCCCATCTTGGTTCCAAAATCCCTTTGCTTGGCTTCTATTCCCACAAAGCCTTTTTTGATCCAACTCACACAAGGCCATCTCACTAGGCTTGTGGATTACCTCCCAAACTACACAATTCAACAACATAGTCTAGTTGTAGTAACTATAACTTGGTCAAGCTCTTGTAGTGGAGCGAGGGCTTGGTTTAGTTCCCAAGTTGAAAATTAAGTAAGGGTAGTTGTGAGGGCATGTTAGCTAAGGAGGATCAGGGCATGTAAAGGAATGAAAAGGCATGTTAACATATGTCGGACAATGTCAATGCATGCTAAACTAGAGTGTTAGGGAGTTTCGAGCATATCAAGGGATAACTAGGTCAAAATGCATGGAAAGGAACAAATAAGAGTGTGTGCCACAGAGTGCTAGCGAATTCAAGTGTGCTAGGGACGAAGCGTGTTAGGAAAAGTTTAGAATAGGATTTACATGAGGCAAGCCTATGGTTGTTATAAGGGGCTCGACATATCAGTTTTAGACAAAGGGAGATCACTTTGTTCTAGGCACAACATTGTTTTGCCTTTAGTTACTTTTTTTATATGAGATGTGGCACACTTTGGCTACATGCTCATGTTTTAAAATATTGTAGATAATTGCATATTGTACATTGTTGTGTATAAGTTTTCAAGCACTCGAATTGTGTCATTTTATATCTTGTGTGCCTTGTGAATCTTGTGGTTCTTGAAAACTCTTAGTTAATGTTCTACTGTTTATATGAAATGAACATACATGTGAAATATTTCCTGTGTAAGTTATGTTGCTTAGTTGTATTATGGCCATGGCTAGATCATGTGATCATTGTCTTGGCAAATAGTTAAGTGGGACAAGTTTAGTTTGGACATGAGTTGCATAAGATGAGTTATAAGAAGTTCTTAGGTGAACAAGGCACAATATACTTGTAGTAGTTGCAATTGGTCAAGTTGCTACGGTTGAAGCAGGCCAATGTTTTCACATGAACTGCAGTAGCCAAGGACTTGATTGGGTTCCCAAGTCGTGAAAAAATGTAAAGGCTAGCTATAAAGACATGAGTACCAAGGCATGCTAGGTAATGCTAGGATGTGTCAGATAGTGCGAAGGCATGTCAAACATGATAAGATGTGCCAAGTGATAAGGCATGCAAAGATGTGAAACGGTTTGTCAATGCGTGTCAGGGACTATCAAGGAAAAAAAAAGGAGAAAAAAGTTAAACTACAAGGAAATGAACACATAATAAGGTTAACAGGTCATCAATTTACCTTTTCCAAGAGGGGCATGCTAGCAACACCAACACTAGGCACCAATAGGTGCCAAGTGAAACGTATTAGTGCATTCTAAGTGCCAACTCTTCCTTTGTTGCTTCTCATCTACTTTCCAAAAATTGATCTCAAATAAATTTAATATTAAACCATGCCAAATCATACCAAGGAATATCAACATGTTCCATACATGTTAAGACTTTCCAAGCACCAACACATGCCAAGCACCAATATGTGTCAGGGAGTGTTATGCATTTAATGAAGTGGAATGGCATGTTGAAGAGTGCTAAGGTGTGCTAGAGAGTGCTCATTCATGTTGAGGATTGTTAAGGAGTACTAGAAAAAAACATTAAGGGAGCACTAGATCAAAATTCATGGAAGTTAATGAATATGAGGAACGTGTGCCAGGGACTAGTGTTAATGAGTGCTAGCTGTCATGCCAAGGAGGGAGTGACAAGGTATGCTAAGAATTGGTAAGTCATGCTATGGAATATCAAGGCATGTCAAGGAGTGCCAAAGTGTGTTAGGGAGTTCCAGGGTGTGCTAATTATATGTGCCAAATAGTGCCAATATATGCCAATACATGCCAGGTGCTAAGGATGTGCAAGGTGCCAGGGTATGTCAATATGTGTCAAGAAGTGTCAAGGAAAAAAAAGGAAGAACCAAGATAAAATGAAAGGAAATGAACACATAAGAGGTTTAATAAGTCAAGACTTTATCTTTTTCAAAAGGGGCATGCTAGTCACACTAATAATAGGTACCAATACATGCCAAGTGGCACTGTGTGCAAAGTGCTAATGTATGTCAATGCATTCAACCAAGGTGTTCCAGGGCATATTTCTAGGGACTGCATGCATGCCAACACATGCTAGGAGAGTTCCATGTTGTGCTAGAGCATGCCACCATGTGCTTGGGCGTCAGTGTCATGGCAAGATGTTCTAGGTACAAATATGTTCCAAGACATGCGAGGTGCTAAGAAATGTTAGTGTGTGACAAAGAATTAATTTAAGGTGTGCCCAGATTTTTGAGGAGTGTAAGGTCTTTCTCATTAATAGAATTGTCATATCTTGATTATGTATTAAATAATATATTTCCTACACACACTAGTGGAACTTTATCTAAAGGGAATTTTCTAGATAATAACCTTAATAGATATGAATCATGTGTTGACTCATAGGAAAACTCTATTCGACTAGTCATTACTTGAGGGAAATGATACACACTAATTACTTCTTAAAAAATTGACTGATTCTAACCACTATGGCCTTGGACATATTATAAAAAATACTCCACAATAATGTCCTTAAATCTTTATCTTTTGAAAATAAAAAAAAATATTAACAGGCATATAGCGTCATTGGAATGATCATTGGTGACAAACATTTTTTGACCATCACCAAAAGTAAAAAAAAGAGAATTGGTGAGGGTCATTAAAATTTCGTCACTAGAAGTGTCACCAAAGAGAGAATTAGTGATGGGCCTTTAATGACCCTCACCAAAAGTGTCATTGAAAATGGATTTAGTGGCGAACCTTAAAGGACCATCACTATATACACTTACAGTGACGGTTTTTTAAGGACTGTCACCACATGTGACATTGGTGATGGACCTTATAGGTCCATCACAAGTATGAACCTCACCAATGTCCTTTTTTCTTGTAGTGAACCCCTGAAAAACACTAATACAACAATAATACACAATCCTTAGAAGGATTGGCTACAATACCTGTACAAATGGAAAATCTACAGAAATGCAGGAGTTGTTTAGCAGCAGCTGCAACTCTAAAATACTGGAGATGGATAAAGATGATGTGCAACTTTTACCTTAATATAGTTTTTATAGACTTCAAAATAGATCTTTAGATAGTTTTTTTTTGAATTTTGGCCTAGTTTGTGTCCCTTATTAAATCAGTTATTCCTTTTTACCTTATAACTTAAATTATTAACCTTATAACTTATATTATTAACCTTTTGAAACAAATTTTTTTTAGGAATTTAATTATTATAATTATTAGAAAATAATAAAATTATTAAAAATAGAAAAGTATAAAAATTTTTGGTTAGCCCTTTTCTAGAAATGTACTTCCACCTCTATTTATGGTCTGAGTCTTTTCTGTCATTTATTCATTCAAATAATGTCCTGATGATGGATCCCCATTGGGATTCGAAACGTCAACACTTGTTCTCTAGCACTATGGATAATCCAGAAGGCTCTTTAAAAAAATATCACCACATGAGTTTAAAAACCAAAAATGATGTGCAATCTGAAATAATCTCCTCCAACATATCTATCAAGTGCAAGGCTGATCCCGGCACTGAAGATCTCCTCCTCCAACTAGTGGTGCAACCCCTCACTGCAAGTGTGCACTAAAATAACACAGTCTTGAGGATGGAATGCGCTGTCTCTGATGGGAGATGTTGGCCTTGATGCCAAGATGTGAAAATAAGCTCTAAAATCCCTTCTACTAACCTCTCGGAGGAATAGGAACTCCCTCTTTTGAAAGATGAGCCAAAGAGAAGTGTTGTGGAACACTCCACTGCAATGCCCCAGCAATAAAATGGCTTTGGCCTTGAGCCAAGATGTGGAGAAGGTGAAGTTCAATTGATAACGGTCACAACCCACAGTCTCGTTTTTTATCCACCCGAAATGTCTAGCTTTTTGTAGCTTGGTTTGTGATTGTAAATATTTCAAAGGTTGATGGTCAGTATGAATAATCATTTCTTTACCCATCAAATAATGCTTCCATTTCTTTGCATTTTGTACCAAATCATACAACTCTTTATCATAATTTGGATAATTAATTACTGCATTGGTAAAGGTTTCAGAATGATAACAATTTGGCTTACCATGTTGCATAAAAACTGCTCCCATTGCATATTTTATTGCATAGGTTTGAATCTCAAATGGTCGCTTAAGATCTGGAAGTGCTAGAACTGGTTTTATACTAATTTTCTCTTTCA